>CM033403.1:6743742-7336919 GCA_019426215.1 Buddleja alternifolia
ACTGGCTCAGAAACCTAAGGATTGTCCTTAGCTTAGAATCACTGGGCTATGTACTCGAGGGAAATCGTCCCCCTGTCCTTGGAGATGATGACGATGAAGACGCCCATGATAACTATAACACTTGGATCAAGGATGATACTCGTGTTAAAGGTTACATGCTCGGCTCCATGAGCAACGACCTGCACCGATCCCATGAAAACATGGATGACGCAAAGTCAGTGTTGTTGCACCTCAAGCAGCTGTACGGAGAGCACAATAGGACTGCTCGGTATGACATATCGAGAGAGCTCTTTCGCGCAAGGATGGGAGAAGGTGAAGATGTGGGCACCCACATCATAAAAATGATTTCCATGATCGAGAGATTGGAAGCTCTTGATTTCACCATGGACTTCCACCTTCAGACAGATCTCATTCTTCAGTCACTCCCTAAATCCTTTTCACAATTTATTGTGAACTTCAACATGAACGACATTGAGTGCACACTAGCTGGGCTATTGAACAAGCTCTCAACTGCTCAAGCTCAGATGAAGCCCAAGGGGAAGAAAGTTGCTTTAGCCGTTACCATGGGGACATCCAAGCCCTTCAGAAAAAAGAAGGGCAAAGGCAAAAAGCAATTGGGAGTGTCTAAAATGTCGAGTGACACGGGCAAAGGGAAAAACAAAGGGTTCAAGGGAAGAGGTCCAAAGAAGACAGACAAATGTCTTCACTGCCATGAGATGGGACACTGGAAACGTGACTATCCCAAGCTGAAAGCAGAAATAGCTTCAGGTATAGAACTTAATGTTTTAGAAACAAATTGTTCTGTTATTTCAACTTCCTGGATTTTAAACTCTGGGGCTAGTGCTCACATATGTGTTATGAACCAGGAGCTGGAAAGAAGTAAGAAGCTTGAGCATGGTGAAGTGATGATCAATGTTGGCAGCGGTCATAGTGTAGCAGCCTCACACATTGGCACCACTTTCCTTAGTTTATCATCTGGACATTTATTATATTTAGACAATTGCCTTGTTTTGCCCAACGGGCTTAAGAATATTGTTTCAATTCCTGTTTTAGTCAGGAAAGGTTATTTATTTTCCTTTATGAACAATTCTTGTGACATTTATTTTGGAAATGAATGTGTTGGCAATGTGTCTTTAATAAATGGTTTATATTATATTAATGTCCAAAATGATTGTAATCTTAATGTTGTAACAAGAAAACGCAGAATGTATGATACAAACTTGAGATAACTATGGCACTTGAGATTAGGTCATGTCGGGGACCAAAGACTACACGAGTTAGAAAAGGATGGAGTCATAGACTCGTTGGGATCAGATCTCTGTCCCACTTGTGAGTCTTGTATCCAAGGCAAAATGACCAAGTCCCCCTTCACGGGGAATTTTGAAAGAGCCACAGAAGTCTTAGGTCTAGTTCATACTGATGTGTGCGGACCATTTGGAAATATGGCCCGCGGTGGTTTGCAGTACTTCATCATATTTACCGATGACCATTCTAGGTATGGCTACGTGTATTTAATGAAGTACAAGTCTGAATCATTGGAGAAATTCATTGAATTCAAGACTTTAGTCGAAAACCAAACCGGGCATCATATCAAGACACTTTAGTCTGACCGCGGTGGCGAATATATGAATGCGGAGTTTGACCAGTTCCTTCGGGAACATGACATACTGTTACAGCTTACTCCTCCAGCAACTCCACAATTAAATGGCGTAGCAGAACTAAGGAATCGAACACTGTTGGACATGGTTCGATCCATGCTCAGCTACACAGATTTGCCTATTTCACTATGGGGACACGCGCTGCTTACAGCAACTCACATTCTGAATAAATGTCCCTCCAAATCTGTTCCTAAAACACCGTATCAGATATAGCGTGGAAGGAAGCCTAATCTGAAACACATAAGAATATGGGGTTGTCCAGCTTACGTGAAAAAGACTAAGGCAGAGAAATTGGAGGCTAGGTCCATAAAAGGACGATTCGTTCGATATCCCGAGGATTCCATGGGATACCTTTTCTACCTTCCCGGTGATCAGAGAATCATTGTTGCCTTACATGCAATCTTTCTCGAAGAAGAATTCATTCGAAAAGAAGGAGCTGGTAGAAGTATTGTTCTACAAGAACAAAATGAATCCCCTGTGGAAGACACTGTTCAAAATGAACAATATGGGAAGTCTCATGTACGCTATGTTATGCACGAGACCAGATCTTGCTTACGCTGTGAGCGTAGTAAGTAGGTTTCAAGCTAACCCAGGCAAAGAACATTGGATAGCCGTGAAATCAATCTTAAAGTACTTGAGAAGAACTAAAGATATGATCCTCACATATGGTGATGGAGAAATGAAAGTGGATGGTTATACTGATTCAGATTTCCAATCTGACATCGATGATCGAAAATTCACTTCTGGGTTCATATTCACTTTGAACGGTGGGGCAGTGTCTTGGAAAAGTTCCAAGCAAGGCACAACTGTTGATTCGACCACAGAAACTGAATTTATGGCAGCCTCGGAGGCAGCCAAGGAGGCTGTTTGGATAAAGAAGTTCATTACTGAACTTCAAGTTGTTCCTAGTATAGAGCTTCCGTTGCACTATGGTGTGACAACAACGGAGCCATCGTGCAAGCAAAGGAACCAAGGTCTCACAACAAATCTAAACCCATAGAGAGGAGATATCACATAATTCGAGAAATCGTTGGAAGAGGCAACATCGCCGTGCAGAAAATAGCGTCAGCGGATAACGTAGCTGACCCACTCACTAAGCCATTAGCGCAGGCGGTGCTAGAGCAACATCTTAAGAAGATGGGTATAAGATACCAAAGCGATGGGCATTAAGTGCAAGTGGGAGATTGTTAGGTATATGCCCTAGATGCCAATGAGGACAAATAGTTAGATTAGAGTATCTTATTATGTTGTACAAACTATTAAAATGATATTAATAAAGGCATCTATATTTTGTTCATATAAATCTTTATGGCATCTAAATAAGTATTGAACATATAGTCCATGTGAATAAAGGTTTGACTCTTTGCCCTTTATGGAATAAAGACATGGCATGGGAAGAGTCTTACATCTTATCACTTAAAAGGGTTCGCAAGTCAAAGAATCTTAATTGGGCATTAAGCTTCGACTTGTATGACACATGCTCTGACGATGAGTGCCAGTCGAACACTATAGGGATAGTGGAGCAAGTATCATAGATATGTCAATGGAATTAACATATTCGAACACGGCTCGTAGTAATCCGATCACATGGGTATTTACTAAGTGTCTGTCAATGATTGGATTACTGATCGTAATAGTATGCGTGAGCCTTAGACCTGAGGCTTCATGATCAATGTGCTTGTATTATTGGATCTGTTACCATAGTAGTTAGGCCCATATCACTCGTTGGTGGGGTCGACCTCGAAGTGCGATATCAATGAGACAAGTAGCGGTTGATCAGTGATTTCCAAGATGAGATTCACTGTCTCGATAGTAAATGAGTAAGTATCTTGTGCGATTATAGGCTAATGAAATTATAAAGTCCTTGGCTAAAGCATAACAACTAACTCATGCCGGACACTGAGGGTAGTTTAGTAATTTCATTATGCTATAATCTAATGCACAGTATCAAGTTTAGTGAGTTTGATATTTTCCATGACTCTCACTTGATCGAGATACGTCAGTGAAGGGCTTATACTCATACGGCATTTATGATCAAGAGGTTCGTAAAATGATTCATTCATTTCGTACTCAATTGGGTTACGATGTGAGTCCACGGGACTGGCTAGGTGACACTCACATCCTTAGGTAATTCCTCCCTTTGCCAATTGAGATGAACCTAAAGAGTCGCGCTATATAAGAAACGAACGGGATGTATCTTTTTATGTAAATCTTTTAGAAAGAATTAAATGGACTGATTGATTTAATTAGATTGAATCAATTAATTAAATATTTAATTCAATTAGATTAAATTAAATTATTTAATTAGTATATTAATTAAAAAAAATTAATTAATAGTATATATTATATTTAAATTGGATTTAAATTAAATGTATATAGATGGGCTAGAAATTAGACAAGCGAATTAAAAGTCCACCCAGTCCAAGGAAGCCCTAGGAGGGGCGGCCACTTAGGGTTGGAGTAGCCTCCAACTTGTTCCACAAGCTAGTTGAGTTTAAAAGGACTCCTATAGTGGAACAAACCCTAAGACAAGAAAGAAACACAACACAAAAGGAAAAGAACTCTCTCCCCTCTCTCCTCTCTAGCCGTCCACTATTGCAAAGAAGGAAGAGTTTCGGGATCTTTGGAAGGCTCGTTTCGCGTGAAGCTTTAGAGACAGGGGCCCTTGGAGGATTGCTGTTCTGCGGAATCAGTAAACGAATCAAAAATGTATTTTTATTCGTTTCATTTTTTCGCGAAACGCATTAGATCTATTTTTGTGATTTGCAGGTAGGAATCTTCCGCTACAATTCTCTGTTTTCATGTATAGGATTCCTAACATGATGATTCTTTAGAGGTCAGTCCCTTGGCTGAGTCTAAGGTGGACCAGGTCCCATCGAGTTGACGGGCAAAACATCTTTGTATATACTAAAATATGGATCTTTTTACCGTTATTTAATTAATATTTCTGCATCTAACGATGTGCGATTGACTAACCTGTTGAGCGTGATTTGTCTTAGAATTTGCCGGGTCTTATATAAACCTTGTAGATTTCCTTTCGTCTAATATATAGAATTATCTAGATTTAGGGGTTTGGGAGTTAATTTATCTGTGAGGGGTTTTTTTGGGGTCCGGGGCTATAAACGGGTTCTCGAATTTTCCTTGTAAAGGAATTCAGGAACTTTGTCGCGCTTCTGCTATTCTGTGTTTTGTATTGTTTATATTGTTCTTTAGTGTCGCTGATTGATAATTCGCATCTGTGCTTTTCTGTTTGATATTTATTATATTTATTGATTGTTATTCATGTAGCAAATGGAATCCTATTGCGTATCGGCTATGAAGAAGTGCGCAGCTCTTCCTATGGAAATGACACCATCATCCGTTTCTGATGCGTCCATTGATTCAAAATTCATAAATTTAACGCTCTCTTTTTACATTTGATTGTTTATCTTAATTGTTCTTGGTGATTTCTTTCGGCGTTAAAAATATCTTACATTCCTTGATCAATGCTAGTTTCTATTTGCAGTTTATAACTTTGATGTGCCTTTTATTCGGATACCGCAATTTATTATTCATATTTGGATGTGATTTATCTTTGTTGGCAACAAAGGGATATTGTATATTAGTTGTATTTTGGATTTGCAGAAAATCTCTGTTGTTTTATTTATTCAGGGTTGTATTAATGAATTGTTTGATATGACAAGGTGTTGCATTTTTGTTGGATTTAGTTCCGTTGTGGGTATTTTCACTTGTTGTGAAAAGTGGGGTTATCTCTCCGTCTAACGCATAGCCCATAGTATGAGTACACAAAGGGATTTTTGAATTATTATTATTAAAAATTTTGTTTAATTGATTTGGTGAATATTTGAAAATATTAAAGGGGTAGTAATGAACTATGCCAAGGGCAGGTTATAGGACTAAAAGGGCCAAGGGTTGCCTCGTACTGAGGGTTTTGTTTTGTCTTATCAAGTTTTAGCAATTGCGTGAGGCTTTAGTTTAGATAAATCAGGCTAAATAGTGAATTATATTTACATTTTGTCTAATTTTACCGATAAATTCCTTTAAGCAAAGTAATAAAATTAATATTTGTCTAATCATATATATGTATATATGTATATATATATATAATATTATATTATATGAATTTCTTTCTTTCTTTATCTCTCATCATTGGTTAGTTAGATCCACTAATTAACTAACAAGATCTTTCAATTTATTTGGGATCCTCATATATATATATATATGTATGTATCTATTATTATATGGAAAGATCTTAGATATTTGGAAAGATCTCAAACATATATGAATAGATATTAAAGATATGGAATGATCTAATATATATGTGTGTGTGTGTGTGTGTGTGTGTGTGTGTTGACTTAGTGAACAAGACAAAGTTTCCAACACACACATACAAATACACACGTATATTTTCTTTCCTCTAACACATTAATTAATTAGATCACTGATTAATTAATTAGTCTTCTCCATATTTAATATTCCGATAATAAATCTTAAGAGTATTATTCATTAAGATCACTTAATTAATTTATTTATTTATCTCAATTAATTAATTGCTCCATTAATTCACGAAGAATTAATTCTGTCAATAGGCACTGCACTAAGTTAAGTGTGTGATTAATTAGTCTTTTCCATATTTAATATTCCGATAATAAATCTTAAGAGTATTATTCATTAAGATCACTTAATTAATTTATTCATTTATCTCAATTAATTAATTGCTCCATTAATTCACGAAGAATTAATTCTGTCAATAGGCACTGCACTAAGTTAAGTGTGTGACCTCTTGGGCTCATTAATAAGATGATAATAGGTCTTATCCTCAAAGGCTAGACAATCTCTTAAATGTCTTAATTAATTATTCAGCCAAATAATTAATTAGGCCTTAAATTAATTCACCACAATAATTCAAGGCATCTATTGGTCATGGATCGATGTCTAGTAACGTCGGAACAACTTCCCAAATATTAATGATAACCGACAAACTTCTCCAGTATATGATTTTCATGTGAGTTGAATCCTTCCATCTTTTTCCTGTCTGAAGTATAGTGTTTGGAGCAGTTCGAAATCATAATAACTCAGATACTATGACTGTGTTGGAATACTAAGATCTCGTCTTCCAAGCAGAGACCACCACTCCCCCTTTTAAGACTTCGCTCTAGCCAGAGTCTTTCATTGGTCATTCAGCTTACACAACATCATAGGAAATACCAGGCTTCAAGCCGTGGATGATCCCGTATCTAATGTCATTTGTTTCGTCGTACTACCAGACTATATCTGACATACGCCGGAACATGATTCTCCTGGAATTCACGTGTATAATAAAGTATAGTGGGTAGTACACATCCCAACCATCACACCTCAGGTCAGAGGACTAATCTCACACCTACGTTAACTGCAAGATCCCAAGTTCGACACGGAACCAACAAGGAATCTTAGCGAGATCATTCATATCGGTTGGGTAATCCCTGAGGTAGGTTACACAACAGAATATTAAAATAATTTAAAATCCTACCCCGAAACAGGAGTATGGCCAGTTTAATCAAACTAATATTATAACTACGAAGAAAAACTTTCACGAAATACCTTTCGTGCTATTTCTCTCGTACAAGTTTTTGATCAATCAACCCGAACAAAAATTTCGTCGCCCACTTCGATTTCTTGAGTTCTGAATTTTTGTTCCTTTTGTATCTCCGGTACAAGCGATCCAAACGTCTCGTCTCTAAGATGCATCCACACTTCCGTATAAATCTCCAATAATTATATATATGGTGCTAGCCTATATAATTATTCTAAATCTAATCTAGGCTTATATATGAAGGTTGGAATATTGTATGTGAAAGATTAATTTTTCTTTCTTTTCTTGTGTGTTGGTAGAAAATTGCCCTTGTAAAAGTGTGCATGTGTTTATATTAACACACATATTTATAGAGAGATTCCTAGGTTTATTTTACTTAGAAGACATGATGAAATCAAATCTCCAAGATTTGACTTTCATTTAATCCTACATAAATTCTATTAACGAATTTTCTAAAAACAAGGAACTTATTCAACAAGTCAACTAATTCCTTTTCTCTCTCTTAAAATACTTCCTTGATACTCCTAGATCAAGACTTGGAGAGGAATTAATCCTCTCCCTAATTTTCGGCCATATCACATGCCCAACATGACTTGGAGTCCAAGTATTCTATCTCTTGATTTAATTCTTGACTTCTATTTAATTAAATAGTCCAACTATTTAATTAAATACAAAATAATAATTAAAGTCCAACCTTAATTATTACAAGCCCAATTATTTATTTAATTTTCAGATCATGCTTTTAATTAAATAAAATCCTTGGACTCTACTAGGTCCATTAATTAATTAATCCACTTTGATTTATTAAAAGTCTAATTAATTGATCTCCTATCAATTAATTAATATTCCTAATTAGTAAAGTACTATATTTTCCAAATTTACCTCAACTTTCAAAGTTGATTAATCATATCTTATAAGCAGGAACCTCAGAAATTATTGTGTGACCCCATAGGCTCGTTCATGTACTAGTACTAAGTACACTTTCCAAAAGTACCACTGCACCTTCCTAATTTGGAAAGTACTAGATTAAATCTCTCTTGATTTAATCAAACCATGAATCATTCACCATAATATCATGGCACCCACAAATAGAGGTTACTATCTAAAAATGGGCCCCAAAGACCTAGACACGAACAATAGAATGATGCATAACCTATCATAACCACGATCCTCTCGTAAGTAAGATCTCTCCATCAAATTTTCCAGATTGGTATCTAGAGTAATGGTTTAGTCGAAACTCTTACGATCCAATCTCTATGTTTCCTTCATTACTTGATATCGATTCTCGTAATCCAAACGAGGAAACACTCCGTCTCTTTGGATTGCCATACTTTGGTAAAAATTTTCTTGAATCGATTCATTGAGTAAAACATAGGAAATGTCTGATTAGCTAAATTGGTGATGGATCCCATCTTGGTCTCTCATGCATCTTCGTACATAATCATATCATACCCAAGATATCCCATATAAAGACTCGTGAAGGCCATGAGATAAGTCAGGGTATAATTGACACTGCATAAGGCAACCTATGGAACCTCAGGTCCATAAAAATTACTCTTACGCCTACGTGATTATTGAAAGTTCCACATTCGATCAGGAAAACCATTCTAGGAACTTCCAGTGGGGTTATTCAGTTTACTCATTATCCAAATGAGAACCCTTGTACATATCCATGCCTATGGAACGAGGCATGTCCTCAACGGACCTATGTGTATAAGCAAGTCTTTCGGGTCTTAATCAATATCTCTCATCTTGATAGACTCTTTAACGACTTAGAACCTTTTAAGAATCATGACCATGGAGATATATTCCATCATCGTCATTCCGATGTCCGATGATGTTCCATAGTCCTGTGTGATTCAAGGGACTTCGTTCTAAGCAATATAAAAACAATTTAAGAACAAATAATACCATATAATAAAATCGACTTTGTTTATTAGAATAAGATTGTCCCATAAAGTCTATTACACAGAAATGGCGCCCAAATAATTGGTGCGCTAGGCATCTACTCTATCAGTTCAATCTCATAGTCACTCAAGTATGGATCTTTGTGCATGCACTGACCACCTAGTCATTGCCCATAGCACAAGGCACTATCCTATGAGAATGTCATACACAAACAATCTTGACGAAATTATGATATCCCATACCTCATTGTCTATATAACTTGGAGCAGAGTTTTAGGATCTCAACCATCGAGGGCATTCCACAATCGCCATTACGACAGCTCCCCTAGCTTTAAGTGATCCATGTGATCTTTATTTAAACAAATGAAAATATATGTGATAAAGAAGAGGTTGCCAAACATATATTCGATATAATATTAGAGACAAAACTATCATAGTGTTTATAGTCCAGTGGTCAAGCCACTAGATGGCTCGCCGTGTACCTAACACTATCATTTAAGGACCTTTTTTGTAAGGAGGTTGGGATTTGTGGGGATAGGATAAATTTGAGGGGATAACACTGTTCATGATAAGTCAATCACGTGTTCTGTAAAAAAATAATCTCGGGATCTTTTTATCAACTTGGACACTATCTTCTATTTTGAATAAGTGATAACCCTATTGACATGTTGAAATTACAAATTTACCCATGGACAAATAAAGTCAAATTTCAGTCTTTTTGTCCATTCTTAAAGAGGTTCTCCAGCGGCGGAACTTACAATTCCCACCCCTGTATGTAGGATGTGAATCTGAATATGTGGATCCATAGCTCAGAAGCAAGAAATGAGGGAACAAAGAGATGGGATTTCTTCAAGGGTGGTTGCCCCTCTCTGCAACCCAATGATTTTTTTTACCATTATTATACAGCAACCAAATAGCCCTGAACTATTTTTGGCAAAGAAATTACCTAAAAAAAGATAAGAAGAAGAAGAATACTTAGGCTATGTTTGGATGTGTTTTCACATTTTCATTTGTGGAGGTTTAAGGTTCAATTTTCCCCATTCTGTTGATTTCACAGCAGATTTTTGGTTTCTGAGCTAATATGAAATTTGGGCATGGAGATAACACGACCCTATCTTGGCGGGGCGACTCGAACGGCTGTGATTTCATCACATGTAACCGGTGATCCACAGCCATGGCGGTAGTCGCGTTTCTCTTTTGCTCTCACAAATCTGAGCCTCAACCTTTGACTCATTTTCAGCGGAGCGGATCTTCTATCCCACAATGATGTCACATCATTGTGAGATTGACAAGTGTCCATTTAATTTGAATTATTATTAGCAACTTTTTTTAAATGGACACTTGTCAATCCCACAATGATTTGACACCATTGTGGTACACCATTATGGGATAGAAGATCTGTTCCGCATTTTCAATACCATTTTGGTCGATTGAATCAGAGAGAGAGAGAGAGAGAGAGAGAGAGAGAGTGAAGGGAGAGAAAACGGAGCAGAGAGAGAAAACTGGGGTGGCCAATTGCTTCCTTGGGGCCTTATCTCTGGTAGACCTGCGAGCAGCTTGCGTAGGGAGGAAATGGATTTCTGAGTGTATTAGGGTTAAACGGAAAAGGGAAAGATTGAGACGAAGAAAAAGAAGCTATTATTGTTAGAGTATATGCCCTCGAATGCCATAAAGAGGATATATTTATAGGGCATAAACATTGTAACTAAACTATGATTTTTCTATTAATATAAGGCAGTTGATTGTTGTTTTCTTATAGGCATTTATAAGGTGTGAATAAACAACGTAAAATCCTTAATGACAAGGCGAACCTTCTACCTCCTATGGGATAGGAGGAAAGACACTAGAATGGTTTGACCCTTGACATCTAAAAGGGTTCGCAAGTCTAAGAAATATTGATTGGGCATCAATAGTGAATAAAGACTTGTATGATGTAAGTTTCGACAGAGAAAGTGCCAGTCGTACACTATGGAAATGGTAGTGGGAACTTATATCATAGACGTGTCAGTTGGACTGATATGTTCGAACACGGCTCGCATCAGTTCATCACATGGGTATTCACTCATTGACAGTCAATGATGAAACTGATAAGTAGTGATAGGTACGTGTGAACCTCTAACCTGAGAAATCGAGTTAAAGATGTACTTGTGACATCAAGTCTGTCATTAGAGTAGTTAGATTCAAATCACCTGTTGGTGGAATCGACCTCGAAGTGCGACTTGATGGGCAAGTAGCATTGTTAACTGATTTGCAATATGGAATTTATTCTCTCATAAGTGAATGAGTAAAATATCCTATGCGATCATGAATAAGTGAGGATGAAAGTCTTTGGCCAAAGCATTTAAATACCTCGACTTATTATGAGCTTAGGCATATGGTCAAGTTATATGAGTTTGACTTTAAACCATGACTCTTACTTGACTGGGATATAAGAATAAAAGGTTTATACACGTACGGTATTCACGGCGTAAATGTTTGGATTGATCCTATTCATTCGTTCTCAATTGGGTTACGGTGTGAGCCACGAGTCTGGCTAGGTGTCACTCACACCCCTTTGGATTCCTCCCAATTGCCTTTTGAGACGAACCTAAAGAGTCGCGCTTAAAGGAAGTGCAAAAGGAAAAACATGGGAAAAAGACTTGAGAAAAATTCACCGCATTGGATGCCGTAATTAATTAATTAATTATTGGATAATTTAATTAATTAATTAAATTAATGAGTTAATTAATTTCTTGGAGAAATTGAATTATAAATTAATTAGGAATTGAATTAATTGGATTATCAATTTATTTATTGGATAAATAAATTATCCGATTAATTAATTAGCAAGCAAGACGAAAGCCCGAAGGCTTCCGAGCCCACTAAGGGGCGGCCAAATAGACGCCCAAATAGGGCTCTTGCATGCTAGTGTTATTGTTTCATAATGATATAAATATATCACAAGGTGAAAAATAACACAAGGCAACTTACATAACTTTCTCTCCAAGAAAAAGTCTCCCACCTCTCTCTCTCTCTCTAGCCGTCTTTGACAAGAAAGAAAGGAGGAGTTTTTCGTTTTTGATTCCGGCGTGACAAATTAGAGACGTTGGCAAATTCGGCGTTAGAGAAAAGGATCACGTTCAGAAATCAACATACGCGAGAACGGTAATTTTTCTATACACAATTAAACACGAGGATTAGAGATGATTCGGGCTTTGAGAATTAAATTTACTTTCCGCTGCGTTTTATTCGTATAATTCCCAACAATTATTTGGGTGAGAAGATATGAATTGGGTAAACTCTCAGATTTTGGGGATGAATTTAGTGAAATAGGAATGAATTTTTATTTTGGTAAATTTGAGTAAATAGAGGGGCAAATTCGTCCATGAACATATTAAGTTTGAGGGTGTAAAGGTCAATTCTCCATTATCCACATCAGGCCAAAATTAAGGATAAGTTGCCCGTCCTATTTTGGGCGGACAAGGTATCAGCTATTTCGATGATAAAAAGTCGAGCCCTTCGTCCATCCCGGGCTCCCATCAACACCACAGAACAGGTGATTTTCGGGGATAAAAGCTATTATCCCCGGATATCATACCTCTTAATATGTGTAGTTGAAAGAAAGAACAAGAATATTTTCAATATATGTTTAAATATTACTAGTCATGGTCGCACACTCAATGCATGTACAAGAAAATAAAAATTAGTAAGAAATTTTTTGCATTAAAATTAACTAAATAAGAAATGAACGAAGAGAGATAAAAGGAGATACGAATTAAATAAATTCAAATGGCTTAAAAGAAAAACTATTAGAGACACATAAGGAGAAAAAAGTGTAAAGGATGTGAGAAGAAATTGTAAAGGATGGGAGATAAAAGAGAGATGGAGAGAAAAGAGAGAGAACGTGAAAAAGTTCAGATACAATAACTATTTTGTCATGAATAATATTTCCTTGCATTGAATAATATTTCCTTGCATTGAATTTTACGGACACCAATTTCATATATGAATTTTGCTTATTCATACAAATGATTGGCACACCAAAACGGTTAGTATAAGTAGTATATATTACCAAACATAGATATTTAAATCAAATATAAATAATGTTATATTATTTTAAACCTCAAAATTTTTTGGTTATCAATGAAATGTTCTAGTTGACAGGATATTTTGCAAAATAATTTAATATTATCTAAAATTTTGGGAATCTTAAATAAATGGTTTGCTTATAACGGTTGGAAAAGTAAAAGACTAAGGCCCTTTTTATTTATGTTTTTGAGTTAGAATTCTAATTTTTTTTTTGAGAAATGCGTACTACAATGAAAATAATGTGATGTGTGTTGTGTTTGTTTATGTTTCTATAAATGGTTGTGATTTGTATAATGTGTCCAATTAAAAATGATTGGTTGATGTATGATATATTAAATATAAATTACAAATTGTAAACTATGAAAGAGAAAGAGCATGTATTATTAGTTGGAGTAATTGATTATTGATTGATGTTTATGTGAAATGATATATGTAGTGATTGATAGGTAGTTATATAGGAAAAAAAAGGAAAGTGAAGTTGAGAAAATACGAATTTGGATGAAAATAGTTTGTAGTGTGATTTGTAGGATTTTGTGATTTACGATATAGAAAATTGAATTAAAAAATATAAACAAACAAGGCCTAACTTTGTATAACTCCCGAACTAACATCGACTTTTTCTTGATATAGGAACTTAAAATAAAATCGTGTATGACATAATTGCTTGGGGGCAGTTTGATACACTATGTAGTGGTATATTATAATTTATTCCGTTAGTTTTGAATAAATTGTTGTACAAATTCGTTTGAATTATTGTCGAGATTTAAAATTTGTGTTTAAATTTGATTATTAATCGAGTCGAGCGCAAAACGTGCTTTAATCAAGATGAGCACGAGTCAAGCTCGAGTAACTTGATTGTTTTGCACATATTTTATCATTTATTACTAATCGATGCGAGTTTCAAAACTTATTGAACACAAAATTGTTCAAGTTTGGTTTGATATTTATATGGACCGATCTCAAATGAGCTTTTAACCATCGATAACGAGTCGAGTATCGACTTAATTAGTTCATCTTTCAGCCCTAATTTCGAATTTTTTATGAAATATTGAGACTTGAAACAAAATTGTAAAATTTAGTACCAAAAGTAAAATGATTGGATGAAAAATTACGGCTGTGTTTGGTTTTATTTTGGAGGGTGATTTTGGTGAAAATTTTGGTGAAACATTTTATTGGGAGATGTGTATTTTGGTGAAAATGTGTTTGATTTTGTTTTGAAGAATTAGTATTTTAATCATTTTTCGCGAGAATGTATTTGGATTAGCTATTTTGAAGTAATATTTGAGTGTTATTTTGGTGAAAATGTGTTTGGTTTTGTTTTCAGAGATAACAAAAATCACTGTAGCAGTCAAATCATATCAGTTTTTGTCTGAAAAGGTTATTTTAATGATTAATTAATGATTGAAAAATATATTATAATATTAGTTTAAAATTATTATAATATAAATGGAGGATTATTTTATATAATTATATAATTTCTAAAACAATTATTTATTCATATATTATTTTATAAATAAATAAAAAAAGAAAAGAAAAAGAAAAAAAAGGGGGTTGGGGAACAGTGTCGTCTTCCCCAACCCCCAACACACACAAAAAACACACACACACGCACACAGACACACAGGCACACACACACACACGAAAACACACACACAGAGACACACACACACGAAAACACACACATAGATACACACACACACGCGAAAACACACACACACACACACACACGAAAACACACACACAGACACACACACACAACAATACACACACGCACCGAGACACATCCACACACACGAAAACACACACACACACACAATACACACACGCACACAACAAGGAGACAGAGAGAGAGAGAGCGTGGAGAGAGGGAGGAGACAGAGAGAGAGCGCTGAGAGAGGAAGGAGAGAGAGAGAAGAGAATCTGAGAGAAAGGAGAGAGAGAGAAAACGGAGAAAGGGGAGGAGAGAGAAAGAGGCCATCTGACTGAGTTGAGGGTGGGAGACAAAACAATTTTGAAATTTTTTGGATCAAATTTTTGATCAAACATGGCCCCATATTTGGCCAAAAAATACCCAACCAAACAAGTTTTGGGCTGGATTTTGGTGAAAAACCCAGCCCAAAATAAAACCAAACAAAGCCTACATTTTCGATTGCAACTCTGCAAGTTACACTTTTCCTAAATAGTATTGCAATTCAAGTCTAGCTGACTCTCGAGTCTAATGAAGAGACACAGAAATAGCTCGACCCGAGTTTCACGAGCGCGAAATTCCCATCGAGTCGCGTTAATGTGCCTTTGTTTCGGTTCGCTAGCCGACTCACGAGCTTCTAGTTATTAATTAATTTTATTTTTAATATTATTATTAATATTAATGAAAATAATTAATTTTTTAACTATAGGAAAATTGATTTGAAATTAACTATAGGAAAATTGATTTGAAATTTAATCCGTCTCTTCACTCTCCATTCCCGTGAGGTTCAACCAAAATTGAAATCGACACCTACCCTAGCCACCCCACCTCCCAATCAACCGCACCGGAAATCCACCACCACCGTTTTAGGCCTTAGCACCGCCGCGTGAAGCCGCCGCCACCACCATCACTGATTCACCGACACTGGTACTATTTACCGCCGCGTCAAACAGTCCCTAAATCAAGCTTTGACTCTTTTATATTTCTGTAGCTGCTGTTCTTTTAGTGCTTTAGGCTTTCTCTTTTTTCTTTTCAATAATTTCAGTTTACTGGTTTACCAGACCGAAAGTATTAGGTTATTAATATTCCTTGCGGGGGTTTAAACGAGTCGAGTCGAGCGAAACGAGATGTTGTTCAAGCTTGTTTGAACTACAATTGAACCGCAAAATTTGTGTCTTGAATCTTAATCGAGTCGATCACAATCGAGCTTTAATCTAACCGAACACAATTCGAGTTCAAGTAGCTTGGCTTTTTTTTACATGTTTTTATCAATTTTTACTAATCGAACTTAGCTTCAAAACTTATTAGACATAAAAAGTTGTTCAAGTTTGGTTTGATATGTTATCGGACCGAGCTCAAATAAGCGTTTAGCCATCGAGTTCAGTCGAGTATAAAGTAGTTTGGTTTGTTTTTCCGCACTAATTCCTTGTAACATTTTCATGCTGTAAATTTTGTTTAGTGGTGCTGGTTTGATTGTATTCAGGTAGGATTTTGAGTTTTGGGTCATAAATTTGGTAGAACTGGAGAATTTCAGCCCATCCGCGTCAATCGCATCCAAATTTTGCTAGCTTTATTTACTGGGGTAAATCTTAGGTTTTCACGAATACTGGTATATGATCAGTTACTGTAGTTTAACTGAAAGTTTGAAATTTTATTAGTTTTAATTGTTAGGGAAACTCTTTCGAGCAGTTGATTTCAAATTCAATGGTTAAATTAAATTCTGAATTATATAAGATAATTTTGGATAATTTTTATGGAATGTGGTTCTAATTATGTTTCTTTTTCTTATAAAATTGATGCCTTCATGTTTTATATTTATTAGATAGCACATCCCATACTTCTCTTTTGAGATTTCCAATCTGAAGATGTTTTAAAGATTATATTGTGGCTATTAGTTTCTTTTTTAAGTTGATAGGATACTAAAGATTATTTGAGCTATACAAATGTTTATGTACATTTTGTTGGATAATTTTTTGTTCATGTCCAGATTATATGGGTCATATTGGCGCTTGCAAACTGTTTTTCTTCAGTTGAATGTTGAGTTCATAGTTAGATTTGTTTATTTAGTTTGGTTTTCTTTTTGTATGATTTGCATTAGAACCAGACCAAAAATATAAATCCAGACGAAATTTGGAGTAGTGCTAATATTTTTCCATAACAATAAATATAAAATGAAGTATCATATAGACATATACTATAAAGTATAAATAGATCGAGTCCCAAGACCCTAGCATTATGATAAAAAGTGAGTCTGAGTGAGTATTTGGATGCTTTCTCCTGATTTTTGAGGGCTTCATTGATGAATGGTTAATTCTTTTAATTTCAGAGAATCTTTTATCTTTTACCGCCTCCTAATGGCAGTTGCAGACCCTGAACCATCTTTAGACATTTTAGTGAGAGGTCCAGAGGGGTTTACTATTTGGAATGGCCCCCCATTCAGCAACTCAGAACCCAGTGTGAAGCTCGATAAAATACCATGTGCCAGCACTAAGTTCAGCGAGGATGGATCAAAACTAATGGTTATGCGATCCGATTCTCTTATTAGCATCTACGATTCCAAAAACTTGGTCGAGATAAGGTCTTTACAAATACCTAATGTTCTTGCGGCTAGCATCTCTCCATGCGGGACTTATATACAGACATTTCAAAAGTCTACCTCTCCACAGGATAAGAATGTGGTTGTATGGAGGACAGATACGGGTGAATCTGTATATCAAGTATTCCAGAAGAACATGACAAAAGCCACATGGTACTTCATTGGAATTTGGCTCTAGAATGAATTAAATCTCCGTTGACTAATATCTTCCTATTTTCAGGCCCTCAATCAGATTCAGCTCTGATGAAGCTGTGGCATGTCGTTTGGCAACAAATGAAGCACAATTCTTTGACCCTAAAGATTTATCAAAAGGGATTGTTCACCGGCTTAGAGTACCAGGAATTGCTGCTTTTGAGCTTTCTAAAACTCCTGGCACTTATGTGGCAGCATTTGTTCCGGAGTCAAAGGTTTTGACCCTAAAACTTTTAAATCATAATACATCCCCTCTTTATGTTTTCGTGCACTCTTTTACTATTTAATGATCTGTGTCCACCATCACCTAAATTTGATTTTCTTTTTGTGTTGAAAAATATTACTTAAATTTGATTTTGGTTGCCATTTTTCTCTTACATTCTGTTCTTTGAAGTCTGAAAATGGGTAATGGAACCATGTCTTTCCTGTAAGGGATTGGTTGAAAAAAATTTCCAACCAAAAAGAAAATGGACTTTGATGCAGTGTAAAATTTTCTCTGAGATTTTGGAGAATTTGTAGTGTGTTGAAAATCCTCGAAGAGGAGATTATCTGGTAGTCTCAAGAGCTTTAAGGTTTATGAAAAATGTTGCAAGATTCTAAAATTACAGAAAATTGAGTGTTGTGCCAATGTTTAATAAGCATGTGATAGAGTAGGGATGATATATTACATTTTTGTTTTTCCACATAGCTACCAGATCTATTGACATTTCTGTTTTGATAAGCATACTTTTTTACATATGAAGACATAAGTATATTACTTTATCTCATTATCTTGTTTTCTGAAGGGAATGCCAGCGATTGTCCAAATATTTGCTTGTGCAAAGGAGTTACAAAGCCAACCTGTAGCCAGAAAGAGTTTTTTTAGATGTTCATCAGTGCAACTAAATTGGAACTGTGGTTCCACAGGGCTCTTGGTCGTTGTGCAGTCAGATGTTGATAAAACGAATCAGAGTTACTATGGAGAGTCAAAATTAAACTATTTGACTACAGATGGATCTTACGAAGGATTAGTACCACTCCGTATGTATCATTTTCTTTTCTTTAACTTTTGTTTTTAGCTGTGGTAAAGTACTGGTCACATTCAATACTAAATTTGTCTTGGATGCTTTGCCAGGTAAAGAAGGGCCTGTACATGATGTTCAATGGTCCTACTCCGGTAAAGAATTTGCAGTTGTCTACGGATGTATCCTTATTTTTCTCTTTAACTAGCCTATAATTTATTTCTCCCCTTAGTGTAGAGTGAGAAATATGAAGTATGTTTTCTTCTTTTGATAAGATAGAAAGGATTATTGGCTTGTTCCTGCCATAAATTACAGTCTATTATATGGTTTATTTTATCCTTTTGTTTACATGTTCCTCATATTCTTTTTTTTTTCTTTTTTTGTAGTTGCGCATTGAAATTTGTCACTTTCTATTTTTAAAAGGCATAAGCGAAAAAAAGTTTAGACAAATTTTGAAGGTAAATGGTCTACGGTGGCAAGTCACTGAAAATTTAACACTGTAAAAATGATCATTCAGACGTGCAAAATGTTTAGGACAGGTGGTGTCTCTTCCATGGGATTGTTCTAAGTGAATACTGAAAGGATTAGTAAAGTGAGGTTCTCTATTTCTACAGATTTTTAATTAGCTGAACGAAATGTCGTTTACTTATTTCTACATGGCATTTGTACTTCCGTTTCTATTTTTGTACTCGTGTCTTCTGCAATTGTTCACTGCCTTGACTGGTTCAGTTATGCCTGCCATGGCAACAATATTTGACAAGAAGTGCAATCCTCTACTGGAGCTTGGGACCGGCCCATATAATACTGTTAGATGGAATCCAAAAGGAAAGTGTATCCTTAATGATATTCTGCTTCAGTAATGGCCCTCTCTCTCTCATTATATATATATATATATATATTATAGTTGCTTATGTTCATTTGTGTCCTTAATACTGCTATACAGTTATATGTTTGGCAGGCTTTGGAAACTTACCTGGGGACATGGTACATTCTTTTAGATGATCTTTTTCTTTCATTGTTGATACTGATAATTTTCTCATGCTGAAATAATCTTCTTGAGGTAAACCATGCTCAAATAACTTGGCCCATTAGGTCAAATATTTATTTTATGTTTGCCATTGGCTTGTTAGCAATATGCGAAGTTTTTCAATGTTTGCTGTCTCTGCTGTATCCTTGATTGTGATGCTTGCTAAGCATATAGATGGCTAGTTTTGGAGTTGGAAGAATTCTTTCAGGATAATTACGTTGATTACACATTTAATTTTGCTCTGGTTATAAAATTGCCAATAACGTATTGAGTAAAGATGGTGGAAACTTTATGACAGTAATGACAGAGTACTCATTGGACACTTCTCTCACATAATCAAGTTATAAAGTTGTCTCTATGTATAACTTTTGATTAATTTTCATTTCCTGTTCAGGCATTCTGGGACTACTCGGAAAAGAAGAAATTGGGAACAACAAAAGCTGAATTATCAGTGACAAGTGAATGGTCCCCAGATGGACAGTATTTTATGACTGCCACAACGGCTCCAAGGCTACAGGTTGACAATGGGTATGCTTCTTGGTTCTTCTTCTTCCCCCCCTTTTTAGTATCTTTCTCCCTTCTCTTCCTTGGATATGTTGTGGCTGAATGGTGTAAAATCTTAGCCTTTCAGAAAATTACATTGCTCATACTGAAAAGATCAAATTTATTTTGTTGCAGAAATATCTAGAGATTAAACTGCATTTGTTTCCATTTGGGAACTTTTTGCTATTAATTTAAGACATTACAACATAACAGTCAAATTAGTCGATGAGTAATCAAAATAGTAGTCTGCTTGACTTCTATCGTAGCAGTACCTCAATACCCACTGAATAAAGTAAAGTGATGAAATAGGTGTTGCTTTGTAGTGCATTGTAAATTTCTTATCCAAAAGTTCTGATAGAATGAATTAACGATTTCTGTTTTTTTCAACATTTGAAATCGACCAGTAATCAGTTATTCCGAGTGGACTAATTTGAGTTCTAATAAGTTGATTTTATGATTTTTGGGTATTTCTAATATAAACCACTAATGAGTGACTCCTAGTTAACTCATGCGATGGATTGCGATATTTTTTTTGAAGGATCAAAATCTTTCACCACAATGGGTCATTGTTATTCAAGAGGATGTTTGACAAGTTGTTCCAGGTTAAGACCCATCATTTTCTACTCTTCCTTGGATTTAATTTGCTTTAGTTAGCTGACTTTTTGTACTTTTGAATTACACAGGTAGACTGGAAACCAGAGTCACCTGATAAGTTTGGCGATAGTCAAGAAGTTTTGAAGTCTGTTGACTCCTTGAAATTGGAAGAAACAGCAAAACAAGGTCCCATCATTTCACTAACGCATCTGGGCCTTCACATACGTGATTAATTTATACTATTAAGTGATTGAGATTAATTAAGTTAATTTCTTTCTGATATTGATATTTTTGTAGATTTTAAAAATAGTTTGTAAATCTTACATGCAATATTACGTGGGTTAACTACATTGCGTCCTTTTGCGATTCATTTTCTCCATATCTCATTATTTAATCTATATTTTCTTATTGGTTTGCGTCGTTATGGTATTTACAAGTGTTATAACAAAATACGATTTGGATTTTATAACATAATTGAAACTGAATCGGGACTGATATCCCAGGGAAAGGATCAAAAGCTGCTCAAGCCTCCTCAAAAGCTGTTGGTCCCAACCCTTCTGCACAGAAACCTGCTGCTTATCGCCCGCCTCATGCTAAAGCAGCAGCTGTTGTTCAGGCAGAGGTATACAGTTAAAATCAATTGTAGGCAAATTACAATTTATTTCGATGCCGAAATTGGATTACTGTTATGCACCTCAACCCACTACGAAATCATTTTATTGCTCTAATTGATTCTGTTTAATTTTACTTTTTCTTAAGCGACTTGCCTCCTTAAACTTCATGAACTGGGAAACTTTTGTGTTTATTATTTTACATAGTCAAGCGGGGAACTCAACTTGCACAAGATTTAGTTGAATTAATTTGCTGAATTATTGCTCAGGTTTTTGAAACTATATGTTGTTTACTAGACTATTTGTTAAATATAAAGCAGAGTGCCATGACTTGTGGCTTGGTACAAGTTATGTTTTTCCCAGAAATCGTATTCTACTTGATCTGGGGTTGTCTTAGAACCATCTTTTTCTCAACTTTCTGGCTAAAAGTATGGAATAAAGTGGAATAGTCTCGCCATTTCCATTTTTTCTGTTAAAATTGTTGGAAAAGTAGTTTCTGTTTTCTTGTTTTTGTCATTCCTACTTGTTTCTACCTAAGTAAGAATTTCAATTCCTCATGGTTAAATCAATGTATTTAGAATTTTATGTGTTATCAATTCATTGTTAGAGAAAATAAGAGAATTTATTTTTAAAGGAGTAGAGATTTGATGGAGGAAGTGAGTTTGGATGAGTTTTTTTATAGAAAAAAATCTAATGATTAACTGTGATATATGTCTTTTTTTGTAAGAAAATTTATTTTTTGTGGGAAATTGGTTTGGGTAGTTTTTTATTTTCTATGAAAATTTAGACGTATTTAAATTAAACTCATCGATTAAGGGATCTAAAAATATTCAAAGTGGATCTTATTTTGTACCTTCCGTCATTTCGAATCAAGATATGAGATTGATGATGATGTTAAGATATTAGCTGATAAAGGTCTTTTAGTTGTTGGGTGAGTTGTCTAATCATGAATGGTAAAAATCTGACATTCTTGAAAAAAAGAGAAATGCCCCTTAAAAGTCATTTTTCAAAGAACTTAGAGATTTTTTTAGGGAAATTGAGTGTAACATTTCTTTGAGATATTTTTAGAGAGTGTCAAACAAATGCATTTTTGAAAAAAAAAAACTCTGAAAAATTGAGAAATAGGAAATGGAGTGCTATCCAATTGGGGCCTAAAAACTCAGAACTCTTTCTCTGATTTCTTATTTATCAATTGACTTATAATTGACCCATAATAATTGGGTAATGAGTCATTAATTTAATAATTTTGGATCTCACTCTTAGCTACGCTTTTTATTTTTATCTTTTATTATCATACATATATCTCTTAGCGACACTTTTTATTTTTATTTTCATTGGAAGTTGCAACCTCTGTTATATATTTTGGGATTATTTTATCCCTTCAATTAAAATACTGATTTATTAAATTTTCTTGTATGCAGCTGTTTGGAATAAGCCCTGCTGGGTACGTATGTTTTCAACCGTCTTCTTTTCTTCTTTTGTGTGAAAGCCTTTTGGTGTTTTGCTGACTCTTTTCCTCCATATGTTAACTTCAGAGAATTGAGCAAGAATGCGCTGAAAAACAAGAAAAAAAAGGAAAAACAAAGGGAGAAAAAGGCTGCAGAAGGTGCCAGTGGGACTTGATTGTGTGTTCGTCTGCCAAAGGCTATGAGTCATTTTCTAGTAATGTAAGGTATATGTCTCGGTGCTTTCAAGTGTAGTTTTATTTCAATAGAGCTGCTCTGACTCTGATCATTTATTATCCGTTTAAGAATTTTGTTGCCACAAGAATGAACATATACGAGTCATTTTTGATCTGATTTTCATCCTAGAATAAGGACTTGTTAGTTGGAGTACCGTGCTATTATTATTTTGTGTTTTGGAAAATTTCATGAATAGGCATATCCTCCTTCACTTCCTGACAAGAAGACACATGCTTTCAGTTCGAAGTCTTTCTTGTTATAGGTTTGTATTTTTTGTTTTGAACAGTATTTATCACATTTTTCTCTCAAGTGTATGCGAAAAAGAGAAATTGATCACTACCCCAAGCAAGCCCCACCTGGTGGCGGTCTCTACTTGTACAATTGTGTTTGGATTGAAGAATTTGAAAGCCACAAATTTCAAGTTCATTTTTCAAATTCGTTGTTGAGTTTGTTTTGACGATCTCAAGTCGCAATGAATATTTCAAATCTCTTGAAACTTATTTTGACCTTTTTTTTTTCAAATATGCATTTCAAATCCACCTAATTTTGGGTCATTCCAATTCCTTGTATCCAGGTGCAGCCTTTAACGTATTTGGGGGCTTGGAATATATAGTTTTAGTATGTCTATAACTATAATGATTCTGATTACAAAATGAAAAATGATTGGATTAGAACTTAAGTTAGATTTTAAAAAGTAAACTATGCTAACTGTTCTTTCCTAGTTCTTATTCTTTCGAAGAGTCTTCTGGAATGCAGACACGGTAAGATGTGCTTGAGTACATCAGTTTTATAATTTGGTTCAAAGAAATATTTTCAATGTAGATTGTCACGTTAGATGGTATATCATATACTCAAATGTTGGTTAATTCTATAGTGGATCAGGTAAAATAATTTTCCCGCACTAAGAGGGTGTTTGGCTAAGCTTATAAGCTCCTCTAAACATCTTATAAGATGTTGTAGAGCTTATAAGCTTTATAAATTTGTTTGGTAATTTAAAAAAAAAAACAGCTTATAAGACTAAAAAATAAGATGTTTGGGTCTTATAAGCAGTTTTTAAAAAAGTAACCAATCCTTATTTATTTTTTTAACATCTTATAAGATGTAGGAGCTTATAAGATGTTTTGGATGAGCTTAGCCAAACACCCTCTAAGTATCCTTTGATGCAAGGGGGTTTGGTTGTTTTCACTTTCAACCCCCCCCCCCCCCCCCCCCACCCCAATCCAACGGTGTTGGATGAATTGAGTTTGTTGCACCCAGTCATGGAGTTGCAACACGAACGTGTGTATGAGCACGTGGGAAGGGTTGGAGATGAGAAGTACAGAGAAATATCTTTATTTTCTTACTGTTTCCTTTCTCTTTGGCGAAAATAGAAATTCAAGCTTGACCAGGCTTATATAGTATTCTTTCAGCTCATGAATGTTCATGGGTTTCAAACCAAACGATTGGTTACGGTGGATTGATTAACCTAACCGAACAAACTCTAGGCCCTTGTTTTCTAGAAGGATTGTTTTATGGGGATTGCCACGAAGCACAAGTTTTTGGGCCACTAGGATAGGTCGACTAAATGGTATATTTTATGATTAATCATTAGTGGATGCAATTTGATTATAATATTTAAAATCAATCAAAACTTATAGTTCCATCTCTTTTTTTCGTGGACAATGAGATGGATGTGTTAGTTTTGCTCAATTGTGGCATGTAGACTTAATTCCATATTTAAGTTATTAATCTTAGTATGGTAACACACACACACATATATATGTATAAGTTACATATATATATATATATATATATATAGATGTGTATGTGTCATATTGCATAACTCATTCTTTTATTTTTTGAACGTTTTTTCAATTCCGTACTTTCTAAAATATCACTCTATATTCTTCCTTGAATTTGGACTATTGGTTATGTCATAGAATTTCCTTAAATCAAATACTATGGCATAGAATTTCCTTAAATTAAATACTACAATCATTCCTATATGTATATGTTATTGCTTTGACTATTATTTCCTCCCTTAATTTAACTATTTAAGTGCACGAGAAAATCTGAGGATATCCATTTCAAATCTTTTTTCTATTGTTTTGTTCCTCATAACAGCTGGTCAAAGAAGTTACTCCCACAATGGTCATAGTTTTTTATAAGATTTCAGGAGTATAAATCTTATTTAAATATCAGGAGTATGAGTCTTTCCACTTTACTTAAAATTAAGTTTAATATTAATTTTTTTCAAGTTGATATAGTACGCGCTTTTTTCTTCGAGTCTTTTTCGAAAACTCCTAGAAAAAATAATTCTCAAACTAAGTAATATTTGAAAAATAATTTTCAAATTATTACTCTTAGTGCCTCATGTATTGGTATGTGTACAAAACTAATTTAGGTGAATTTTTTTATTTTTTCCCCCTACTTTAATAGCCAACATGGATTTACTAGTTATAATATTTCACACTCATTTTTTATCCTTATCTCTCTCCAAATTTTTTTTTTTTAATTATCGGTTTTTTCTTTTCTTTTCTCTTGCACTAATTTCTAATTACTTATAATAATTAACATAAAATTATATGTAAAATTTATTTTTACATAATTTCAAATAACACATGTATTGAGAAATTTTCATATTACAAAATAATAAATGAATTAATTATTCTAATTTATAAATTTTAAAGAATTAAGCACAAGCATCGAGTATGCCGGTATGATGGTACAGTGATACTACTCCCGGGAAATTGGTTTCGGTACAGCGAGACCACTCCTTGACTGGAATCGAAAAACCTGTAGTGCATTTCCAGAATGAAAATCCCAGCACCAGAGACTATGAACAACCATAATATTGACGAATCGATAGCAAGAAAATGAATTGGGGACACATTTTTGAGAAGAAAATTAGATATTGTGTGAATAAAGAGAGAGAAAAAAAAAGTTGTGGCGACTCAAAACACATATAGAAGTTTGAAAATACTCTCTCCAACTCCAATTTTATTCAAATTAAGAAAACAAAAAGGTAAGATGTTACAAAAAAGAAAAAAAAAGCAACAATGCGAAGATTATACTTAACTGTAATTTTCTGTATATCATTAGTATTAGTTTATAAATCAATGAAGAAAACTTATGTTTATAACTCTATATTAATTAATCATAGTGGCACAATCAATGCATGTGCTTAATTATTTACAATTGATAAATTAGAATAATTAATTCATTTATTATTTTATAATTAATATGAAAATTTCTTAATACTACATGTGTTGTTTGAAATTATGAAAATATAAATTTTATAGATGATTTTATGTTAATTAGTATAAGTAGTTAGAATTTAGTGTAATAGAAAAGAGAAAACGAAAAGATAAATATATATATATATATATATAAAGAATATTTGGAGAGATATGGACTAAAAGGAATATTATAATTAATAAATCCATATGGGTCATTAAAGTAGGGGAAAAAAATAAAAAATATCAATTAAGAAATTTTTGTACACATGGCAATACATGTGGCACTAAAAGGATAAATTGGTAAATATTTTTCAAATAGTACTAGTTTGGGAATTATTTTTCCTAAGAGTAATATTTTGAAAAAAAAAAAAACTCTCTTTCTTCAATAATAATGTGTAATTTTATTTCCTCTGCTCTAAAGTTTTGCCAAATCTTATCATATCATATCCCATCACCCTAATTATCATATTATATTATAATATTTAAATTGAATCCCAATCAATGATTCCATCTCTTTTTCTACGTGGACAATGAAGTAGACAAGTTCTCCTTTCACTATTGTGCCATGTAAATTTCTTTTATATTTATGTTTAGACTCTGTAATATTAACACTTTTCCTCAATTTTAAATAGCATGTGACCCGTGCTAGGCACGGGAATTGAAATCATTTTGACAAAATTTAAAGGTTCAAAAGTAGCCTGATTAGCTTGAAGGCGGTTATTGTTTTGTGGTGCTACAGAGTAGGTTATCAGGCTTGGATGTGTAAGAAAGGCAAGCTTTACTGCCCTTTTTTCGTATTTTTACTCCCTTTTTACCGATTAATGCATTTGATTTTTTTTTTTAAAGAAAAGGTTCAAAAATTGAAATTTTGAAGTCTCATCAGAAAAAACTCGAACAGAAAAACTCCTTTCGTACGGAGGCCGACGGCTAGAGGAAAAGACGGGGAGAGTTTTTCTTTCTTGTGACTCAAGCATAGTTGTGAAAGGCGCGCCATGGCGCATGGCAAATATGGCGCAGCCTGTGCGCCATGCTTCATGGCATGGCGCACAGGTTCAGCATAGCGCTCGCCATGTGCGCCATGGCGAGCGCCATATGCACTATTCTGAAGAAATTGATTTTGCCCAAAAATCGGTCAAAATCAAAGGGTTTTTGGGCAATTTTAATTGGGTCAACAGTCAACCCAGTAAAATTGGACAATTTGGGGATAATATTTAAATGTAAAAAAACCTAAAAACCCTCATTCTCTCTCCACGTAAAAATATTGCAGTCAAAGAGAGAAATCCTTACTGTTCTCTCTTCTCTCCCTCTCTCGCAACTCGCCGTTCGAGCCCAGCCGTCGCCTCGCCGTCTCCGTCACGTCCGAGCCCCCGCCATCGACCCCAGCACTTCGCGCAGTAGCAGATTTCCTTTGATTTTTTTTTTCTTTCCATGAACTTTATTATTGTTGACTTGTGAGGCTTTATATGTGTATATATATATATATAGTACATAGTATATACACACATTAAATGGAGTTGATTGATTTGTATATGGATTTTTTGTTTTTGAGGCAGAGAGTTACTTGTTTGTGTGAGGCAGAGGCTGTTTTTTGACTTTGTATGTTGCTGTTTTTTTTCTTTTAATTTATATATATGTGTGTGTGTGAGGGTTTTTTATTTGTATATATAATTATATATGTGAGTATGTGACTATGTGAGGTATTTTATACATATATATTTATATTGCCCATGTATATTGATGAATATTTATATTAATTTATTTTCATAATTATGCGCCGCACTTCAGTAAGACGCGCGCCGCGCCGTGTGCCGTGCGCTATGGGACCCTTTGCGCCACGCCGCGCCATTCGCCATTAACAACTATGGACTTAAGTGTGTAACTTAACTTATGACCTAGGTATTGACTAATGTGATATATTTATATCACTTAAGTTATAACCTTGGGCTCATAAAGCCCATGTTGGACGTCTAGTAGGCCGATCCACATAGTCACACCAATTTAAGCTCGGTCCAATCCTTTATTTAATTAATTAATTTAATCCAATTAATTAATCTAATGAAATAATAGATAGAATATTTAATTAATTTTATTTCTCCAAGAAATAATATATTAATTAAAGTATAAATGAATTAACTTATTTCCTCAAATAATTAATGCCATTTAATTAATTTTAAATATGCAATACTTAAAATATTACCACAAGAAATATACCACATTTTCTTTTGATTTTTCCTTATTGAGCGTAACTCTTTAGGTTCATCTATATTTGACAATGGGAGAATTCCATTGAATGTGGGTTGCACCTAGCCGGTCAAGTGGCTCACATCGCATTCCAAATAAGATGAAATGATTGGATCATTTTACCTTTCCTATTGTAAATACTGTGTGAATACAAATTCTTCCTTTCCTTATCCCGGTCGAGTGAGAGTCATGGTTTAGGTCAAACTTGTAAACTCGATTCTATGTTATATTTATAATAAGTTTAGACCAGTGAATGCTTTGGCCAAAGACTTTAAGATCTAACTTACTTATAAATGCATAGGATAATTCCTCGTTCACTTTCGAGGGAACAAATCCCATCTTGGATATCAATTAAGACTACTACTTGCCCATTAGGTTGTAGTTCGAGGTCGACCCCACTAAAGGGTGAATTGGGTCTAATTACTCTAATGATGAAGCTAATGTCACAAGCATATTTTCAACTCGATTCCTCAGGTCTAAAGTTTAGACACACCTATTACAATTTAATCAATTCTATCATTGACTGTCAAAGAGTGAAAACCCATGTAACATAATCGATGCGAGTCATGTCTGAGTGCTACTATCTCCATCAGTGCACCTATGGTGTGATTTCTTCACTATTTCCTAGTGATTGACGGACACTTCTCTCTTCAAAACTTATATCATACAAGTCTTGATGATTTCCAATGCCCAATTGAGAATACTTGACTTGCAGACCATTTTAGTACACAAGTAATGAACTCCTCTAGTGCCTTAGAGAGTTAACTCTTGTGTTCATGGACTTATAGATGATTACAATATATAAATGCCAATATAATAGTAAATAACTAAAATGCCTTTTAAAAGAATAAAAACAATTACAATTTACTAATGTCCTTTCTTTCTCTAATATACTTGACTTGCAGACCATTTTAGTACATAAGTATCGAACTCCTCTAGTACCTTAGAAAGTTAACTCTTATGTTTATGGACTTATAGATAATTACAATATATAAATGTCAATATAATAGTAAACAATTGCCTTTTATTAAAATAATAAAAACATTTACAATTTACTAATGTCCTTTCTTTCTCTAATCCTCTAGTGGCATTTGAGGACATTAGCCTAACAATCTCCCACTTGTTCTCAGTGCCAATCACTGTGGTATCTAATACCCATCTTCTCAAGATGTCGATCTAGCACTGCCTATGTCAAAGGCTTGGTCAATGGGTCAGAGACATTGTCGGCTGAATTTACTCTCTGAACAGCTATCTCGCCTTTTCCAACGATTTCTCTTATTATGTGATATGTCCTCTCTATGTGTTTGGATTTGTTGTGAGACCTTGGTTCCTTTGCTTGTGCAATAGCCCCATTATTGTCACAATAAAGTGGCAATGACAGCTCTACATTAGGGACCACTTGAAGTTCTCCAAGAAACTTTCTAATCCAAACACCCTCTTTAGCAGCCTCAGACGCTGCTATGTATCCTGTCTCAGTGGTGGAATCAGCGGTTGTGCTTTGCTTGGAGCTTTTGCAAGTTACCGCTCCACCATTGAGTGTGAATATAAATCCTGAAGTGGATTTTCGATCATCTACATCAGATTAGAAATCTGAGTTAGTCTATCCATCCACTTTCAAATCTCCATGTCTATATGTTAGGACCATATCCTTAGTTCTCTTCAGATACTTTAGGATATTTTTGACAGCGGTCCAATGTTCTCTTCCCGGGTTAGCCTCAAACCATCTTGCCACGCTCACTGCGTAGGCGATGTCGTGCCGTGTGAATAACATGGTATACATCAGATTACCCACTGCAGACGCATAGGGCGCCATACTCATTTCTTTCCTATCTTCCTCACATTGAGGAGACATAGACGTTAAAAGATGCATCCTGTGTCTCATGGGCAAGAAACTTTTCTTAGAGTCTTCCATCCTAAATCTCTTTAGGACCGTCTCTAAGTAAAGGGCTTGGGAATGTTCTTTCATTCTATTTGTTCTATCTCTATTGATATGAATTCCTAGAATATAGGTCGCTTCTCCCAAGTCTTTCATGGAGAAGGTATTTAAAAGCCACGTTTTGACTGATGTGAACATTTCTACGTCATTTCCTATGAGTAGAGTGTCATCCACATATAAGACCAGAAAAGTGATCTTACTCCCACTAATTTTCTTGTAAATAAATGGTTCATCTTCGTTCTTGGCAAAGTCAAATCCTTCGACAACTTCATCAAAACGAGATTCCAGCTCCTAGAGGCTTGCTTAAGTCCATAAATGGATCTCTTAAGTTTACACACCTTATGAATACCAGACCCAAATGTAAAGCCTTTAGGCTGATCCATATAGATATCCTCTTCGAGGAATCCATTCAGAAAAGCCGTCTTCACATCCATCAGTCATATCTCATAATCCAAGTGTGCAGCTTTTGCGAGCAAAATTCGAATAGACTTGATCATTGACACAGGTGAAAAGGTTTCTTGATACTCAATTCCTTCTTTTTGACTATAACCTTTTGCTACTAGCCTTGCCTTGTATGTGTCAACTTTTATGTCCGGGCCTATCTTCCTCTTGTAGATCCATTTACATCCTATAGGTGCTATACCTTTGGGAAGATCTACCAGAGTCCAGATCTGGTTGGAATGCACGAGTCTATCTTCGCTTGCATAGCTTCTTGCCACTTTGCAGAGTTGATGTCCATCATTGCTTGATCATAAGTAGAAGGGTCATCCCCATGAACACCCACTGCTATATTGTGGACACCCAGTTCCTCTTGTCGCATATACCCATAGTACCTTTCATGTTTATGTGGTACTCTACTAGATCTTCACAATGTTGGTTGTGTTTCAACAGGTTCAGTATGTGTTTCTTGAACAGTTGTCTCCCTAGGTGTTTCATCTTGTTGATCAAGAACAATCTTCTTACCTGCACCAACTTCTTAAATAAACTCATCCTTAAGAAAGTACGCTTGCAGTGCAACAATGATCCTTTGATCATCTTACATGTAGAAGAGGTATACCATGGAATCCTCAGGAAAACAGACAAAACATCCTTTAAGGGACCTAGCTTCCAATTTCTCTACCTTTGTCTTCTTGATATAGGCAGGGCATTCCCAAACCCTAATGTATTTAAGATTTGGTTTCCTATTTCTCCATATCTCATATGGGGTCTTAGGAATGGATTTGGAAGGACATCTATTTAAGATATGAACAGCCGTAAGGAGTGCATGTCCATGCAGGGAAATGGGTACATCAGTATAGCTGAGCATAGATCGAACAATGTCCAAAAGCGTTTGATTTCTGTGCTATGCTACCCCATTTAGTTGTGGAGTCGCTGGTGGTGTGAGTTGCAATATTATCCCATGTTTCTTCAGGAACGGATCAAACTCATCACTCATATATTTACCTCCATGATCCGATCGTAGTGTCTTTATATGATGTCCAGTTTGATTTTCCACTAGAGCCTTAAATTCTTTGAACTTTTCAAATGATTATTCAGACTTTTATTTCATTAAATACACAAGACCATAACTTGAATGGTCATCAGTCAAAGTAATGAAATAGTGAAAACCTCCACAAGCCATTTCTACAAATGGTCTACAAATGTCGTTGTGCACAAGTCCTAATATTTCAGTGGCTCTTTCAAAAGTCCCGGTGAAGAGAGATCTAGCCATTTTACCTTTGAGACAAAATTCACAAGTTGGATCGTGATCCAATCCTAATGGATCGATTAATCCATCTTTCTCCATCTCATGTATCTTTTGCTCTCCAGCATAGCCTAGTCTAAGATGCCACTTCAAGTTTAGGTTAGGAACATTCCTACCAAGCTTCCTTGAGATAACATTTACAACACATTCATTTTGCATGTTTAAATAATAGAGGCCATTGACTAAAGTAGCAGTGCCAACAATCTTATCATTAAACAAAATGCTACAAGTACTATCAATGAAATTAAAAACATAATTATTCCTAGCCAAGATAAGAATTGAAATAATGTTCTTAAGCTCGTCGGGCAAAACTAGAATATCCTCTAAAATCAAACTATGTCCAGATAATAAACATAAAGAAGTTGATCCAATTTGAGAAGCCGCGACACTTTGCCCACTGCTAACACTGATCAGCACCTCTCCATGCTCCAGCTTCCTACTTCGCTCCAGATCCTGATTCATTACACAAACGTGAGCACTAGCTCCAGAATCAAGTATCCACAAAGTGAAAAATACAGTTATAGAACAATTGGCTTCTAAAACAAAAAGTTCCATACCTGTAGTCTTGCTACGGCTAGGATATTCTCTTCTCCAGTGGCCTAGATCACCATAGAAAAGACACCTACTCATTTCTCTGTGCACTTCTTTACGCTTCTTGTTCTTTATTTTCTTATTTCCTATTTCTCTATGAGCTTTCATAGGTGCATCCATTTTTTCCTTTCTTTTCCCATATTTGTAGACATCCAATGGTACATTCTCAGGAATAGAAATTATATTCCCTTTACTTTTCATCCTTATTTGTTTTTGAACAATTTCGAGTTTGGTTGCTAGCCCAGCTAACGAACCCTCGATATCGTTCATATCAAAGTTCATAATGAAATAGTAAAAGGAATCAGGAAGAGACTGCAGTGTGAGGTCAACTTGAATGTGAAGATCCATGTAGTAGTCTAACGATTTTAACTTTTCAATGAAGGTCATCATCTTTATTACATGATCTCCCACATTCTCATTCCCTCATTCTTGTTTTGAAGAGTTCTCTCGATATCAAATACCCAACGGTCCTACCGTTCTCTCCAAACAATGAGTCAAGATGGAGTAGTATGTCCCTTGTATTTTCCATCTTGTCATGAGAGCTTTGCAACTCACTGCACATTGAGCTCAACATTTATCCTCTAGCTCGATGATTATCAAAGACCCAGTTCATGTAGGAAATTCAAACTCTTTCGTCCTCTAAAATACTTGGGACAGGAGGACATTTGAGTTCCATCACATACTCAATCGACTCACTACTTAGGACCATCCTCAAGTTTGTGAGCCATTCTAAGTAATTGGGTCCAGTCAACATGAATCTTTTCATCAAATTAGATAAGGGTTTGAGAGATATATTGACAGAGATAATAAGGAAATAACTACAGAAAACTAAAGAGACTTATTAGATTTTATCATAATTGTATTTTTTTTTTTTGGTGTAAGGTAAAAACTTTATTACCACTGAGCAAAAAAATACATCAAACAAAAGCTCACACTTCCACAAACAGATGGTAAGTGTAGCTCAACAACCCAAACCAACTTGGCCCCCACTACATTTTTCGAAAGTTCACACTCCCACTGTATAATTCGGAAGTCATCGTTGGAAGGCTTCGTAGTGGTGATTGATTTCTTTAACTAGATTAATAAGTTGCAACCTTTTGCTGATATGTGGCCTAATTAATCAATTAAAGTGATGTCCAACATCAATCCATCAAATGGATGATTCAATCCCTTTGTCCATTATTAATCAAATTTCAACCTTTTGACGATCTTATTGATTTATGAATAATTTAAGTTTAACCCACTGACTATGTATTAGTTTAGCAATTGAGTTTCACCTCGCAACCTTTTGCTAGCATGTGGGGTGAAATTTGTTTCGATTAATGGAATTTCATGCACTTAGAAAAATCTAAAATATATTTCAATATATAACCCCCATTGCTTAGGGCCGATATTATATATTAAATATCATTTTAATTTTTCCTAAGTTCAGTGGAGGACAGGATACCTAGTACCCTTTACCAACTAATTTTTTTTCAAAGTGGGAGAATTTAAATTATTTATTAGGTCTCACTTTGCACATTAATCCATTTCATACTATGCTTACAAACATGGATCAAAAATAATTGAAGGCAATCCCAGTAAGCTAACAACACCTGATTAATGGACCTTAATCCCAGATTGAGCCATGCCGATATCTCAATTGCTAATTAAAAAGAAACTACACTAAAGCTTCCAAAGCTCCTTCTTGTATCTCCTTGGCTCGACTTGAATTTCTTCGTTGGACCTATTCTATTTCTAACTATTACAAATTTAATATAAGCAACCTATACAAAATTTTATAGAAAGAAAATAAACATAAGCTCAAAATGGCCTTTACAACCCATCAAAAAGAAATACAAAGATAAAACGAGCCTAGGTCCATGAATCATGTCTCCCATCACATAACATGTCAAACATTATATATCATATAACACACGAAAAACATATATGTTAATTTCTAATTAAATTCTAAATTTAATCATTATTTTCATATTCTCAAGGAAATTAAATTTATTTAATTCTATTAGAAAATTCAATTTTAAGAAACTCCAATTAATTTTATATTAAAATCTTATTTTAATAAGAATTAATCTCTAAGTTTATTAAAACTAATTTCACAATTGAAAGAATTCAATTTAGTTCAAAGTTCAACTTTAATTAAATTAGATAAGATGAAATTAAAAATCCCTTTATTTAAATAAACTACATTATTTAATTTTGCATTAAAATTCAATTTATATCAAAAACAAAATAATATTTTATTTAAAAATATGCCTGGATAACCCATGGGTCGACCCCGGCTGGGTTGGCTTGAACCGTGTGTTTAAAAACACACGGGTGGGATCACACAGCGAGCCCAATTTCCAGTAAGATGGGCCGCGCTATGCGGCTCATCCATCTTGACAGCTCGACTGTCGAGACGGATGCGCGAACCCATCCATCTTGATAGCCTAACTGTCGAGATGGATGCGCGGACCCATCTCGCCTGCTGTGCACGCACATGGCCTAGTTTGTGCGAGCAGTGCCTCCGCCGGCGTCCCGTCGCTACCACGACGACGGGTTGGTTCCTGAAACTGGGAATTTTTATTTTCATCGCATTAAAATTACATAAAATACAATTCTTATTAATTTGTAACGAACAAAAAATAAATAAAATTCTCAAGAATATAAATAATGCGAAATCCACATATTTAATCATGCATTGCGAAAAATTGTAAATCTTGCATCTAATCACATATTTACACGTATATTACATACGCCGAACACCGCAATTTGGCTCTGATACCACTGTTGGGAAAACTAGATAAAACACAGCGAAAATTGTGAAATAAATTTTGTTCGGATTTTCCCATAACAGGATCAATCTCGGAGTTTTCTCACGCGTATGTATGATAGAGATATCGACACTTTACCAGTTGTAGCGAAGTGATGGAGAATCTCTAACTTTCGACTTCTTCAAATCCTTCGCGAAATAATCCAGTAGATTGTTTGATAATCCGAGCAGTCCAAAAGTGCTGCCTCTAAATTGTCTAGCCTGAAAAATTTCGAACAGAAAAACTCCTTCTTCTTTGGCACTGAGGCCAATGGCTAGAGGAAGAGAGGGGGAGGGTTTTTCTTTCTTGTGGCCCAAGTGTGTAACTTAACTTATAACCTAGGTATTGACTAATGTGATATATTTATATCACTTAAGTTATAACCTTGGGCTCATAAAGTCCATGTTGGACGCCTAGTAGGCCGATCCACACGGTCATGGTGCACCTCTTGGTTCACCAATTTGAGCTTGGCCCAATCCTTTATTTAATTAATTAATGAATTTAATCCAATTAATTAATCTAATTACATAATAGATAGGATATTTAATTAATTTTATTTCTCCAAGAGATAATATATTGATTAAAGTATAAATGAATTAACTTATTTTTTTAAATAATTAATTCCATTTAATTAATTTTAAGTATCCAATATTTAAAATATTACCACAAGAAATATACCACATTTTCTTTCAATTTTTCCTTTTTAAGCATGACTCTTTAGGTTCATCTATATTTGGCAATAGGAGGATTCCATTGAATGTGGATTGCACCTTGCCAGTCAATTGGCGCACATCGTATCCCAAATAAGATGAAATGATTGGATCATTTTACCTTTCCTATTGTAAATACCGTGTAAATACAAACTCTTCGTTTTCTTATCCCGGTCAAGTGAGAGTCATGGTTTAGGTCAAACTCATAAACTCGACTCTATGCTATATTTATAAAAAGTCTAGATCAGTGAATGCTTTGGCCAAAGACTTTAAGATCTAACTTACTTATAAATGCATAGGATAATTCCTCGTTCACTTTGGAGGGAACGAATCCTATCTTGGATATCAGTTAAGACTACTACTTGTCCATTAAGTTGCAGTTCGAGGTCGACCCCACCAAAGGGTGAATTGGGTCTAACTACTCTAATGACGAACCTAATGTCACAAGTATATCTTCAACTCTATTCCTTAGGTCTAAAGTTCAGACACACCTATTACAATTTAATCAATTCTGTCATTGACTGTCAAAGAGTGAAAACCCATGTGACAGAATCGATGTGAGTCATGTCTGAGTGCCACTATCTATATCAGTGCACCTATGATATGAGTTCTTCACTACTTCCTAGTGATTGACCGGCACTTCTCTCGTCAAAACTCATATCATACAAGTCTTGATGATTTCCAATGCCCAATTAGGAATCCTTGACTTGCAGACCATTTTAGTACACAAGTATTGAACTCCTCTAGTGCCTTAGAGAGTTAACTCTTGTGTTCATGGACTTACAGATGATTACAATATATAAATGCCAATATAATAGTAAACAACTAAAATGCCTTTTATTAAAAGAATAAAAACAATTACAATCTACTAATGTCCTTTCTTTCTCTAATCCTCAAGTGGCATTTGAGGATATTAACCTAACAGGAGCTCCCATTGCCACTTTTCTGTGACAACAATGGAGCCATCGTGCAAGCTAAGGAACCTAGGTCTCACAATAAATCCAAACACGTTGAGAGAAGATATCATATCATTAGAGAGATCGTTGGTAGAGGCGACATCGCCGTGCAGAGAATAGATTCAACAAATAACGTTGCTGACCCACTGACCAAGCCACTATCACAGGCGGTGCTAGAGCGACATCTGAAAAAGATGGGTATTAGATACCATAGCAATTGACATTGAGTGCAAGCGTGATATTGTTAGGATTATGCCCTCCATGCCATAGAGGAATTCAATTATTAGTGCATTTAATTTTATGTTGTTCAAACTTTCCTTAAATTAATAGAAGGTATTTGTTTTGTTCATATCAATCTTGATGACATTAATTAAATATTGAACAAATAAGTCCCGATTAATCAAGTGGGAACTTCTACTCCTCATGGTTCGAGGAGATTAGCACTAGAAGTGTCGGTTCTTTTATTACTTAAACAAGAGTTCGCAAGTTGAAGAGTCTTAATTGAGCATTATGACCAGACTTGTATGATGCAAGTTTTGATAAGGAGTGTCAGTCGGTCACTTTGGAATGGTGGAAGCATGTGCCGCAGATATATCAATGGAATTGATATATTCGAACACGACTCGCCATAATTCAATTACATGTGTAATTACTCGATGACTGTCAATGATTGAATTACTGGTCACGGTAGTGTGCATGCGCCTTAGACCTGAGGATTCATGAAGATTGTAATTGTGACACTGAACAAGTTATTAGAATAGTTAGATCTAATTCACCCCTTAGTGGGATCAACCTCAAAGTGCGGTTCAGATAGACAGGTGACAATTGTTTTGTGATTGCCAATATGGGATTCACTGTCTCGGTTTGTAAATGAGTTAATGTGCTGTATGATTGTAGGTAAATGAAATTATAAGTCTTTGGCCAAAGTAGGAAAACTAACTTGTGTATGGTACAAAAAATTAGTTTAGTAATTTCATCTTAATATGATTTATTGAGCACAACATCGAGTCCTGTGAGTTTGACACAAGCCATGACTCTCACTCGATCGGGATGTTACAGTGAAGGGCTTATACTCACAGGGTATCTGTGACCTAAATGTTCTATTGATCTAATATATTTGATCTCAATTGTGTTTCCGTGTGAGTCCACGAGACTGTCTAGGTGACACTCACATCCCTGGTTTTCTCCCAATGCCAATTGAGACGAACCTACATAAATTAGGTAATTTGTCATTTGATGGACAAATTAACTTATTTGATTAATTAGATTAATGGAAATTAATTAATAATAAATAACTAGATGTATTTATTATAGTCATCCTATCCTAAATTAATATTCGTATTATTTAATTTAGAAGATTATTAATTAATATTATATTTTAATTAGATAAAAATACATTGGACTTAATAAATAACTGGACTAAGTTGAAAGTCAACTTAGTCCAACTGGGATGAGGATAGGCGTGTATTGGAGGAGTTTGATGGGCTCATGGAATTAATTAATTCCAAGTCTATCACTTCTTATATATACCAAATTACCTAGTTCAAAAATTTAAGACTCTCAAAAGTGACTTGACAGCAAAGAAAGAAGAAGAGAAAAAAATCCCCTCCCCTTCGCTTAATAGCCGTCGGTCTCCCTCAAGCCTAAGTTGGTGGATTTTTTCTTCAAGCTTCTTCCGGCATGATATATAGAGGCAGGAGTTTATAATTGCTGCTACTCGATAGACTAAGAATTCGATTCTTCACAAAGTTTAGTAATTAGATGAAACCCCAAAGTGATCCAATTGTGAATCCGGATATGTTTTATTTTCCTCTGCGCATGAACCAGAATTCACAACACCCTATGTAGGCATGTACTAGCCTTCGGGCTAGTCCACCTACTTGGTTCTAAGTTTATTTAATTATTTACTATTATTATTTATCCAATAAATGTTTAAATAACTTAATATATTAAATCAATAATTAATTTCTCAAAGGAACTAATTAACTCGTTAGTATAATTGATTAATTAATTAGCTCATTCAATGACTAATTAATTATTTAATAACGATATCAGATACTGAAAAAGTCCTTCAAGTCTAAATCAAATTGCGCGACACTTTAGGTTCGACTTAAAAGGCAATTGGGAAGAAATCAAAGGATGTGGGTAACACCTTGATAGTCATGTGGCCCACATTGTTGATAAGTCTTATATTTTACGTATCTTCATCATGTTTTACCTCACCTTTATCTCTATTTTATGCCTTATAGTTAATCTTTTCTGTTGCTTTTTGCCTAATTTACATATTTTGGTTTCTAAGTTGTTTCAATGCTTTTGTAGGCATAAGAGCGATTTTTTTGATGAGTCGAAGGAGTGTTTCTTACGAGAATAAAGAAGGCTAACCAAGAGGACTTAAAGAAATGCAATTGAGAGGCCACACGAGAAAGTTTCGTTCAAGAAAATTTAAGAGGAAAAATTCTGCAAAGCTAGACTGCACGATTGTGAAGATATTCTACATAGTTGTGCATCTGCGGATTTTATATTTTTATGGGCCTCGTTTTTATGTATTGGATGGGCTTAGTTCTCGTATCTGAGACTCATTTTAAATTAAGGAAAGAGGGCAAAACATTTTTAGGCTAGATAAGAGATTAGAAATTCATATTCTTGAGAGAGAAGACATGGAGAGAGAGAATGGAAATTACCTTGAAGAGAGAAAGAGGATTTCTTGAATCCGTGTCAATCAAGAGGAGATTTCTTGGATTTTGAAGGTTTCATCTTCTCAAGTTGTATTTCATTCCTCCATTGTTGAACATGAGTATTTTTATTTTAATGTAAATTATTTCTTATTTTTCTTTAATTATGCGTAGCTAAATTATTTTCTAGGTTTAAGGTGTGTTTATTTGGTTTATTGATAATTGATGGGTTTGTTCTTGCTTTGTTTATCTATTAATGAGTGTTTAATGCTTGCAATTGCTTGATCACCAATTACATGATTTAAGATGAATTAAGAAGTACAGAGAAGATCATGAGTAAAATTACTTCTTGGACATCTAAGTTCCTTTCATTTGCGGGTAGAGCTCTACTTATCAAAGTAGTGTTATTTGGAGTGCAATTATATTGGAGCCAAATTTTCCCACTCCCAATTACAGTGGTGCATGAGATTGAGAAGATGTGCAGAGCTTACTTATGGAGTGGCAATTCAAGTGGAGGGGGACAAGCAGCAGTCAAATGGAGCACAGTGTGTTTGCCTAAAAGTGAGGGTGGATTGGGGATAATTTCTTTAGATAAATGGAACATAGCAGCTGTGTTTAAGCACATTTGGAACCTGGCTCAGAAAACTGACTTTATGTGGATAAAATGGGTGCACTCCTATTACATAAAGGATAAGAGTATATGGACAGTGGGAGTTAAGAGTACTAGCTCATGGTTTTGGAAAAAAACTAATAGCAATCAGGGATGTCTTTGTGGATGCAGTGGACACAACTCAAAACACCTGGAATGAAGGGAAGTTTACAATACGTAAAGCCTATGAACACTCCATGGAGCATTTTGATCAAGTGGAATGGAAGCATATTGTATGGGGTAGAGGTATAGTGGCAAAACATAGATTTATTTTGTGGTTGGCGATTTAAGACAGACTGAAAACTAAAGATCGTCTCAGTGAGTGGAAGGAGATGGAGGAAACACACTGCTTGTTATGCCAGGTGGCTGAAGAGAGCAGAAATAACTTGTTCTTCCAATGCTCATACTCGCAAGAAGTAGCCAAAAAATGCTGGGATAAGCTAGGAATCAAATGTAGAAGAATGGAATGGGAAGCAGCAGTGCGATGGATTCAAAATACCAGTAGGGGTAAGAAGTTAATGTGCTGTAAGAAAAGAGCTCTTTTCGCAGCTATTGTATATAGTTTGTGGATAGAAAGAAACAATAGACTTTTTGGGGCTAGTAGAAATAGTATAGAGGTGTGTGTGGAAAAAATTTGGCATATAATACTTTGTAAGTTTGAGGGGGTGTGACCAGGTATGCCTGGGTATAGATTGTAAGGTTCTTTGTAGTTAATGAAATGCGCTTATTTGTTCCAAAAAAAAAAAAAGAATTACCAAGAAGTGAATTAATTTATCGGTTTAGATTTAATAGGCATGTGTAAATTGGTTAATAGGGATATTGGTAATTTTGTATGAGACTAGTAAACAATATTCATAGAACTTAATGGATTCATCTAGATTAATTTTTGATCACGGGAGTGACGGTAATGAAATTAGATGGGTACTCATGGAGATCTCGGGAGAGTGTTCATGTAATTACGAAAATTGGGTCTTTCATTTATGCAAGAATGACAACCCATTGAAAGTCAATAATCTATAGAAATACCTTGATGAAGTCTTAATCCCTAGGTTTTCCGTTTATTGATTTATCGTTTTAATTATCTCTGTTTTAGTTAATTTAATTATTCTGCTATTATTAGTTTAAAAATCTCATCTCTTATAATAGATAGTCTAAATAATAGGATAAACTTCATTTGGTACTTGATAACCTTCCCTGTGGAGACGATCTTACTTACTCTATATTATTTATTTGATTCTGTGTTGTTATGGTTGATTAACAAATTGGCGCCGTTGCTGGGGATGGCAACAAATAGTCAATATCAATAAAAAGTTGATTCTTATTAGTTTAGACAAGTTTTTTTTTTTTTTTCCATTTTTATCTGTTTGAACTTTGATACTTGAGATTCTTGTTTCAGAATGGCTGAGGAGCAGAGAACTCTTAGGGATTATGCTACGCTAACAGATCAGAACTTAACTTCAAGCATAGCTGTACCAAATGTCCAGACCAATACTTTTGAGTTGAAGCCAGCTATCATTCAAATGCTACATAACACTAATTTTGAGGGAGATATTGAGAGAAAGGATACTCATTCCCATCTGGGGAATTTTTTGGAAATTTTCAGTACTTTCAAGATGAATGGCGTTACCGAGGATGCCATACGACTGCGACTCTTCCTGTTTTTATTTTCTAAAAGAGCTAAGGAGTGGTTGAAAAACCAGCTGGCAAATAAGTTCACCTAGAGCTAGCACCGATTTATCTATTTGGTTCATTGATAGTGGGTTTTCAAAGGCACATGATAGGCTCAAAGAATCTTTTGATTAACTATCGAAGTAGTATCAATGGTCCTCAAGTTATATTCGGTGACAACTCTAAAGGTAAAACCAAAGGTATAGGTGCTGTGCATAAAGATAAAGTCATGACAAGTGACGTATATTATGTTGAGGGTCTTAAGCATAATATATTGAGCATTAGTCAATTTTGTGATAAAGGTTGTGAAGTAAAATTTTCTAGTGACTATGGCTACATTAACGACGCTAAGACTGGATCTACTAAATTGAAAGGAAAAAGAACGCATAGTGTGTATTTAGTAGATTGGGGTTCAACAATTGATAACAACCCTACATGCTTTGTGGTTAAAAATCAAAATAAAATGGGTTGGTTATGGCATAGAAAAATGAATTTCCTCAACTTTAAGGCAATCTCTCTACTTATATCGTTAAATCTTGTAGAGGGATTACCTAAGGGTTCCTTTCAAAAAGATTGCTTATGTGATGCATGCCAAATGAGTAAACAAGTTTAATCATCTTTCAAGAAGAAACCTCATCTATCAAATTCTAGAATTCTTGAGCTATTGCATATGGATTTGTTTAGTCCTATTCAAATTTTAAGTGTAAGTGGTAAAAAGTATTTGTTAGTACTAGTTGATAATTTCTCACGCTATAGATGGGTAGAATTTCTAGCGTCTAAAGATGACACTATTGGCAAGATCACAGCGATAATCCATCAATTACAAACCTCAAAACATTTAAAGGTAACATGGATTAGAAGCGATAGAGGAACTGAATTTACTAACCAAATTGTTGAGAAGTTTTATATAGATAATGGAATACTGTTAGAGTTTATGCTCGGCGCACCAATTTTGGTCGCCATTCTATGTAATAATAACTCTAGCTGAACGATCTTTTTCATATAAATAAAGTTAATCTTTTGGCATTCTTTATTCATGTATATAACTTGGTCTTAACTTAGAACAAAGTTCCGAAGTATCACACATAGCTATGGGACATCATTGCGCATCGGGAGTGGCAATGATGGAATATGTCTCCAAGGTTGTGATCCTTAAACATATGTTCCAAGTCGTGAATGGGCTCGTCGAGATGAAGGGATATCGATGAGACCCAAAAGACTTTCTTATATGATGCATACTCTTGATAGAGTGTATCTCGTTCCATAGATATTGGCACGGTGAAAGCCTATGCATGTATGAGGGTTCCTATTGTGGGAATAGGTATACTGAGCAACTCCATGGAAGTTCCATTAAATGGAATCCCAATCGAATCTGGAACTTCCAGTGGTCTTGTAGTATAAGAGTAATCCTAAGAACTTGAGGTTCCATTGGATGCCTTATGCACAATCGAACATGTCTTGGTTTGTGACATGATTACTTAGATGATCACAAATGGGCAAAATCAGACATTGGCTGATTGTGTATGAAGGCACATGAGAATCAAGATGGGATCTATCTCTGACATTAATCTTGTTAGTGAATCTCCTATGTTTACATAGTGAATCGACTTTAGGAATCTTCGGCCGAAGTATGATATCTAAAGAGGCGTAGGGTTTCCTCGTTTAGATAGTCGAAAGTTGATCTCACCGTATTTGGGAAACATAGTTATTGAATTAATAGAGCTTCGACCTTAGCCACAGCTCTAGATTCGATCGGGAGATTAGATGGAGGGATCTTACTTATACAAGGATCAAGATCATGAAAGGCGTATCTTTATATTCGTCTTTATCTAGGCCTTCGTGGCCCGTTGCTAGATAGTAGCCACGATTTGTAAGTGCCGAGAATTAATATGGTGATTGATTCGAGGCTTGATTAAATTAAAGAATGATTTAATCTAGTACTTTCTATTTCAGGAAAGCATACTAGCACTTTGGGAAGGTGTACTTACTACAAGATAGTAGACGAGCCTAAGGGGTCACACACTTAAACTCGTGAGAGTCACTGCTTAAATGATGTGATTAATCAATTTGAGGAAATTGAGGAAATTAGGAAAGTCTAGTCCTTTCCTAATAAGGAATATGAATTAATTGAGGCAATTTAATTAATTCGACTATTTTAATTAATCTTGTAGAATTAATTAAATTAATGGAGCCAGTAGAGTCCAAGTATTTTATTTAGTTAGGCTTGGCCCAAGTTAAATAAATAAGCCAATTGGAATAAGTAATATATATATAAGTAAACTGGTTTTAATTATATGGGAATATTTAATTGATGGGTTTAGCCCATAATTAAATATGGAGTCAAGAATATTTCTTGGATTCCAATTAAAGGATGATGCCCGATTTTTTTAGCCCAAAGATAAGAAGGGTTTGAATTCTTGGTGAAGAAGAAAAGGGTTTTTCTTCTTCTCCAAATCTTGCAGCTGGATTAGGATTCTAGGACTCCTATTCTATATTTATGTGAATGCAAGACTAATACCCAAAGCCTCCTATGAGTGAAAATTTGAACCATAGCTGGAAAAAGGAGAAAGTTTTTTGTTGTCATCCTTGAGCAAAATCGGCCCCCTCCCTTGTTCCAATACAACATCGTTTTGTTCATGTGTTGAACTCAACGATTCACATATTCCATCCCTTCACATAATCAAGCCTAGATTTTAGACTTAGATCTATTTCGATGGCTAGCACCAATAACGAAGTAGGTGGTGACTTGAATGAGGTGTGGATACATCTTAGAGGTGCGACGTTTGGAGCACTAACACCGGGGATACGATTGACAGGCGATTTCCTCCAAGAAATCGTGTGGACTTGCACCACAGAGTTGAAAAGATCCGAATCGTTACTGCGAGAATTTAATCGAAAGGTAAAAATTCTCGTAACCTTCTTTATAGCGTAATCGAGCACACCATTATTCCTGTTTCGGGTGGTTGTACGTTTAAATTTTAATTTTCGCTGCCACGAGCCACCCGGGGAATAGAACCAACCCAACAAATACTTCATGAGTATTCAGCGCCTAGAACGCCTCAACAAAATGGAGTCTCTGAGCAACTAAACAGAGCCCTTAAAGAGGGTGCAAGGACTATGTTAGCCAAGTCCAAACTTTCTCAAAGGATTTGAACGAAGCAATCAGCACCGCTTGCTACACTCAAAATCGGTATGATCAACTAGCAAAATGAAAAAAATTCATATAAACTATGGAAGGGAAGTAAGCCTAACATTTCATATTTTCATGTCTTTGGTTTAAAATATTTCATTCATATCAATGGATCTTCCAACCTAAAGACATTTGATTTTAAAGAGGATGAGGGAATCTTTCTAGGCTATGCCAAAAAGCAGAAAGAACTTTTGCATCCTAAATAGGCAAACGTCTAAGGTGTTAGGATTATGCCCTTCATGCCATAGAGGAATTAGATTATTTAGGGCATTTAGTTTTATGTTGTACAATCTTTCTTTAAAGTAATAAAAGTCATTTATTTTGTTCATATCAATCTTAATGACATTAATAAAGTATTGAGCAAATAAGTCCCGAGTAATCAAGAAGGAGCTTCTACTCCTCATGGATTGAGAAGATCGACACTAGAAGTGTCGGTACCTTGATTACTTAAATAAGAGTTCACAAGTCGACAAGTCTTAATTGGCCATTATGACCAGACTTGTATGGCGCAAGCTTTGACAAGGAGTGTCAGTCGGTCAATATAAAATAGTGGGACCCTGTGCCATAGATATATCAATGGAATTGAGATATTCGAACATGATTCTACATAATCCAATTACATGGGTAACTACTCAGTGACTCTCAATGATTGAGTTACTGGTCAAGGTAGTGTGCGTGAGCCTTAGACCTGAGGAGTCACGAAGATTGTACTTGTGACACTGAACGAGTTATTAAAGTAGTTAGATCCAATTCACCCTTAGGTAGGATCAACCTTGAAATGCAGTTCGGATGGACAAGTAGCAATTGTTCGATGATTGCCAATATGGGATTTACTGCCTCGAGTAGTAAATGAGTTAATGTCCTGTGCGATTATAGGTAAATGAAATTATAAGTTTTTCGCCAAAGTAGGAAGAGTAACTTGTGTGGAACACAAGGGTAGTTTAGAAATTTCATCTTACTATGATTTATTAGGCACAACATCGAGTCCTGTGAGTTTGACACAAATCATGACTCTCACTCGATTGGGATATTATAGTGAAGGTCTTATACTCACAGGGTGTCTGTGACCTAAAGGTTTGTATTGATCTAATATATTTGATCTCAATTGGGTCTCGGTGCGAATCCACGAGACTGGCTAGGTACCACTCACATCCTTGGTTTCCTCCCAATGCCAATTGAGATGAAGTTAGAGATTCGCGCTTTCAAGGAATTGAGCAAAGAAATTCTTTTACTGTCAAAATATACAAATTAGGTAATTTGACATTTGATGGACAAATTAATTTATTTGATTAAATAGATTAATAGAAATAAATTAACAATAAATAATTAGATGTGTTTATTATAATTATCCTATCCTAAATTAATTATTAGATTATTCAATTTAGATGATTATTATTTAATATCATAATTTAATTAGATTGAAATGAGTTGGACTTAATTAATAATTGGACTAAGTTGGAAGTCAACTTAGCCCAATGGATGTGGTAGTAGGCGTGTATATAGGATTTGGTGGGCTCAAGAAATTAATTAATTCCAAGCCCATCATTCTTTATAAATACCTAATACCTAGTTGAAAAACCTAAGACTCTCTCATAAGTGATGACAGGGTTGATATTTATGTAATTTAATCCCACATATTCATATGGTTTAGGCTTGATTATGAGTAATATTTATGCCACAAATACGTGTAATGAGTTTGATATTTGAAGTCTGGTATAAATATTCACAATTGAGGAAAATAAGGGAATAAAGTACATACTCAGTGAAAAATCGAGAAATCAGAATCTTACGCTCGGACGTGAGGATCACCACGTTCGGACCTGGAGAAGAAGTATGTCCGGACGTGGGAATGACTTGCGCATGGACACGGGAATACATTACGTATGGACGTGGATGTCGGGCGGACAGTTTTGGAAATTTTCAACTCTAAACCTAAAAGGACTGTTTCAAACTTATTATCTATAAATATTAGCTGCAGCAGTAGGGTTAGAAGAGAGAGACTTCAGATTTTACACAACCTTTCACATACGTAATGTTAGGGTTAGGGTTTAGTTTTTCTATATTCTCAGTTACTTTTGATCCATAGTTTTGAAGAGCAAGAAGAAGGAAGGAGATCATCTTTTACAAGAGGGAGTTTCTTAGATCTAGATAGATTTTTGTCCATGAATATTTATCTTTTTCTTTGTATCTTTTATTTTATAGTTATGAATTAATTTCTTAGATTAAGACCATACAAAGTTTGGATTGATCTTGAATAATATATGAGAGTTGTTTGATTCAAGTTAATTCTATGATTGCTATGTATTATGATTTTTGTACTTTTATTAACTTCATATGATTAGCTACCATGTTATTGCCTAGTTTATCTGTTCAAGAGAAAGTGAATTAGGGTGCAAAAGAAATCATAATATGTTCTAAGTCAGTTGATGCGAGGGATAGCTACATACTCCGGATGCTGTTAGCTAGATTTATTTGGAGGAATTCTGGATGGAAAATTCTAGTGTTTAATGCATGCAAGAGAGATTGCTACACCCAATCTAGCGTAGGTTATCATGGGCGAGGGATCGGATTGATAATAATCTTAAGGAATTTTCCACCATAGCATTGTAGTCTAATAACTTGAAGAAATAACAATCATATATGAAATAAGTAAATCTGTGTTGATGTATGAGTCTTAATCGCCTTTCTCACCATTGTTTTTATCATCGTAGTTAATTTCTGTCTAGTTAATTTTGTTATTTTTACTTATAAAAGTCTTAAATTTATACTTGCATTAATTCTCCATAAACTAGAATACAAATCTCTTTGGGTTCGACATCCTGGATTTAATTGTTCACTCTATTACTACACACGATCAGTCCTCTTGCTGTTAAATACACGACTTGGTTTTCGTGCATCAAGTCTTTGGCGCCATTGCAGGGGATTTGTTTTATCTTTGTTTTTTGATTTAATTGCAGGTTTTAATTTTTCTGTTCTCTAATTTTCAGGATTCCAATGATGGCGACAAGATTTCACAGTTTACCGCTAAAAAAGAATAATCATCTGGTTACAAAACACTATCCGAGATATGAAACCGTTAGTAGTTCCACCGCGTCCTTGGGATGTATCACCTATAATTGAATCACCTATGCCAATTACCGCGCCGGTGATAGCTGACATCACTCCACAACAAAACCAGATACAGAGCCTTGTTCCGGACCCAAAACCTAATTACACTTATTGGGATTTTCAGAATTTACTGAAGGAATTCTGTCAAGGATAGAGAGAAACAAAGGTTCAAATTGAGAGTTTGTTGAGTAATACCCATGAGAAAGTACTCAAGGTAGTATCAACAAAGGACGAAAAAGAAGACGAGGGGCAATCGTACAGTGTTGCGACACAAGAGGAGAGACGAAGAACAAGCGGAAAGTCCAGAAATTCACGCCCAGGAACGAACGTTCGAGCGTGCGTGAACATGTTGGAAGTTAATGAGCCACTGTTAAGAACATCCGAACATTTCAGTCAGCACGTTTGAGCGTGCACCACTCTACGTTCGAACCTGGTGACTCCTTACATCTTGAAGTTTTTTGCAGTCAGCCCCAATCTCAAAAAATCTCTTTCTATTTTTTTTCCACCCCTTAAATTTCGTTTACCATTCCCTTCAGCCCTAACAAGAGAAAAGAGTAAATTTGATCAAGTCTTAGACAATTTACAGAAATTGAAGGTTAATGAACCCCTTATCGAGTCTATTTTGAAGATGCAATGTATCTCTAAGCTATCCAGGGACATTCTAATGAACAAACAATCGTGGGAAGAAGTGAACACGAGCTATCTGAAGGAACTTTGCCCGGTAACTACTGTTGTAGATCTGTTAATACAGTACAAAGACTCAGGACTATTATCTATCTCTTGCAATATAGGAAATACAAAATTGGATCATGTTATCCTGGATGAGGAAAGCAGATATAATCTATTTCCTTACACATGGTTCCAAAAGTTAGGTTTGACGAACTAAAGCCATCAACAACGATGTTCAAACTCGTCTTTCAACCAATTGAAGGGAGTTGTCGAGGATGTGCTAGTAAAAATCGACAAGTATCACTTCCTAGTTGATTTTGTGATTTGCGAGATAGATGATAGTAGTAACGTAACTCTCATCCTAGGAAAACCTTTCCTAGCCACTGGTAAGGCCACACTTGATAAGGTAAATAGTAAGTTAGTCCTGAATATGGGGTGGACAAGAATAAGTTTTAATGCGTTCAAGGAAAAACGTCATCTATGTGCTTATCTGAACTATTCAAAAGTAGGCACAGTTAATTCTTTGAGTGTTGAGAAATTGCAGAAACATTCTTCAGATGATCCTCGTGAAATGAGCCACAAGGAATTTCAAAAGAAATTGTTGGGGGACTGTTTGATTGGTACTGCAAAATCATTACCCACAACCGGTATTGGAACTCATCTTATTTCGGAGACTTACAGGACAGTGGACGAGTCGTGTAGACCACGTCGTGAACCTCCCTGAATTAACTCTGAAAAGTCAAGCTATTGACTATAAACGAACGCTTCTTGGGAGGCAACCCAAGCATCTTAATTTTTGCGTTTGTATTTTCCATTTTGTTTCGTTTGTGGTAGTTTGTTTTTGTCTGTTGATTATTTCTTTTACGTTTTTGTAGATAAAAGATCATAGGCATATTACGTCATCATCCAGTCTACGGTTGAGAGTGTGGTGTGTTGAATTCTTTTAAAGAATCTTTTTAAAAAATAAATATTCGAACGTAGGTATTTTCGCGTTCGGACATAAAACTTGTTATCACGTTCGAACATGCAGCTTTACAACATTTGAACGTGGAGTCAAATCACAAAAAAATTATTATAAAAGCTCAGACTTTAGGGTTGACCTCTCATATTCCAAACGTTCAAGCGCAGTCAAGAAGAGAGCCCAAAAGGCCCATCTTTTCAAATGCTCAAAACCCTTGTTTTAAAAGTTCAATCTTTGATCAATTCAACTCACACCACCACTCCAATCGTCTTCCTCACTCTCTCCCCCAAAACCACTGACGAGTCGCACTCACCATCATGATGTCCGAATGTAAATTGCGCGATGTCCGGACTTGAGTTCTCCAAATTCTGAAATTCATTCTTCTGGTAAGTGATTGGCTTAAACCCTCTTGAAAAATTTCACTTTGAGGCCGTGTGGAGCTTGTTGGTTGTTGGTACATTGTTGATTAGTGTGAATTTGGAGTGTTGAATTTGGATTGCTATTCAGTTGGGTGTTTGTGATTTGAGGATTGTTGTTGGAGCAGTAGAGTGATTTGTGTTGAAATTTAATTACTAGAAAAAACATTGGTGAGGACAAGAGGTGGAGGGGCCATAGGCAGTGTTGAAGATGGCTTCATTTCAAGAAGCTAAATTATCCCACATTGGAAAATGGTTGTAAAGGGTGGTCCCTTTATCCTATAAAAGGAGACCACCTATGTACATTTGAAAACATCCCAAATTGCCTAAGTCTTTTAGCAATTTCTACTTTCTTCCTCTATAGTTTGTAATAGTTTCACTTTAGTCCTTTAGTGAAATATTTTGGTGGGGTCCGAGGACGTAGGCTAAATTAGCCGAACCTCGTTAAATTTGGTGTTCTTTATTTTGTGCTATTCTTCAAGTAGCCATTGTTAGTTATAGTTGTAGTGTTATATTGTGCTATTAAATTCGTCTAGTTAATTCTGTCTAGGAGGTTGGGTTTTAAGCGCGACCGTTGTGACGCCTCCAATCTTTCCTGGGAATTAAATCTAGTGTGGTTTTCTAGTACAATATTTCTCTCGCTATTTCTATATTTGGTGGAATATGACTCTGAGTTCCACAACAAGTGGTATCAGAGCTCGGGTATTCTGAGTATGCTCTGTGGTCGCAGTTTAATCTGATCTTCCACATCAGAAAAGTTTTCCCGGGCTATTTGGCTTTCGCATTTGGAGGGCTATTGAAGAATAATTTGTAAACCAAAAATGGAAGACACCTCAAAAGCATCGTCGTCGTCCATTTGGGCGAGAACCACTGTGGCGAATACGCGATTGGCAGTGGAGTCTTTTGATGGCACAGGCCATTTTGGTATGTGGCAAAGCGAAGTTGTAGACGCACTCTTTCAACAAGGTCTATACTTAGCTATTGAAGAGAAGAAACCAAATGATATAGAGGAAAAAGATTGGAGTATGATGAATCGGTTGGCATGTGGAACAATTCGTTCGTGTCTATCCAGAGAGCAGAGATATGCGTTTTCGAAAGAAAACTCGGCATATAAATTGTGGATGGCACTGGAGGAGAAATTTCTGAAGAAAAGCTGTCAGAATAAGCTCCATTTGAAGAAGCGGCTCTTTCGCTTCACATTTGTTTCGGGTTCCACTATGAATAGTCACATTACCAGTTTTAATCAACTGGTTACCGATTTGATTAATTTGGATGAGACTTTTAAAGACGAGGATTTGGCTCTGATGTTGCTGGGATCCCTTCCTGAGGAGTTTGAGTTTCTTGAAACCACTCTACTTCACGGGAAGGCTGCTGTATCTCTTAGCGAAGTTTGTGCTGCCCTGTACAGTTATGAGCTGAGAAAGAAGGACAAGCAAGTTTGTTCAGGCGGAGATGCAGAGGTTTTGTTCGTCAGAGGTCGTTCACAAAACAAAAACAAAGGAAAGAAAGGGAGATCCAAGTCCAGGCATAAACTAAGCAAAGACGAGTGTGCCTATTGTCGAGAAACAGGACACTGGAAGAGAGATTGCCCAAAGCTGACAACTAAGGGCAATTCTAAGGCCGTGGCGGAATCGAATGTAACCGCGTGTGATGATGCCAAATCGGACTTCTCATTGGCGACATCATCCAGCGGTGCTTCTGAAGTATGGATGCTGGATTCAGCATGTAGTCATCATATGACACCACATTTGGATTGGTTCTTTGATTTCAAAGAACAAAATGACGTTGTCTTCACAGCAAATGAAGCTCCTCTTACTACACTTGGGATTGGTTCAGTTCGCTTAAAGAATCACGATGGATCAATCATAACCCTAAAGGGTGTTCGATATACACCAGAAGTGAGGAAAAACCTTATTTCCGTTGGAACTTTAGAATCGAAAGGTTTTGAAGTAAGAGCTAAGGATGGGGTGATGAAGATCATCTCTGGTGCACTCGTGGTAATGAAGGGAATTCGGAAGAACAACAATACGTATCACTACATGGGTGGTACAGTTGTGGGTGCAGTAGCAGCAGTTACTGTTGATGATCGGAATTCAGAAGCAGTTAGGCTATGGCATATGCGCTTGGGACATGCAGGTGGAAAATCCTTGAATCTCCTCATAAATCAAGGATTGTTGAAAGGAGTGAAATACTCCAAATTAGAGTTTTGTGAACATTGTGTTCGTGGGAAACAGACAAGGGTTAAATTTGGAACAGCAATCCATAATACTGAAGGTATCTTGGATTATGTTCATTCGGATGTATGGGGTCCCTCAAAAACGAGTTCTTTGGGAGGGAAACACTATTTTGTAACCTTTGTTGATGATTTTTCCCGGAGAGTTTGGGTGTATACTATGAAGACGAAGGATGAAGTGTTTGAGGTATTCCTCAAATGGAAAAAGATGGTGGAAACTCAGACTGATAAAAAGGTCAAACGTCTCCGTACAGACAATGGTGGAGAATTTAGGAGTGGTCCATTTCAGAAATTTTGTGAGGATGAAGGCATTGTCAGACACTTCACTGTTAGACATACACCACAACAGAACGGAGTGGCAGAACGCATGAATCGGACTTTGCTGGAGAAAGTTCGGTGTTTGTTATCCAATGCTGGGTTGGGTAAAGAATTTTGGGCTGAGGCTGTGACGTATGCGTGTCATCTCGTTAATCGTCTACCATCTACTGCTATTGATGGAAAAACACCATTTGAGAAATGGTTTGGAAAGCCTGCTGCTGATTATGATTCCTTACGTGTGTTTGGTTCCGCTGCATATTATCATGTTAAGGAATCAAAGTTGGATCCTAGAGCAAAGAAAGTTGTGTTCATGGGGATCACCTCTGGTATAAAAGGCTATCGCCTTTAGTGTCCAGAAATAAAGAAAATAATCTTTAGCAGGGATGTCACGTTTGATGAATCTACCGTGTTGGAAAAGGTGAATGCAGAACAGCAGGATGGTACTCCCAAACAGGTGGAGTTTGAAAAGTTTGTTGTCCCAGCAGATCAAGAAACTCTTGATCATTCTCCTACGGTAGAAGGAGATTTTGAAGAAGAGGAGGTTCAACCCCAAGAACTTCCACAGCAACTTGAATCAATTGCAACTAGTAAGCCAAAGAGGACAATCAGAAAGCCTGCTCGCTTTGATGATATGGTGGCTTGTGCATCTGCAATTGCCGCTGATGATGTTCCTACCACTTATATTGAAGCAGTCAAAGGACCAGAGAAAGATAAGTGGAGGATTGCCATGAGTGAAGAAATGCAGTCCCTTCATAAGAATCAAACATGGGAACTGGCCAGTCTCCCGAAGGGAAAGAAGGCAATTGGATGCAAATGGGTATTTGCAAAGAAAGATGGATTTCCTAGCCAAAGTGATGTTCGCTACAAAGCCAGATTGGTGGCCAAAGGTTACGCTCAGAAGGAGGGTATTGATTATAATGAGGTGTTTTCTCCAGTTGTAAAACACTCCTCCATTAGAATTTTGTTGGCTTTGGTAGCACAGTTGGATTTTGAACTAGTTCAGTTGGATGTGAAAACTGCATTTTTATATGGAGACTTGGAAGAGGAAATCTATATGACTCAGCCAGAGGGATTCAAAGTTGCTGAAAATGAAAATTTGGTTTGTAAACTTCAAAAATCGTTGTACGGATTGAAGCAATCTCCGAGGCAGTGGTACAAGCGATTTGACAAGTTTATGATGGGAATTGGGTACACAAGAAGCAAATACGATCATTGTGTGTATTTGCACAAGCTACAAGATGGATCCTTCATATATCTTCTTCTGTATGTTGATGATATGTTGATTGCCTCCCCGAGTCTAATAGAAATTGAGAAGTTGAAGACTCATTTGAAAAGGGAGTTCGAGATGAAGGATCTAGGTGAGGCGAAGAAGATTCTCGGCATGGAGATTTTCAGAGATAGAAAATTGAGGAGGCTTTGTTTGACTCAGAAACAATATCTGAGTAGGATGTTGAGGCGTTTTGGCATTGATGAAAAGTCAAAACCAGTTAGTACTCCGCTTGCTCCTCATTTTAAGCTTAGCGCCGCTTTGTCACCGAAATCTGATGCAGAACAGGAATACATGTCAAAAGTACCGTATGCAAATGCTGTTGGTAGCTTGATGTATGCTATGGTGTGTACGAGGCCTGATATTTCCCAAGCAGTGGGGGTTGTGAGCAGGTATATGCATGATCCTGAAAAGGAACATTGGCAAGCTGTGAAATGGATTTTGCGATACATCCATGACACAGCTGATGTTGGTTTGATATTTGAGCGGGAACATAGTCAGTATGTAGTCGGATATTGCGATTCAGACTATGCTGGTGATTTAGATAAGCGTAGATCAACTACAGGCTACGTATTTACTCTTGCTAAAGCACCAGTCAGTTGGAAGTCTACCTTACAGTCAACGGTTGCTCTGTCTACTACGGAAGCAGAGTATATGGCAATTTCAGAGGCTGTAAAGGAAGCAATTTGGCTTCAAGGGTTGCTTGGTGAACTGGGAATTGGACAAAAGTATGTGAAAATACATTGTGATAGTCAAAGTGCTATCCATTTAGCAAAAAACCAAGTTTATCATGCAAGGACGAAGCATATTGATGTTCGATATCATTTCATAAGAGAGATACTCGAAGAAGGTGGAGTCAGGATCGAGAAGGTCCATACTACTGAGAATCCTGCTGATATGTTGACAAAAGTTGTGACTGCAATCAAGTTCAAATTTTGTTTGGACTTGATCAACATTGTCAAAGTTTGAAGATTGGTTTTGGTGACCCCGTTTGACGAGAAGATTGAAGATTTTGAAATTCGCCAAGGTGGAGATTTGTTGAAGATGGCTTCATTTCAAGAAGCTAAATTATCCCACATTGGAAAATGGTTGTAAAGGGTGGTCCCTTTATCCTATAAAAGGAGACCACCTATGTACATTTGAAAACATCCCAAATTGCCTAAGTCTTTTAGCAATTTCTACTTTCTTCCTCTATAGTTTGTAATAGTTTCACTTTAGTCCTTTAGTGAAATATTTTGGTGGGGTCCGAGGACGTAGGCTAAATTAGCCGAACCTCGTTAAATTTGGTGTTCTTTATTTTGTGCTATTCTTCAAGTAGCCATTGTTAGTTATAGTTGTAGTGTTATATTGTGCTATTAAATTCGTCTAGTTAATTCTGTCTAGGAGGTTGGGTTTTAAGCGCGACCGTTGTGACGCCTCCAATCTTTCCTGGGAATTAAATCTAGTGTGGTTTTCTAGTACAATATTTCTCTCGCTATTTCTATATTTGGTGGAATATGACTCTGAGTTCCACAACAGGCAGTTCATCGAGGATTCCCGACCCTATGCCGGAGGATATATAGGGGGTGGAAACTGAGCAGTTGAACCATAAGTTTGATAACATGGCAATGCAGAGTATCTACCTACAGTTGACAACCCGTATAATTCACAAGGATCATCTGATTATAGGTTGTTCTAAGGTCGTCACTCATGTCATCCGATTCCACATGTTAGAGCCATTTTATGGGGAGCCACAGAAGATAGTAGTGCAGTGGGTTCAGGAGTTCCATGCCCATGCAACTGAGATGTAGGAGGCAGATATATCTGAATATGGACAAGATTCGGGTCTGAGGCACTGTGGTTGATATATCACCAGATCAGATATAGAGTAGTATAGGATTGACAGTGTTGGACGAGTGTGAATATACGGTGATGCTCAGGAAAATAGGTCAGTATCAGGTGGATTTGCAGGTGGTTCCATAGGCTATTACTATTGAGGGATCTGAGTGGAGCATCGGTGGTGAGCATCTTTGCCGAGGAGACTTGACAGGTGTAGCAGTTTTCTAGTATGAGATGATCCGTCACTGCATTCTTTCGACTACAAATAAGTCAGAGGTGACAAGCTATAGAGCAGTGTTGGTTTATTCTATTCTGCAACAGAAGAAGATTAATTTCATGAACTTGATTCATAAGGATTTGAAAGGTCAGATTGAAAAGTTCGGTAAGGAGGAGGGGAAAAAGAGGAAGAAAAAGGGAAAGACGGCAAATAAGAAGAAGACTTTGTTTATTTTCCCATCTTTGATTACAACTTTATGTGAAACGGCTCAAGTGCTAGAGTTTGAGGACGACGTCTCCGAGGAGTGTGGTATTCCGATTAGTTATTCCGAGACGACTAGGGCACCCACAGGGAGAAAGAAGGCAAGGACTTCGCAGGGGCAGACTTCGGGTTCAGCAGCAGCAGTACCAGCGCCGACTATTATGGATGAGCTGCGACAGAATGTGACCCATCTACAGACCCGCATGACTACACTGGAGAACACCTTTCAGATGGGAATGTCGCTAAACAAGGCTAATTTTCGGATGCTGAGTCAGTACTAGAGGCATATCGCTATGGAGTTAGATTTGTCTACCGGGAGACCTGTCTATGCTTACTCCCCTGTTCTAGAGTTCCACTATCTTCCTACTCCTACCACCGATACTTGTATGTTTGATAACGATGATTTGGAGGAAGAAGATGATGATGAGGATGTTGATGATGACGATGCCGAGGCTGATGAGTAGAGACAGCCGGGATTTTTAGTTTTCTATTTTATTTATGTTTTTGGATTTTAGTTTTTATGCTTTCTTTGTTTTGGCATGCGGATGTTTAATGTTTTTTTTGATGATGGTTTTGTTGGATGTTTAATGCTTAATTTGAGTTTTTTTATGCCTAGTAGTTTCTCACTTTTAAATTGCTGGAGTTGGAACGATATTGGACATGAGCTTCCAAGTGAGCTTACACAGGACAACACGCATGAGGAATTTAGGTTTGCTTTTCAACATCCTAGTCGGTAGTATATTTTTTTTTCTCTTTTTATTTTTCAATTTTCATGCTTTAGCTTGTGCAACATTGGGGATAATGTTGGAGTTAAGTTTGGGGGTAGAAAAGTATTAAGAAATGCATGTTAGGTGTGTTAGTTCAAGTTTGGGGGAGTACCAATTTGTGTGATAGATGCTTTTATGTTGAGAAAATCAAAATCAAGATGTTGAAAACAATCAATCAAGTATGATTTTTTTTTAATCCTTACAATTGATACATTGAAGTTGATTAACTTGAAAACATGGCATGATTTCTATGAATAATTTGAATTTAATGGAACATATGTATCATTGAAATTGCTCGTGCGACCCTAGATGAGAATTGATTTTCTTAGATGATTCACATACGCGCATAAGTCGAGGGTAGAGGAGTTGAGTTGGATAATCATCTTGAGACAGTTAAGGAATTTTTTTCGGAAATATTGGCTTAGATTTTTTTTTTTCATAAGGTTATAAGTTAAGTAGTTAATTTTGTATGCTAAATAATGAGGTTGAATTTTGTATGACTTAAGAAAGGTCAGGCTAATATGTATTGGAAGCGAAAGTAACATGCCTACATACTGTATTATTATGCTAGTTTGAGCTAAGCTCAAGCCAAAGAAGTTTAATTGAAAGAAAGATCTAGTTTTATTTCGTGGTCTTTGACACTCGAGTGATTAAATCCTTAGAAGTGTCTCTACAGGTAATGCCCTTGTTGGTCCCAAGTGGCATACGAAAGGGTCTAGAAGGGGGGGGGGGGGGGGGGTTGAATAGCGCCTGAAGTCTTTTTCGACTTCAAAAATTTCGTACTCAAAATATTGTGGACGCTTAAGAATGCAGGCGTTTGGCTGAGCGTCTACTTGAAGATTGTTTTGATAAAGTTAACTTAGACTCAAGATTTGAATACTATAACCAAATAAGGTTAAGCGTTCAGTTCTTTAATCAGAGTTAGCATAGAGAAATGCTTTTAAGTCTTCTCTTTGAAAGGTTTTAGCGTTACAAAGTTTATCTTAGTTGCTTTCAACTTTTTAAAAGATTTTATCAATGTGTTTACTTAATCGATTATGCAATGATATGACAATAATAAAATCGATGGTAAAGTAAAGAACATAAAGTTGAAAGGTTCGTTGGGTGGTGTAATCCCAACTACGTCCTTCTTCTCCTTTAACACTCGGAGGCAATCCACTAAAATGATTGTTGAAGAATCACATAGAAACTTCTACAAAATAGGGGGGAGATGGATGTGAATAGCTTGAGTTCCTTGGTCACACAGATTTTTGCTCCAAGACACTTCTATCCGCTTGCTTATTTCACCCAGAAATAATGCAAGTATTCAACTTTGACTTTACACAGATTGCGAGGCTGAATAGAGGTTTTGTTCAATGGTTTGTTTGATTTTTGGAAGTTCAAACAACTTGGAATATCTCAGTAGAAGTGTAGGGTTTTTTCTGAAAAATAAGTTTGAGATATTGGTTGACTGTCTTAGGGATTAGAGAAAAGCAGTAGGAATGTTTGATTTGAATATTCGAGCTTTTCTGAAAGTTCAAGGATTGAGACTTCAATACTGTTAGTGTGTATGCCCTCAAATGCCATAAAGAGGATAGATTTATAGGGCATTGATTTGTAACTAAACAATATCTTTTCGTAATATAAGGCATTATCTTGTTGTTATCTTATAGGTATTTGTAAGGTTTTAATAAACAATGTAAAGTCCTTGATAATAAGGCAAACCTTCTACTTCCTATGCGTTAGGAAGAAGGGCACTAGAAGAGTTTGATCCTTATTATCTAAAACTGGTTCACAAGTCGAAGGGAGTATTGACTGGACATCAATGCTCGATAAAAACTTGTATGATATAAGTTTTAACAGAGAAAGTGCCAGTCAATCACTATGGGAATGGTAGTGGGAACTTATGTCATAGACATCTCAGTTAGACTGATATGTTCGAACATGGCTCGTATCAGTTTCGTCACATGGGTTTTCACTCCTTGACAGTCAATGATGAAACTGATAGGTTTTGATAGGTACGCGTGAACCTAAGGTTTGAGGAATCAAGTTGAAGATGTACTTGTGACATCAAGTCTGTCATTAGAGTAGTTAGATCCAATTCACCCGTTGGTGGGATCAACCTCGAAGTGCGACTTGATGGGCAAGTAGTAGTCTTAACTGATTAGCAAAATGGAATTTATTCTCTCATAAGTGGATGAGCTAAAAATCCTATGCAGTCATGAATGAGTGAGGTCAAAAGACTTTGGCCAAAGCATAAAGAGATACTCATGTTAGACATGAAGGTATACTCATTGACCTCGATTCATTATGAGCTAAGCATATGGTCAAGTCCTGTGAGTTTGACTAAACCAAGACTCTCACTTGACTGAGATATATGAATAAAAAGTTTATACTCGTATAGTATTCACAGCGTAAAAAGTTTGGAATGATCCTATTCATTCGTTCTAAATTGGGATACGATGTGAGCCACGTGGCTGGCTAGGTGTTATTCACATCCTTTTGGTTTCCTCCCAATTGCCTTTTGAGATGAACCTAAAGAGTCGCGCTTAAAGGAATGACAAAAGGAAAAATCATGGAATTGACTTGAGAGAATTTTCGGTATTGGATATCGAATTAATTAATTAATTAATCATTAGATGATCTTATTAATTAATTAAGTTGACATGTTAATTAATTTCTTGGAGAAAATTAATTATAGAGTTAACATGAATTTAATTAATTATTTGATTAATTTATTTATTGGATAAATAATATTAATTAAATAAATAATTAAACAATTAAAAATTGACTAAGCCTAGGGCTTAGAAAAGCCCAAAGTGGGCATCCACATAGGCCTTAGTTTATTAGGTTATTTGTTTTTCTAAAGTAGTATAAATATACTACTTAGTGAAAAATTAAAGTAAGCCTCCATTATTACTTTCTCTCCAAGTCAAACTCTCCACACTCTCTCTCTCTCTAGCCGTCTTTGAGGAAGAACAAGGAGGGGATTTTTTGCTTTGACTCTGGCATGGTGATTTAGAGACAGCGAAAAATTTGCTGTTCAAGAAAGGATTGCGAAAACTGGTTCAGAATTCAACATACGAGAAGAAAGGTACATGAATTCTAAACTCAATTTGAAGATGCGAAATCGAGATGAACCACTTGGAATTTTATTTTTTCCGCTGCGTTTTATTGTTATAAACCCAACAGTGATATCAGAGCCAATCTCCAATTTCCATATTTAATTGAATACGTGAATTATGTGTTTTTCATGTTTTTGAAGCAAGGTAATTGAATATGTTTTTTATGATTTTAAACCATGATTTTCTGCATTTATTCATGAATATTATAGTATGATGATAAGTGAATTGAAAAATCAAACTTGTGTGAGAATTGGGGGTAAAAAACCCCGCGACATGCGGGACACGCACGAGGTGCGCAGTCTGCGCGCTGACACGATGCCATGGGCTGACCAGGCCAGCGCACGGCTTGAGCCTTGGGGGTCCGGGTCCTAGCAGGTCGGGTCAAAAATTCAAGGGTCCAATTTTTAATAAATGGGTTTTGGGCTATTTTAATTATCCGGGTGGGTCAAAAGAATGATGACCCAGATTTAATTAAATGAGCCCAAATTGTTTAATTAAAATTTTGGACGTTCAATAAATTAGTTTTGGGCATAATTAATTGAAATTAAATATGCCAATGGTTGGTAATTTATGTTTGATGAAATCGAGCCCAAATTGGTTTTTTATTGAATATTAATTATTTAAGTAAAATAATTGACTAATTATTCTTGGAGGATTTTTTAATTAATTAATTTATTTAAATAATAAATTCTCACTAGATGGTTTATTATCATAAATGTCAATAAAATTTGGAATTTTATTGAAAAAATTAATTAGTTGGACTAATTAATTATTAACTTAATCACCAACATAGTTGCTTTATTTATCGCGAGCAAATATTATATGATGGTGACATTGTCCATGGGTTTAGGTTGTTTCCTTTTGAATGTATTTCCTTTTATGGGTTGTAAGGGCCGGTTTTGAGCCCGTTATTTTTCATTTCTAGAATTATGTATAGGTTCTTATAAGAATTTCATGTAATAGATAGAATTAGAATAAACCTTTAAGAGGAGATCAATCCAAAAGAAGAGGAGCTTGGAGCCCAAAAAGAATAGTTAGGCTTATTTTTTGTTTTATGATGACCCATTGGCTTGGGCTCTCTAGAAAAAACCCATGGATAAATGTGTTGGTTTTTATTGCTTTCGATGCATGTTAATTAGTTGTATGAAGCATGTATGTAATCAATATGCGCTATATAAATATGATAATGTGCAAAGTGAGACTTAGATAAATGTTTAGAACATGAATTCTCCCAAACAAAAATTGTACTAAGTTAGTAAAGGGCGCTAGGCGTCCTTTCCCTCCACTAAACTTAATAGAATTACGATTTAAACCTGGTATATGGCATCTTCCCAGTAAGTGGGGGTCATAAATCAAGACTTAATTCTAAAATTTTATTAAGTGCATTAGATGCCTTAATCGAGACATATTTGACTCCAAATATCGTTAAAGAGTTGCAAGGTGAAATTCAAATGTTTAGATTATGAGGAGTTAGTGGGAATAAGCTTAGATAGTCCACAAAACCTATAAATTGTTAAAGGGTTGCGGTTTTGGTGGATTATGGGAAAAAGAAGATTGGTCCGTCTATTGGATAGATTGACGTTGGACATCACTTTAATTAAATAATGGACCAAATATCGTTAAAGGGTTGCCATCCATCACATCGATTAAAGGACTCAATCCCCACCATGAAGTATTTTACAACGATCACTTCCATTTTTCACAGTGGGAGTGTGATTCTCGAAAAATATAGTGGGAGCCAAGTTATAAGTCGAAGTCCTTGATTTTAAACTTGGTTATAGTTTAGTTACATATGCCTAATAAATTCTAGTTTATTTTCTTCAGTTATTTGATTTATCTCTCTCAAAACAAAAATGACTATCAACCCATTTTCCGTTTTACTCGAAAAGAACATCCTTACAAGACCCAACTACGTAGACTGGCTAAGGAACTTGAGAATTGTTCTCAACATGGAGTCATTGGGATACGTGTTGGACACTGACATCCCTGCTCCACCTGCCAGAACACGTGCCAATGAGGAAGAAGCCCAAGCTCACGAAAAATAGGTGAAGGACGACGTCCGAGTGCGTGGGTACATTCTTGGCTCGATAACAAACGAGCTTCAGAGGTCCCACGAGAAGATGACCACTGCGAGGGCTATCTTGGCACACTTGGTCGAGCTCTATGGTGAGCACAGCCGTACTGCTAGATATGAGATATCTAAAGAGCTCTTCGGGGCCAAAATGAGAGAGGGTGAAAAAGTTGGGGATCATGTCCTCAAGATGATCTCGAGGATCGAAAGATTGGAGGCTCTCGATTTTACAATGAACCCACAACTTCAAACCGATCTCATTTTGCAGTCTCGTCCTGATTCTTTTTCCCAATTTTTCATGAACTTCAATTGCAACGAGATTGAATGCAACTTAGCTGGGCTAATGAACAAATTAAACACTTCACAATCTCAATTAAAGCCCAAGGGAAAAGAAACTGTACTGGTTATCTCTTCTGGGCCCAAAAGGGCGAAGAATAAGAAGAAGAAAGCCAAGAAGTAGGGTGGCGAGCTTGGAGCTCAGGGTGATGTCGATAAGGGAAAAGGAAAAGCTCCTTTGAATGGCAAGCGTAAGGGGCTACAGAAGATGGATAGATGCCTATACTGCGGTGAGCTAGGCCACTGGAGGGGGAATTGTCCAAACATGGTCCCAGGCGCACAAGGTATGGAACTTTATGTTCACGAAACTTATTATTCTATGGTCGTCTTCTCTACATCTTGGATTCTTGATTCTGGAGCTAGTGCTCACATTTGTTGTATGAATCAGGATCTGGTGCGAGGAAGGAAGCTGGACAGTGATGAGGTAAAGATAAGAGTCGGCAGCGGGCAAAGCATCGCAGCTACTGGAATTGGATCTACCTCATTACTTTTAAATTTTGGACATTTACTATTTCTAGATAATGTTTTAGTTTTGCCCAATGGGCTTAAAAACATTGTTTCAATTCCCGTTTTAGTTAAATTTGGTTATACTTTCCATTTTATTGATGAACATTGCAATATTTATTATGGTAAGAAATTAGTAGGCCTTGCTTCTTTAGTAAATGACTTATATTACCTTAATGTCCAGAATGAGTGTTCTGTGAATACTATACAAAGGAAACGTAATAGGCAAGGAATTAACCAAAGACTGATCTGGCATCTTAGACTAGGCCATGCCGGTGAACACAAAATTCACAAAATGGAGAAAGATGGACTAATCGGTCCATTGGGATTGGATCCCTATCCTACTTGTGAATCTTATCTCAAAGGCAAGATGGCTTGATCCCCCTTCACAAGGACTTTTGAAAGAGCCTCACAAATATTAGGCTTAGTGCATATTGATGTTTGTGGGCCATTTGAAGAAATGGCACGAGGAGGTTTTCTTTACTTCATCGCATTCACTGATGACCATTCAAGGTATGGTCTAGTGTACCTGATGAAGCATAAGTCTGAATCCATTGAAAAGTTCAAGGAATTCAAGGCTTTAGTGGAAAATTAAACTGGTCAATATTTAAAAACTTTTCGATCTGATCGAGGAGGAGAATATATGAGCAACGAGTTTGATATATACCTTAGAGAGAATGGTATAGTATGACAACTCACACCTCCAGCGACACCACAGTTAAATGGAGTAGCAGAGCGAAGGAATCGAAACCTGTTGGACATGGTTCGCTCCATGCTCAGCTACACTGACTTACCCATTTCACTGTGGGGTCATGCGCTGCTTACATCTGTACATATTTTAAATAGATGTCCTTCTAAGTCTGTTCGTTAGACTCCATATGAGATATGGAGAAATAGGAAACCATGTCTTAATCACATCAAGATTTGGGGGTGTCCGACTTATGTCAAAAAGACTAAAGTGGATAAAATGGAGGGTAGATCCTTGAAAGGGCGTTTCGTTGGATATCCTAAGGATTCAATGGGATATCCCTTTTACCTGCATGATTATCAGAGGATCATCGTAGGTTTACAAGCTCACTTTCTTGAAGATGAGTTCATTCAAGAAGGAGGAGCAGGTAGAAAGATTGTTCTCGAAGAACAGAATAAAACTCCATTGGATACATCTACACAGGAAGTGAAACCGAACCTTCTATAACACAACCAAAACCGCGAAGATCAAGTAGGGTACTTGAACCGCCTGAGAGGTATGGATATCTTGTACAGAGGGAGCTGGATCTTCATTCTGTATTAGAGGAGGGTCATGGAGATGATCCCTCCACTTATGATCAAGCGATGGTGGAAGTGGATGCTACAAGATGGCGTGAAGCTATGCAAATTGAGATCGATTTGATGCATTCAAACCAAGTCTGGAAACTTGTGGATCGTCCTGATGGGGATAAAACCAATTGGATATAAATGGATTTACAAGAGAAAGATTGGCGTTGATGGCTAGGTTGACACCTTCAAAGCCAGGCTAGTGGCGAAAGGGTATAGTAAAAAAGAAGGAATTGACTACCAAGAAACCTTTTCACCAGTGGCTATGATCAAATCAGTAAGGATTCTACTTGCACTAGCAGCTCACCTTGACTATGAGATATGGCAAATGGATGTCAAAACTGCTTTTCTGAATGGATTCCTAGAAGAGGATGTCTATATGGAACAACTTAAAGGATTTATATCCGAGGACGATATTCATAAGGTGTGTAAGCTTGAGAGATCCATTTGTGGACTCAAGCAAGCATCTCGTAGCTGGAATCTACGTTTTGATTAGGCTGTCAAAGGATTCGACTTCATTAAGAACGAAGATGAGCCAGGTGTTACAAGAAGGTTAGTGGGAGTAAGATAACATTCCTTGTGTTATATGTAGATGACATATTACTCATAGGGAATGATATAGGAATGCTCACCACTGTTGAGAAGTGGCTTTCGAGTACTTTCTCCATGAAAAACTTGGGAAAGGCAATCTACATTCTAGGGATTCGAATCCACAGAGATCAAACAAATAGAATGATAGGGCTCTCTCAAGCCCTTTACTTAGAAAAGGTCCTAAGGGGATATAGGATGGAGGATTCTAAGAAAGGGTTCCTGCCAATGAGGCATGGGGTACATCTCTCGAAATCTATGTGTCCTCAAACCGAGGAAGATAGAAAAGAAATGAGCACTGTACCTTATGCATCTGCAGTGGGTAGCCTGATGTACGCAATGCTGTGTACTAGACCTGACATTACTTATGTAGTAAGCATTGTTAGTAGATTTCAAGTAAACCCTGGTAAGGAACATTGGATAGCTGTGAAGAATATCCTAAAGTATCTAAAGAGAACTAAGGATATGATTCTCATCTATGGGAGTGGTAACCTGAGAGTGGACGGGTACACTGACTCGGATTTTCAATCAGATGTCGATGACCGAAAATCCACCTCAGGATTCGTAGTCACCCTCAATGGTAGGGCGGTGACTTGGAAAAGTTCCAAGCAAAGCCAAACCGCGGACTTCACAACAGTGGCTGAATACATAGCTGCCTCTGAGGCAGCTAAAGAGGCTGTTTTGCTCAGGAAGTTCATAGAAGAACTTCAAGTGGTTCCAAGCGTAAAGCTCTCGTTGCCACTTTATTGTGACAACACTGGAGTAATAGCACAGGCGAAGGAACCCAGGTCTCACAACAAGTCCAAACACATCGAGAGGAGATATCACATCATAAGAGAGATTGTTGCACGAGGAGAAATATCTGTTCAGAAAATAGCCTCAGCTGACAATGTTGCTGACCTATTGACCAACCATTGGCACAGGCAGTGCTAGAAAAACATCTGGAAGGGATGGGTATAAGATACCACATCAAACGGCATTGAGTGAAAGTGGGAGATTGTTAGTGTGTATGCTCTCAAATGCCATAAAGATGATAGATTTATAGGGCATTGATTTATAACTAAACAATATCTTTTCGTAATATAAGGCACTATCTTGTTGTTTTCTTATAGGCATTTGTAAGGTTTTAAGAAACAACGTCAAGTCTTTGATAATAAGGCAAACCTTCTACTTCCTATGGGTTAGGAAGAATGGCACTAGAAGAGTTTGATCCTTATTGTCTAAAACTGGTTCGCAAGTCGAAGAGAGTATTGACTGGACATCAATACTGGATAAAGACTTGTATGATATAAGTTTTGATAGAGAAAGTGCCAGTCAATCACTATGGGAATGGTAGTCGGAACTTATGTCATAGACATCTCAGTTAGACTGATATGTTCGAACACGTTTCGTCACATGGGTTTTCACTCCCTAACAGTCAATGATGAAACTGATAAGTTATGATAGGTATGCGTGAACCTAAGACCTGAGGAATCAAGTTGAAGATGTACTTGTGACTTCAAGTCTGTCATTAGAGTAGTTAGATCCAATTCACCCGTTGGTGGAATCGACCTCGAAGTGCGGCTTGATGGGCAAGTAGCAGTCTTAACTGATTTGCAAAATGGGATTTATTCTCTCATAAGTTGATGAGCTAAATATTTTATGTAGTCATGAATGAGTGAGTTCAAAAGACTTTGTCCAAAGCATAAAGAGATACTCATGTTAGACATGAAGGTATACTCATTGACCTCGATTCATTATGAGCTAAGCATATGGTCAAGTCTTGTGAGTTTGACTAAACCATGACTCTCACTTGACTAGGATATATGAATAAAAGGTTTATACTCGTACGGTATTAACAACGTAAAAGGCTTGGAATGATCCTATTCATTCGTTCTCAATTTGGATACGATGTGAGCCACGTGACTGGCTAGGTGTTACTCACATCCTTTTAGTTTCCTCCCAATTGCCTTTTGAGACGAACCTAAAGAGTCGCGCTTAAAGGAATGGCAAAAGGAAAAATCATGGAATTGACTTAAGAGAATTTTCGGTATTGGATATCGAAATTAATTAATTAATTAATCATTGGATGATCTTATTAATTAATTAAGTTGACATGTTAATTAATTTCTTGGAGAAAATTAATTATAGAGTTAACATTGATTTAATTAATTATTTGATTAATTTATTTATTGGTTAAATAATTTTAATTAAATAAATAATTAAACAATTAAAAATTGACTAAACCTAGGGCTTAGAAAAGCCCAAAGTGGGCGTCCACATAGGCCTTAGTTTATTAGGTTATTTGTTTTTCTAAAGTAGTATAAATATACTTCTTAGTGAAAAATTAAAGTAAGCCTCCATTATTACTTTCTCTCCAAGTCAAACTCTCCACTCTCTCTCTCTAGCTGTCTCTGAGGAAGAACAAGGAGGGGATTTTTATCTTTGATTACGGCGTGGAGATTTAGAGACAACGACAAATTTGCTGTTCAAGAAAGGATCGCGAAAGTTGGTTCAGAATTCAACATACGAGAAGAAAGGTACATGAATTCTAAACTCAATTTGAATATGCGAAATTGAGATGAACCACTTGGGATTTTATTTTTTCAGCTGCATTTTATTGCTATAAACCCAACTAGTGCAATAGAGTTTTGGCATGTAAGCTTGTTTTTCTTGGCTTGTTGTTAAAGTCTTATTTATAGACTTTCTTGGGTAGAGTGTCCATTGGACACATGTTCAAGCGCATGTCTTTCACTTTCACGCGTGAACATCTTTCGTCCTTTTCCCCTGAAATTCTGCTGCAAAAAGTTGGTGCTGCCCACTCTGAAAAGTTGAAAGTCCAATGAGAAGGCTTCTCCGTACGTCCTGGAGTGCTTATCACATTTAATGCTCTTATCAACATTTAATACATTTGAAATAAATACCCGTTGGACATTAATTCTCTAAGTAAAATTACATTTAACTCCTTCTGGACTTCAGAATAAATTCAGGTGAATCCTTGTCTTGATAGACGCTCGTTCAACACTGAATGATCCTTAGCTGAATCTTCATATCAACGCTGGAATTAGCTTGACGCTTAGATGCTTGCCAGAAATCTTCATCTTCATTCAGACTTCAGACTTTTGAATCTTCAGACCTAACTACTGATAAACTCACTCAGAATAATTTCAGACACTCAGTCTAAGACTTTTTAGCTTAACAGTCTAGAATAAAAACAAATAAAGCCTTATACAAATCTAATGCTCAAAGCCTATACATGATTTCTAATAAAATCAAACTTACGTATTTTGGAGTCTAACATAAATCCTAATTGTTATTATCAAAACATCTAATAAGAAATTTCCTAACAATTTCCCTGTTTTTAAATATGGCAATACTCACTCTTTTATAGTTCAAGAGTTAGACAGCCCAAATACAAAAATTCGCTTTTAATAAGGTTAGATGAGGTTAGTTAAGATTAGTTAAAGACTCAACGAGATGTTTTAGCTGGAAATGCACTTTTTATATTTCAATGAAATTACAAGGCTTTACAACTAAAGTAAAAGATACAAAATAGACAAGAATATAGATAATTTTCTGAAGAGGTCTCTTAACGCTTGCGCTTCTTTATTAAGTTGTATCTTCTGGAGATTTCAACTCTGATTGCTTCAGTAAGTTGATCATCCAGAGCTATCATCGCCGCATGGTTTGCATTAATGACGCTATTCTTCTCTTGCTTACGTCTTTCACTGAAAGCAATCCAATGCTTATCCCATTCTGATGGATTAATGCCAATGTGCTTTAGGCAGATTCTGAACGCTTGGTTGAACTCTGGCATTTGCTTCTCCTCGACAATTTCTTTAGGATCTGTTGGCTCTGGGAGAGGCGCTCGTTTAATTGGAACATCAAATTGTTCAAGATACGCTTATGAAGGCACTGACAGATCCGCTCTTTGCTTTACTGTAGGAAACCCAAATGTGTGACTAGGCGCTCCAATAGCAGCAACCCAAGTTGGGTAACGTGACTCAATATTAAGCGGAGAAGGAGGAGGAAGAATCTGACTTGGTAAACTCTGAGTTAGCGCCGGTTGAAGTTCTTGATGCTTTGCAGATCAACTGGTAGCTCTTGAACTTGGCGCTTTCCTCTTTTCTCCCTTATTGCCATCATCAGTATTCAGAATGTGTTCTGCTAGAATACCGACCTGATGAGCAGTCTGAGATATAGAATTTGCTAGATCATCATGAGCTTGTCAAAGTGCTCCTTCATTTCAAGCTGAGTTGCACGGATAGCGTCAGCGATTTCGGTGAACGCTTTCAGACTTTCAGTAATGGCAGCTTGAGTAGCTCCGCGCATATGGACAACATGGGTGTTCAAATTTTGTGATTCGATCTTGACAAGGTCTTCTTGAATCCAATGGAGAGCATCTGCACTATTTACAGCATGATCGCGCTCTTCTTCTAATGTTTCTCGCAGAATTGGAGTAAACTCCTGACCAACATTTTCTGAAATAACCGTTTGAGTAACCGGTTTTGGCTTAAACTTAGATGTGGTCTTCAAGGTTTCAAGGGAAGGTTGAGTTGCTGAATCAAATGCTTTAGCTTGCGCTGTTCCCAATTTAACAGCATACTCTGCAGCCTCAGCAACGCTAGCGTCAAGCTTTGACTCTGGTAGAGACGCTTCAGCAGTTGTGGGTGCACGCTCAATCTCAGTGTCAAAAACACTTGCAACCTCAGGAATAAGTAAAGTTTCAGCAATAGCGGCCACAACAGGGGCTTGAGATTCTGTTTCTGTTTAGATGCTTTTAGTAACTAAGTCCACTTGAGCATTATCAGCAATGGGCTCAACTGAGGGTACTTTTCTATCACAGGTACTTCCATGGGCGCTGGCAGTATACAATGATAATAATCAAATTGAAAGTTAAGTTTACCGAACGCTAAACCTGTATAGAAATCTATAGCACTGTCAAGAAGCTCGTAGATGCGATTCGTTGACATGCAGGTGCTAGCAATGAATGTGCGGAGGGGACTGTCCATAGCTTTAACCTACATTGACCTAAAATGTCCAACACATGATTGGGAAATTGCCTTGACCTCGCTGGAGGAATAAGGAGGAGATCATCTGGGCGATAAGTCAGAGAGAAGGTTATGAGTCGATTGGTTGGGAGACGAGGTGGATTGGTGTTTGTAACATAAATTCTGTAACACTCTTCCAGATACGGATAAGCTATGCCCTAATTTATTTCCAGCAAAGAAAGGACGAATGAGTAGTGGTCGCTCAGCTCTTTTCTAATGGAGAGGAGTAATGGGTAACCCTTGAATGGATTGATGACTGAACCGTTTATTTTTCGCAGATTGGCAATGAAGATGTGATTGAAATGCTTCACTGGAGCTATAATATTGATCATCTGTCTTATATTTTCATCTCTCTTGCTTGAGCAATAGTGAGATCAGATACTTGACATGTGCCACTGGTCGACGCTTTTCCACAAAAGTTCAGTGGAGTGTCTGCAAGCCTTTACAATGACTCTCACAGAATTTTTTCAACCTGTTGTCTACCGCTTGGCAATTGGTCAATTGGCCTCACTTGGTCTTAACGGTTCTTAAGGCAATACTTAGCAAACTGAAACCTTTTGTTATGCATGCCTAAGTTAAACATATGCCTCACATCACTTCAATTCATTCATGCAGAATTCAGCCTCAGCATTGTATATAGCTGTAATTCCCTCATGATGAATGTGTCTGAGTGCCTTGAATCTGTATCTATCCACATGATAGCTAGCATTCCAGACGCTACTGAAGAAGTCGTTAGCTTCTTCTCGAACATGATCAATTAATGACGCTGTTCGTTCACCAACATGAACATTCTTGTTCTTATATAAGCGTAGAGGGTGCACTGAATTTTGATTTACTGCGCTGTGCACTACTTCTGGAAAGTGCGAATAGCTCTCTCTGTTCAAAATTTCCTCGGAAGGGTTGAGGAACTCAAATTGTTGACGCTCATAAACTCTGATCTTGAAATTTCTGGGAGCAAAACCAGATGGCTTACTATAATTCATATCCAGGAAGTATGCAAGATTTGTATCTACAACCTCTGAGATTGACGCTTCTCATATATGGCAACTTAAGCAGTGACTTGGGTGATTTCCTCGCCGTTTGCAATAGCTATGTAATAGGCACGCTCAACATCTATTAATTTTGAGCTATACAAGATTTGGCAAAGCATACAATCATGATGGCAATTCCCTTCTCCACAATAACGTATCTATCTTCATTATAGCCCGCGGGAATGAAATCTTCTTCATGCGCTGGTGGCATATAATTGATCGAATGATCAATGGTCTTTAAAGAATCCAGCTTGAAGAATTGCCTCGGTTGTGGTGGCTTGATCCCTTCTGTAGTAGGTCTCTCAGCATCCACAGTGACACTTTGAGTTTCAGAGAGCGCCTCTACTGCAATATCTTTGGTAATAGCCACCACTTCCACTAAGTCAACATCCAGATGGACATCAACTTATGCTTCAATAACAGTTGGAATAAGAGCTATAGCATAAGATATATCCTCTATAAGAGAAGGATCTTCTACAGATGTAGGAAAAGAAATGCTGTGGGAAGAAATAAACTTACTCTGAGAGCTTGTCTCAACAGCAATTGGTTCTAGAACTCGAACACTTGGTACAACAGTCTCAGGCTCTTTAGGAACAGGAATATATTGATGCTTGCCTGAGCCTCGGGGTCTCTTGAAGATTCTCTTGACATTCACCCCTTCGATAGGTTTTGACGCTTTAGCAGGAGCATCATGGATAGTTGGATCTTCTTCAAAATTGATCTTTTTAATAATAGAGAGCAACTTTCGCCTCTTGATTAGTGGAATTGTATCTTCCACATCCTCATCAGTTTCTTCTTCATCATCATCGTTAGGAGGAGATGGAACTTTTGGAGCCTTGGGCTTTCTGGGAGCCCTCTTCTTTTTCTCAGCCGGACGCTTCACGACTTTCTCTTCAATTGGACGCTCAGTCTCTTCATCTGACGCTTCCCAAACTACTTGGCGTTGAGATAGGGGCTTATCTGCTCCACCGACTTTGGGTGGATTGAGAAGGTTGTTCACAATCCTCTTACCCATAAACTTAGCATTGGCCAAAGGTTGGCCAGCTAAGTTAACGCAATCTTCGCTGAATAGCAGATCACTCAGAATCACTCCATAGGGCTTGTTGACGGTTTCCAAACAATCTTTGAATCTTCCTTACTCCAGTTAACTTTGATATCCATGAGTATGGCTGTCATCATCTGAAATTGCAGTGGAGTGACCTCGTTGAATGTTCCTACTCTGCATTCAACAAATTTACTGCTGAAATCTGCCAACAATCTGTACTTAGGTAGAATATTCTTCTTGTCGAAGTTAGACTTATATTCCATGGCGTCATAATAACGAATATTTGCCTAAGGTTCTTCACTCTGACTTGCAGAGATAGATTCCAAAGCCTCACCCTCATTTGGCAATTTGAAGTTCTTGGCAATGGCTTCTGCGGATAGAATGAAAGTTTAAATAAAATTTTTGTTTGGAAAGGAGAAAGAGCAAGAGATAGAGTTCTTATCTTAGAGTTTTGCGGCTCTCCAAAACTCAGCAACTTCATCAGCAAAGTAGTAGGAATATCTAGTGAGAAAAGTCTGCAGGCCGACTTTGGCAACAGACTCCAGCATATCCCTCATCGGAATATTAGTCTAATCGAACAAATACTTACAGTCCACCACTAGGCCCTCAGTGACCTTGATGTCATCTTTAGTAATGTTCATGGACTTCTTTGGTGCCATTTGAGTGTTTGAAAGTGTAGAGTTTCAAAGAAATTTTTGCTTTAGAGAGAGAGTATTTTTGTAGAGAGCTTGTGTAAAAAGTGAAAGTAATTTTTCCGCAAATTTTGTTTTAAATGAAACAGTGGAAAATTGCATTTTCTCTCATCAATGCGATTTAGCCGCGTGTAAAGTTGATGAATCTCAGCTGTTTTTTAGCTTTAGCTGCGGATGTGAAATTTCGAAAAATAGGTAAAGTTACATTTGGTAACTCCCATGTACAAAAATTTTCATGTCCAGAGTAATTTTTGAAAAACATTTGGCATTTTCAGAGTATAATGCACGTGCTCATAGTACACTGACATGAATACAAATACTTACTGACTCTGAACTGTCATTTTGAAAAGTTTTTGATTACCCGCCAGTTCAATGTGATAAGAGTGCGTGAATAGAGATCAAAATGAATTTTTGAGTCTATGCATCACATCATTGAATATTTTAAAATATGCATGACTTTTATAAATATTTTTCTAAGTGTTGAAAGGAATGGATTCAATGCTTAATAAATTTATCCGATAAAATTTATGTTGAGGCTCGAATTAAAGTCTTTTAATTTTGAACATCCAACTTATCATGCACAAATAATGAGCGTTGATGATATATGCAATAGAAAACATTTTTGATCATTGACACTTACTGGGCTTGCACAAGTACAATTTTAAGGTTCTCCTTAAATTTGATAACTTGTAACAACTTTTCAAAACCTTTTAGGCATTAATAAAATGGATTCCCCCTAAATTGTATGCCTAATAAAGTAGGATGCATAATGATTAAGCATTTAAATCGATTATACCTAGTTCACTTCTTAAAGTGAGGAAACGTTGTTCATTAAGCGCTTTGGTGAAGATGTCTGCCAATAGTTTGTCAGTTCCAATGAAATGCATAGAGATATCTTTCTTTTGAACAAAGTCATGAAGAAAATGGTATCTAATGTCAATATGTTTGGTTCTGGAATGAAGAACGGGGTTTTAAGTCATGGCTAGGGCGCTTTGGTTATCACAATGGATAGGAGTTGGACCTAGGATTATACTATAATCTCTAAGTTGTTGCCTCATCCATAAATTTTCTGCACAACAACTTCCTGCAGCTACATACTCGGCTTCCGCTGTAGCGGTAGCTATCGATTGTTGTTTCTTACTATGCCATGAAACTAACCTATCACCTAGAAATTGACATGTATCACTAGTACTCGTTCGATCTATTTTGCATCCTGCAAAATCTGCATCTGAGTAACCAATTAGTTCAAAAGGAGAGTCCCTTGGATACCACAAGTCCACATGTTGTGTGTCTTTTAGGTATTTAAGGATTTTCTTGGCAGCAATTAAGTGTGACTCTTTAGGATTAGCTTGAAAGCGTGCACACATGCATACTGAAAACATAATTTCAGGTCCACTAGCAGTAAGATAAAGAAGTGATCCAATGATACCTCTATAATTAGTGATATCAACCTTCTTCCCATTTTCATCTTTATCTAACTTAAGCGTTTGCTCATTGGAATTTTCGCAGATGATGCATTTTTCATACCAAATTTCTTAATCATATCTCGTGTATATTTAGCTTGGTTAATAAATATAACATTAGGGAGTTGTTTAACTTGTAATCCTAAGACGAAAGTTAATTCACCCATCACACTCATTTCAAATTGATCTTCCATCATTTTTGAAAATTTCTCACACAGACGCTTATTAGTAGATCCAAAAATAATATCATCAACATATATTTGGACTAAGAAAATGTCTTCGTCATTGGTGATTTTAAATAATGTTGTATCAATGCTGTCTTTCGAAAAACCTTTACCAATAAGGAAAATAGAGAGAGTGTCATATCAGGCTCGAGGTGCTTGCTTATTGCCATAGAGCGCCTTATCTAGCTTGTAAACCATACTCTTACCATGGCTGTTGATGAATCCTGGTGGCTGCTCCACATAAACTTCTTCTTGGAGTTTACCATTCAGGAAAGCACTTTTCACGTGCATTTGATACACTGTGAATTTATTGAACATTGCATATGCTAGAAACATGCGAATTGCTTCAAGACAGGCGACGGGAGTATATGTCTCATCAAAATCAATATCATCTTCTTGACAATATCCTTGAGCGACAAGTCTGGCTTTGTTCCTTGTAATAATACCATTCTCATCCATCTTGTTTCTAGAGACCCATCTAGTCTCAATAACTCCTTGATGAGTTGTCCTTGGTACTAGCGTCCAAACCTTACTTGTTTAAAACTGATTAAGGTCTTCTTGCATGGACTCAATCCAACTAGGATCACTTAGTGCTTTAACCACTTTCTTAAGTTCCATTTGAGATAAGAAACTTGCGAACATGGCCTCATTGAATGTAGCGGCTCTAGTCCTCACAGGAGCTCCAATATCTCCAATAATTTATTCTGGTAGATGATCACGTAGCCATAGTCTATCTAGTTGGAATGGGTTTAGAGGTTGTTGCGGCGCTTGATTAACCTCTTCCACAGGTGCTTGGTGTTCACAATTTCCATTTTGCTCTTGATGATCATTCTCTTGATGACCTTTAGCAATTCTTACAACATTATCCTTAATAACCTCACGAGTAACCTTAGCAGGGGGCATCAAGATCTCTTCATCGTCGCCATTTTCATCATCAATAATGATCTTGGACCCTTGATGACACAAATCTTCAACTCCTACATCATTAGCATTAACCTTACTCGGCTCTTAGTTAGCATCATCAAAAACAACATGAATGGATTCCCCAAATTTTGATTTGATCTTATTGAGGATGCAAAAATTCTTTCCATTTTTGGCATAGCCTAGAAAGATTCCTTCATCCGCTTTAGGATCAAATGTCTTTAGGCTTTGGGATCCATTATTATGAATAAAGCATTTTGAACCAAAGACGTAAAAATATGAAACATTTGGCGTACGTCCCTTCCATAGTTCATATGGTGCTTTACCATGTGACACGCTAATACCTAACGTGCTTTGGTAGCAAGTGCACTAGTCGTGATAGTAATAAAAGTGGACTAAAAGTCCGGGTTGTCGAACCACAAGGACTAGGTATTTTAGTTTATGATTAATGAAAATGGACAAAAGTAAATTGCAATAAAACGAGTAAGCAAGCGAAGAACAAAAGAGAAACGGACTATAGATTAAATCTCAAGAGTGATAAAACGACTAAGGCACATGCTACAACCTAATCTACTCATCAATATACGTGAGCTACACTTCGAAATATTAGACTCCTATTGCTTTGGTGGAAAATCTTTAATTAATTATTACCCGATGTCTCGGCTCATAATAATCCTATGATTAATTGACGGTTATCTAAATATGTCTATCCGAGAATTTAATCAATAACCACACATTAACGTTCTAGAGTTTCCCCGGATAAATCCGGCTAACAGCACCCGGAAATCTTTACCTACTTCTAGGGGCAATTCCACATTAGTTTAGGATGATGTGTTGATTCTTGTTGCACCCTAATCTATGTTCTTTCGAATGGATAGAATAGGCACAATAGTAAGCATATGGTGATCAAGCATATAATTGTGATAAAAGCACAAAATCAACACACAAAGCAATAGAAGAATTAATACGATAATTCACTTCACATATATTGATTTGTAAAATAGGCCTTCACATGGCCTTAGTACTACAATTTAGCCTCTCATCAAGGCCTTAAGAAAATCTAATACAAACATATACATACTCATGGAAATAAACATGTAAATGCAAGCAATTAAAACTCCCTCAATTGCTTGATGATGGATCCTTGCTTTAGAACTTCAATCCTTAGCTCCTATCTCTTTCTTGCCCTTCAAAGAAGATGAAATGACGGCTCAAAACCCAGAAAATGCCTCCACAAACCCAGATTTCGAACCCCCTCTCCAATGCTGAAATTTAGCCTTTATACCTTGAAAAACGGTTACATCGGCGCCTAGGCGCGGTCCAGGTGGCCTAAATGGCTTGGGGAATAAATTGTCCGGCGCCTAGGCGGGGGTGAGGTGGCGCCTAGGCGCCGGCTGCAGAGTCTGAACCATTTTCTTGTTTTTCAGCGCAGCAATTGTATTTTCTTCATAACGTTCTTCACGGACCTCGGATTTGGATAATTTAAGTTGTCACGTGAAGCCAAGACGGATTTATACAACTTTATAGAAGAAAACGTCCTCAAATTCGGCTTCAAAATACACTGAAATACTGTGTTTTTGTGCATTTTACGTCGATTGCAGTGATTTTCCACATTTACTCAATAAACACATAGATTATACGCATATGTGGCATAAATCAAGCGATAAATGAATCTAAAACATAAACGTAAGGGCTTAAAAACATGTGAAAATGACTCTTATCACCATGCTGTTTCTTGATTATACAACAGTTTTAAGTATAAGACGTAGTGTTGTTTGCTTCGGCCCAATACATAGGAGCAAGCTTGGACTCTACCATGATCGTCCTAGCAGTTTCCTTTAAGGTTCTGTTCCGATGCTCAGTAGCACCATTCTGTTGAGGAGTTCTAAGAGCTGAATAACATGATGTATTCCATTTTCCGCACAAAACTTCTCAACAACCTTGTTAGTAAACTCAGTACCGTGATCGCTCCTTATTCATGCAACCTTAAGATTTTTCAAGGTTTGAAGTTTTTGAATAAGCATTGTGAGCTTGTCACATGTTTCATCTTTGGATGAAAGAAATTCCACCCAAGTAAATCGAGAGAAATCATCTACTATCACCAAAGAATATTTTTTACCCCTCACACTGATCGTTGGAACAGGTCCAAATAGATCCATGTGAAGTAGTTCAAGTATCCTAGAGGTAGATAGACAAGGCTTTCTTTTAAAAGATGATTTAACTTGTTTGCCCATTTAACAAGCGTCACAAAGGTGATCATTATGAAAAGGTCCTTTAGGTAATCCCTCTACAAGATTTAGCATTATAAGCTGAGAGATTATCTTAAAGTTCAGGTGATTCATTTTTCTATGCCATAACCAACCCGTTTTAGATTCATTTTTAGCCACAAAGCATGTTGAGTTGTTATCAATTGTTGAACCCCAATCTACCAAATAAATATTGTTTGTTCTTTTTTCTTTCAATTTAATAGATACAGTCTTAGCGTCATTAATGTAGCAATAGTCACTTGAAAATTTTACTTCAAAACCTTTACCACAAAATTGACTTATGCTTAAAATATTGTTCTTAAGACCCTCACAAAATATACATCACTTATCATGATGTTCCCCCTATGCATAGTACCTATACCTTTGGTTTTACCTTTGGAGTTGTCACCAAATACAACCTGAGGACCATTGGTAGCTTGTTAGTTGATGAAGAGATCCCTTGAGCTTGTCATGTGCCTTGACGACCCACTATCAATGTATCAAACAAATGTATCGGCTCTGGCTCTAGGTATCTGCATTCACAGAGCAGTTCTAGTTCTTTTTAGGTACCCATTGTGACTTGAGTCCTTTCACACTAGTAGCATTAGTCTGAATTAGAACTTTAGGAACCCATATTTGCTTAGTCTTCATTGCGGGAGGATTAGCCTTTTTGGGTTTCACCTTGTGTCGTGTGTGCTTCTTGGGTGTATAATAATATCCTTGATTATAATAGTAATCTTAATCACAATCATAATCATAATCATCATAGTATTGTTAATATGACCTTGATCATTGTGGATATTGACGCTGGTATTTCCTTGGCTCTGGCTTAGGGTGCACCTTGGGTGCTTGACCTTGGAGTTTGATTTACAGTGCTAAGGTTTCTCCTTAGCCTTTTGAGCGTTTGGATAAACTCTTCTTTGTTAATAATTCACTTTCGCCTTTCCTTTGCCTGAGTCAGCTTTGGCTTTCTCATTTGACCTCGTGCCATTCTCCTTCGGTTAAGTAGGTGTTTGACTCTTTTAACCTTTCTCAACAAAGAACACAACCTTTCCTTTGTTGTTTGCCGTAACATTCGATTTGTTTGGTTGTTTACCAAATTTATTGCATCCTAAACCAATCTTTTCACCAAATAATCTTGTTAGCTCAGTCACATTGTCTAGCTTTCTTGACACTTTAGATAATGATGAGACGAGCTGCTCTGATTTAGCAAGTCTAGCGATCAACTCACCTTCTTTCTTGACTACCACATCAAGATCACCTTTCAACTGAGTGATTTCAGTCTCAACTGATTGGTTTCTCTCAATGCATTGTTGCTGAACTTGTAAGTCTGCCTTGAGCGTCACGTTTCCATTTTTGAGTACTGATATCTCATCAGAGTGATTTTGATATAGTCTGCGGCATCTTGACAATCTTTATAATATTCTTTTACTTTGTTAAGCAATTCTTCATAAGAAAGAGGATAAGTTAATTCAGTATTTACCCCAGATAGTGAGTTTGAAGACACTTCATCATCTCTGGCCATGAGACAGATTAGCGCTGAATTATCCACTGGCTCATCATCATCACTACTCTCTTCTAAACACTCCAAATGTTCAGGTGCGGATGCTGGTTCTGATTCTGCTAGCAAACCTTGTTGACAAAGTTTTCGTTTGAATTGATTTCTATCCAAGTAATCCTGCCTTGAGGGCTTGGATACATTTGGATAAGGGCAATTTACCTCGTAGTGCCCTAGTTTCTTGTAATTACAATAAAGATTAGTTTTCATCTTTTGTTCATTTGTTAACCTTGCATTATGTGGTTTTGAGACCACTGACATTGAGAGATTCTGCGGAGGAGACGCTTGGTACTGAATCGGCGCTGAAGGAGGAGGGGCAGAATATTGAGGCGCTTGATACTGTTGTTGAGCATGAGGAGGCGCTTGATAGGAATTCTGTCCTTGATGCTTTAGAGCCTTTCCTTTCTTCTCATATTTAAGAAATTTCTGAATCTATTTATTAATGCTAACTCCTCTTCCTCATTGATTTCTGACATCTTTATTACCCGATTTACCCTTAACTGATGCTATTAGCGCTCCAGATTCTATCACTGGACTAACTGCATCACTCGCTGAATTTAACTCGAACTCAAAAGCCTTGAGTTCTGAAAAATCATCTTCAAAAATTAGAAGATCCAACATATTCGATTATCTCATAGCTGTTGTTTTTTATCAAAAATCTACTTGGGAGAATTCTGAAGATCTTAACCACCATTTCCTGATTTTGAAAATCCATGCCTAGAGATGTCAACTCCGTAACAAGAATAATAAATCTTATATCCAACTGTTCTAGCCTCCCATTAGGCAACATCATGAAACCGTTAAACCTTTCCTTCGCAATCGAAAGCTTGTTCTCTTTGATCTGAGCTGACCCACCACAAATCGTAGCCAACTTGTCCAAAATTTCCTTAGTCGTAGAAGACGACTTGACCTTGTTGAACAAGTTATCATTATCACCAATAGCCATATATAGAGCGTTCTGACAAACATTATCCAAATTTGCTTTGCGGCGCTCATTTATAGACCACTTATGCTTAGTTTTTCAACGTAACCGTCAGGGGCCTCTTCTATGGCTCCAAGCGCTCTAGTGATGACCTTCAAAATTTGAATCGGCCCATCTGAAATGATATCACACATTTCATCATCACAAGAACAAAGATAAGTGAATGCTTTGACCTTCCATGATTCATAATTTGACTCGATCAACTTAGGTACTTTTGCAAATGCCACGAAAGAAATTTAAAGCAACTAAATTTTAAAAAGGATCTAAACAAGCAGTTATGCTTGGAAATTTAAAATTTTTTTAACTTTAACTGCTCTGATACCACTTGTTGGTCTCAAGTGTCATACGAAAGGGTCTAGAAGGGGGGGTTGAATAGACCCTGAAGTCTTTTTTGACTTCAAAAATTTCATACTCAAAGGACGCTTAAGAATGTAGGCACTTGGCTGAGCATGTACTTGAAGATTGTTCTGATAAAGTTAAGTTTGACTCAATATTTGAATACTATAACCAAATAAGGTTAAGAGTTCCGTTCTTTAATCAGGGTTAGCACAGCGGAATGATTTTAAGTCTTCTCTTTGAAAGTTTTTAACATCACAAAGTTTATCTTAGTTGCATTCAACTTTTTAAAAGATTTTATCAAAATGTTTAATCGATTATGCAATGATACGACAATAATGAAATCGACGGTAAAGTAAAGAATACAAAGTTTGAAAGGTTCGTTGGGTGATGTAATCTCAACTACGTCCTTCATCTCCTTTAACGCTCGGAGGCAATCCACTAAAATGATTGTCGAAGAATCACACAGAAACTTCTACAAAATAGGGGAGAGATGGATGTGAATGGCTTGAGCTTCTTGGTCACACAAATTTCTGCTCCAAGACACTTCCTATTCTCTTGCTTCTTTTACCCAAAAATAATGCAAGTATTCAACTTCGACTTCACACAGATCGCGAGGCTGAATAGAGGTTTTGTTCTACAGTTTGTTTGATTTTTGAAAGTTTAATTAACTTGGAATATCTCAGTAGTAGTGTAGGGTTCTTCTGAAAAAGATGTTTGAGATATTGGTTGGCTGTCTCAGGGATTAGAGAAAAGCAGAAGGAATGTTTGATTTGAATATTCGAGCTTTTCTGAAAGTTTAAGGATTGAGATTTCAATGCAACAGAGTTTTGGCTTGTAAGCTTGTTTTTCTTGGCTTGTTGCTGAAGTCTTATTTATAGACTTTCTCGGGTGAAGTGTCTGTTGGACACATGTTCAAGTGCGTGTCTTTCACTTTCGCGCATGAACAACTTTTGTCCTTTTTTCCTGAAATTCTACTGCAAAAAGTTGGTGCTGCAGACTCTGAAAAGTTGACAGTCCAATGAGAAGGCTTCTCCATACATCCTGGAGTACTTATCACATTTAATGATCTTGTTAGCATTCAATGCATTTGAAATAAATGCCCGGTGGTTATTAACGCTCTAAGTAAAATTACATTTAACTCTTTTTGGACTTCGAAATAAATTCAGGTGAATCCTTGTCTGATAGACGCTCGTTCAACACTAAATGATCCTTAGTTGAATCTTAATATCAACGCTTGAATTAGCTTGATGCTTAGACGCTTGCTAGAAATCTTCATCTTCATTCATACTTCAGACGCTTGAATCTTCAGACCTAACTAATGATAAACTCACTCAGAATAATATCATACGCTTAGTTTAAGACTACTTAACCTAATAGTCTAGAATAAAAACAAATAAAGCCTTATACATATCTAACACTCAAAGCCTATACATAATTTCTAATAAAATAAAACTTCCATATTTTGGGGTCTAACATAAATACTAGTTGTCATCATCAAAACATCTAACAAGAAATTTCCTAACAACCCTAAAACTATCTAGTTTGGGAGTCATTGATCTAAAGCTTGCTACATTGGTGCCATAGAAAGTCTAATGGAATAAGACATTGCACATGGTCTAGCTTAATGAATTTAAATGGGAAGTTTCATGTGAGTTTAAAATTGAATGTTTGAGTTAATGGAATTTAATTGGCTATGAAATTTTCTATGATTCTTGTGCTTTGTGTTTGATCAAAAGTTGATAGATATGGGACTAATGTCCAAAAATTGGTAAGGATGCCGCTCGAATATAATACCTTAGACTTATTTTCACTACACCCTTTGGAGATCTTTTCGAGTATTGGTCTCACATGAGCAATTATTTGATTTTGTGGGTATGTCTTCTGCAAACCCTCACGACACTATACTCATCCTTTTTGGGTAACATAAAGGTTTAAAGGCTTATTGCACATGCTAAGTGTAATTGTTTATTATCAAAAAAAAAAGTGTAATTGTTTCCTCTACGAAAGTGAGTTTATCATTTTTATTTTTGTTTATTTTTATTTTGTTGGAAGTTTTTATCTTGTTTCCATGACTATCATTGCTCGAAGACGATCAACGTTTAAGTTTGGGGGTGTTGATAGGGTTGAGATTTACATAATTTAATCCTATATATTCATATGATTTAGGCTTGATTATGAGTAATTTATGCAATAAATGCGCGTAATGAGTTTGATATTTGAAGTCATGTATAAATCATCACAATTGAGGAAAATAAGGGAATAAAGCACATATTCAGTGAAGAACCAAGAAATTAGAATCTTATGCACGGACGTGAGGATCACGACATCCAGACGTGGAGAAGAAGTATGTCAGGACATGGGAATGACTTACGCATGGACATGGGGATGCATTAAGTACAGACATAGATGTCGGGCAGGCAATTTTGGAAATTTTCAACTCTAAACATAAAAGGACTCTTCCAAACTTATATCTATAAAAACCAGATGCAGCAATAGGGTTAGAAGTGAGAGACTTCAGATTTCACACAAACTTTCACATACATAATGTTAGGGTTAGGATTTAGTTTTTCTATATTCTCAGTTACTTTTGGTTTAAAATTACATAGTTTTGAAGAGCAAGAAGAAAGAAGAAGATCATCTTTTACAAAAGGGAGTTTCTTAGATCTAGATAGATTTTTGTCTATGAATATTTATCTTTTTTTTTTGTATCGTTTCTTTTATAGTTATGAAATAATTTATTAGATTAGGACCATACAAAGGCCGGATTGATTTTGAACAATATATGAGAGTTGTTTGATTCAAGTTAATTCTCCATAAACTAGAATACAAATCTCTGTGGGTTCGACATCTCGGACTTAATTGTCCACTCTATTACTACACACGATCAGTCCTCTTGCTGTTAAATACACGACTGGGTTTTTGGGCATCAAGTGACTTGACAACAAAGAAAGAAGGGAAGAAATTCTCTCTCCCCCCCTTAATAGCCATCAACCTTTCCAGCGCGATATCTAGAGGCAAGAGTATAGAATTAATGATACCCGGTAGATCAAAATTTTGAATTCATAAAGGTTAGTAAATCGATGAAATTAGATTTCATCATTTTAGTTTCATAAAATTATTAAAACCCAAAAGTGATCTGTTTGTGAATCCGCATATGTTTTCTTTTCCGCTGCGCATGAACCAGGATTTACAATAGTGGTATCAGAGCCAGATTTATAGCTTTTAATGATTTTTCAATATGAATATGTTGGAAATTTATGTTTATGATTAATTCTTTATAAAAAATATTGTTAGATTATAATCTTCGTGTATAGATTTAATTTTTCGAAAGTTAAATCCATGTTGTTAGACAATTCCACGATTTATATTTTAAATGTAAATCAGTTTTTTATATTGGATATAAATTAACACAAGAACATGAATATGTGGTTTGAAAAATTACTAAGAAAATCGACTGGCGGCGTGTGCACAGCAGCAGCCCGCTGGACTGACTGCTGTGCAGCGGGCTGCTGCTGTGCGGCTTGTTGGGCCGAATAGTTCGCCCAGCAGAATGCAAAATTAATTCTATTATTTTCAAACCACACCTAATTAAGATTAGATTTTAATTTATTCTTTTTGAAAGAACTGTAACATATTAGTTATCATTTTTATTATGCTTTGATGCTTGTTTATTATGGGATGCCTTCCATGGACTAGGTTTATCTTCGGGTTTTATTTTTTGGGTAGTATTGGGTCTTTAGTACCCCTCAACTTGTATTTTAATTTTGGGATTATTGCAAATTACCCCCTGTGTTAATTTGAAAATGCTAAAAACCCCCTGTGTTAGAGTAAACCATGCGCGGACCCCTTTTTTCGTTAGAAAATTGATCAAAATGAAGCCCTTAAGACATCCCTATACTTTTGGTTTGCAGCGAATTTCAACCCTATGGACGGTGCAAAGGTATAGGGATATTTTAAAGGCTAAAATTCAATCAATTTTTTCTCGGGGAAGGGGGCGCGCGCATGATTTACACTAACACAGGGGGGGTTTTGCATATTGATTTAACACAGGTGGGTTTTTAGCATTTTTGAATTAACAAAGGGGAGTAATTTGCAATAATCCCTTTAATTTTGCTATAGATTTATGTATACGTTGCATTTTTCTATGTATGTAATTAGAATAGGACCTTTTGGAAGAGGATCTGCTTGGAGCTGGAAGACCTAAAGTTAGACATAGGTTAGATATTATAGGTCCCCTAACCCACAATTGTGCCATTGGTTTGATTCAATCTAGATAAGTCCATGGATAAGCATGTGTGATAGAATTGCTAGGCATTTTCTATTCTTATAATCCATGTATGCACGCCAGAAATGGATAATGTGCAAAGTGAGACCAAATAAATGCAAAATTCTCCCACTAGTATAATACTAAATTTAGAATAAAAGGTAATTGGATGTCTCGGCACTCCATCAAACTTAAGAGAATTAAATTAATGTCTAAGTGCATAATTTCTTCCAGTAAGTGAAGGTTATGCATCGTGATATCTATTTAAATTTTCAAAGTGCATTTGATGTGATCAATCAAAACAAATTCCACCCCATATATCGACAGAGGGTTTTAAGGTGGAATTCAATTGTTAGAAAGATAGGAGTTGATGGGACCAAGTTCAGATAGATCACACCCTACATATTGTTAAAGGGTTGCGGTCATGTGATCTACGAGTCAAACAAGATTGAATCACATGTTTGACAGTGCTGGCAAGGATTGCCACTTTAATAAATTTAGTGAGTCGTATATCGTTAAAGGGTTGCAACTCACCGGATTTATTAACGAACTCAATCACTCATTACGAAGTCTTTCCATCGAGGTTTCTGAATATTGCAGTGGGAGTGCAATGATTCGAAAAATGTTGTGGAAGCTAAGCAAAAATTCAAAATCCTGCTTATTTTTCATGGTGTACAACATAACAACCTAATTGAATCTTTCTTTATTCTTTGCAGTTATTTATTTATCTCTCAAAATGGTTAACAACCAACTTTCTACATTAGTTGAGAAAAACATTCTCATTGGACCAAATTACACTGACTGGCTCAGGAATTTAAGGAAAGTCCTAAGTCTAGAGTCCCTAAGATATGTACTCCAAGCGATTGTTAGGAAATTTCATGTTAAATGTTTTGATGATGACAAGATAGGATTTTATTTTAGACCCCAAAAAGAATGTAAGTTTATGTTTTCATAGAACTATTGTATAAGCGTTTGAATGTTTGTTATTTTGTTAGGCTTGCAATTTTTATCTCTGTAGATTTTAGACTAAGTATGTGATACCAAGTCGCTGATAGAATTCTAGGTGAGTTTATCAAAGATGAAGTTGAAGATCAGCGTCTGAAGTTAAGTGAAGATAAAGATTTGTTCTTAGCGTCTGTCAAATGCTAAAGGACTGTTTCAGGGTTGTTGAATAAAGCGCTCAAATGACTCAAGCTATCAACGATCAAATTCACCTGAAATAAATTCTCAAGTCATGGAGGACTTAAATGCAATCATCAACGCACATTTATTTCCAACGGGAAATAAATTCAAATGCATTAAATGCCTGATAAGTGCATTAAATGTGATAAGCTACTATGACTTGTGGACAAGCCACCTTTTGACTAGACTGTCAGATTTCAGAGTTCAAAATCTGCTCCTATCCAATCAAAACCAGCAGAATTTCAAGAATGTCAGAAAGGACTGATTAATGCACTGCGTGAGTTACACGGGCTCACATGTGTCCAACAGAGAAATCCTAAGAAATCCTATAAATAGTACCCTTTAACAAACCCTAAAAAAAACGTACATGCACAAGAAAAAGGTCTAAACTTTGCTGAAATTACTTGAGAGAAAAGCTTACAAACTCCATATCCAAAATCCTTCAAGCTTTTCATATACATTCCAAAAACAATCATAGATATCTCAAACCTATTCAGAGAAGAACCCTAAATTCCTATTTAGATATCCCAAGTTGTTTGAACTTTCCAACATCAAACAAACCCGTGACAAAACACTCAACATCTTTCATCTGAGGGAGAAAGTTTGTTGATTCTACAAGCAGCATTTCTGAGTGAGAGAAGCTTGTTGAAGAAGATCTTTATTGGAGCTGAAGTCTGTGTGATCAAGGAGCTTAAGATCGTCTTCCCTTTCATCTATTTTGTAGAAGTCTCTGTGTGATTCTTTGATAATCAATCTAGTGAATTCCACAGAGTGCAAAGGAGAAGAAGGACGTAGCTGGGATTACATCACCCAGTGAACCTTACAATATCTTGTGTTATTTACTGTTCTATTACTTTACTTTACATTTGCATATTATCTCTTGAAAAAGCATTCAAAACTGTTAAGCGACTAATTCAAGTTCAAGAGAACGCTAAGCTATAAAATCATTTCCGCTGTGCTTACCCTGATTAAGTGATTGAAACATTACCCTACTTTGGTAATTGTTGAAATCACTAAGTCTAAGTTATCCATTTCTAAGCGCCTGACATAGCGTAAGCTTTCCAAGCGTTCAAATTCTTCAAAAGTATTACGAAAACTTTTAAAGTGGAAAAAGACTTAAGGGTCTATTCAACCCCCCCTTCTAAACCCTTTCGTATGCCACTTAGGACCATCAAGTGGTATCAGAGCGGTTGAAGTAAAAACCTAAGCGTTTCAGAGTGTAACTACTTGTTTAGATCCATTATTCTAAACTTAGTCGCTTTATTTTTTTTAATCTCACATCATGGCTGTTAACAAAATGCCTAAGCTGGTTGAGTCAAACTATGATTCATGAAAACTTAGCGCATTTGCATATTTATGTTCTTGTGATAATGAGATGTGTGATGTAATTATAGATGGCCCCATTCAGATCATGAAAGTTGTAACTCGAGCCCCTGGAGCAACTGAAGCGACTCCAGATGGTTATGTCGAAAAACCTAAGTTTGAATGGATGCCAGAAGATCGGAAAAGAGCGAATCTAGATAATGTTGGACGAAGTGCTCTCTACTCAGTATTAGGAGACAATGATGCATTGTTTAACAAGATCAAGCAATGTAAGACTTCAAAAGAGATATGGGATAAGTTGGCTATCGTGTGTGAAGGTTTAGCACAGATGAAGGAGAACAAGCTCTCCATAGCCATGCAAAGATTTGAGCATTTCAAAATGCAGCCCAACGAGACGCTAGATCAATTGGACACAAGGTTCACTTTGCTCATCACCGAGTTAGCCTCATTAGACAGGGAATTGACCAAGAAGGAAATGGTCAACAAGATATTCAGAAGTCTTCCAAGCAAGTATTTGATTAAGACTGTTGCCATGAGATAATCACAGACATTAGAGACTCTAAATCCAAAATATGTGTTTTTTGAGTTATAGGCATTTGGGTTCGAATTGGGTGAAGTCAGCGACACATCAACTTCAGCGACTGAATCAGGAGCTTTAATCGCTACTACCAAAAGAAAGGGTAAAGCGATTAGTGAGGTGAAATCGACAGAATCCAATGAGGAAAAAGAGATAGCTTTATTGGTCAAGAAATTGAAGAAATTCCTAAGATATGAAAAGAGAAACCCTATTGGACAAACATCATTTCAAACCCCTCCCCCTGCACTAGTGCCTCGGTATCAAGCGCCAGTGTGTTCTGCACCTCAACCAGTAGCGCCAGTTCCATACCAAGCGCCTCCGTCTCTTACTCAGAATCTCTCAGTGCCAGTAGTTTCCAAAAGGTTTTCAACTGAACAGACAATGAAAATTAACCTTTGTTATAATTGCAGGAAACCAGGGCACTACCAGTTAAATTGCCCCTATCCAAATGTGGCTAAGCCTACAAGGCAAGACTATGTGGATAGAGACCAATTCGGGAGCAACCTTCGCCAACAAGGTTTGCTAGCAGAATCTGAACCATTCTCCGCACCTGAAGAGGACTTGGAATCATCAGATGAAAGCAGTGATGATGAGCCATCAAGCGACTCAGCGTTAATTTGTCTCATGGCGAGAGATGAAGAAGCGTCTGATGACTCGCTATCTAAGGTAAACACTGAATTATCTCATCCTCTTTCTTGTGATGAATTACTTGATAAAGTAAATGAGTATTATAAAGATTGTCAAGATGCCGCCAAGTTATATCAAAACCACTTTGATATCATTTCCTCGCTCACAAGTGATAGAATGACGCTCAAGGCAGATTTGCAAGTTCAGCAACAATGCATTGAGAAGAATCAATCGCTTGAGAGTGAAATTACTCAATGAAAAGGTGATATTGATATAATAGTCAAGAGAGAAGATGAATTGATCGCTAAACTTGCCAAATCAGAGTAGCTTGTCTCATCATTATCCAAAGCGCCAAGGAAGCTAGATAATGTGACTGAGGTAACCAGATTTTTTGGTAAAAAGACCGGTTTAGGTCAAAAATAAAAAACATCTAAGGTTACGGCAACCAACAAAGGAAAAGGTGTATTCTTTGTTGAGAAGAGTTCAAACGGTCAAACGCTAAATGAACCCAAAGACAACGGTAAGAGGCCAAATGAGAACGTCAATACCAACTCAGGCAACAAGGAGAAGATGAAAGTGAATGATTCACATAAAAAGGTTTATCCAAAAGCTCAAAAGGCTAAGGATAAACCATCTACAAGTGAATCAAACGCTAAGCGTCAATCACCAAAAGCGACTCCTAAGCCAGTGCCGAGGAAATACCAGCGTCAATATCCTCAAAGATCTAGATCATATTATTGACACTATGATGATTATGATTATGACTATGATTACTATTATAATCGAGGATATTACTATACACCTAAAAAGCACACACAACACAAACCAAAACCCAAGAAGGCCAGTCCTCCCGTAATGAAGACAAGGCAAATATGGGTTCCGAAAGTTTTAATTCAAACTAAAGTCAATAATGTTGAAGGACCCAGGACAAAATGGGTACCTAAGAAGAATTAAAACTGCCCTGTAAATGTAAATACCTAGAGCCAACACCGATACTTCAGTTTGGTACATTGATAGTGGATGGTCAAGGCACATGACTGGCTCGAAGGATCTCTTGGTTAACTATCGTGCAACCAACGGTCCTCAAGTTATATTCGACGATAACTCCGAAGGTAAAACCAAAGGTATAGGTATCATGCATAGGGGGAACATCATGATAAGTGATGTATATTATGTTGAGGGTTTTAAGCATAATTTGTTAAGCATAAGTCAATTTTGTGATAAAGGCTTTGAAATCAAATTCTCAAGCGACTATTACTATATTAACGACGCTAAGACTAAGTCTACTAAATTGAAAGGAAAAAGAACAAAGAATGTGCATTTGGTAGATTGGGGTTCAACAATAGATAACAACCCTACATGCTTTGTTGCTAACAGTCAAAATGAATTGGGTTGGTTATGGCATAGAAAAATGAATCACCTCAACTTTAAGGCAATCTCTCAGTTAATATCGTTAAATCTAGTAGAAGGATTACCTAAGGGTTCCTTTCAGAAAAATCGGTTATGTGATGCATGCCAAAGGGGTAAACAAGTCAAATCATCTTTTAAGAAGAAACCTAATCTATCTACTTCTAGAATTCTTGAACTATTGCATTTATATTTGTTTGGTCCTATTCAAATCATGAGTGTTAGTGGTAAAAAGTACTTGCTAGTAATAGTTGATGATTTCGCTCGCTATACATGGGTAGAATTTCTAGCGACCAAAGATAAAACTAGTGTCAAGCTCATAGCGCTAATTTGTCAATTACAAACCTCTAAAGATTTAAAGGTGACAAGAATTAGAAGCGACAGAGGTACTGAATTTACTAACCATATTGTTGAGAAGTTTTGTACAGATATCGGAATACTTCATGAGAATTCTGCGCCTAGAACACCTCAATAGAATGGAGCGGCTGAGTGACGGAACAGAACGCTTAAAGAAGCCGCTAGGATGATGTTAGCAGAGTCTAAGCTACCTCAAAGGTTTTAGGCCGAAGCAATCAATACCACTTGCTACACTCAGAACCGGTGTATGATCAACACACAACATGATAAGACTCTATATGAATTGTGGAAAGGACGTAAGCCAAACATTTCATATTTTCATGTATTTGGTTCAAAATGTTTCATTCATAGCAATGGATCCCACAATCTAAGGACATTTGATCCCAAAGCGGATGAGGGAATCTTTCTAGGCTACGCCAAAAATGGAAAGAGTTTTCGCAACCTAAATAAGATCAAATCGAAGGTTGAAGAATCCATTCATGTTGTGTTTGATGATGCTAACCAAGAACTGAGTAAGGTTAATATTAAATATGTAGGAATTGAAGATCTTGCCCAACAAGCGTCAGAAATCAATCTTGGTGATGATAGTGATGATGAGATCTTTGTGCCAAATGTTAAGGTTACTCGTGAGGTTACTAATGATGATATTGTTAGAAATGCTGATGATCATGAAAAGAATGATCATCAAGAGCAAATTGGAACTGTGAATGACGTAGCGACTGCGCAAGAGACAAATGAGGGTTAAGCGATTGATAATCAAGAGTCTCTCAACCCGTTCCAACCAGATCATAAATGGCTTAGAGATCATCCACCAGAGCTAGTTATTGGAGATATTGGAGCACCTATTAGAACTAGGGTCGCTTCAATCAATGAGGCCGTATTCACAAGTTTGCTATCTCAAATGGAACCAAAGAAAGTGGATAAAGTGATCAGTGATTCAAGTTGGGTTGATGCGATGCAAGAAGAGTTTAACCAATTTGAGAGAAGTAAGGTTTAGACGGTAGTACCAAGACCAACTCACCAAGGAGTTATTGGAACTAGATGGGTTTTTAGGAATAAGATGGATGAAGATGGCATTGTTATAAGAAACAAAGCTAGACTAGTCGCTCAGGGTTATTGCCAAGAAGAGGGCATTGATTTTGATGAGACGTACGCCCTAGTAGCCCGTCTAGAAGCGATTCGAATGTTCCTAGATTTTGGCCCATTCAACAAGTCCACAGTGTACCAAATGAACGTGAAGAGTGCTTTCCTGAATAGTAAACTCCCAGGATTTATCAACAACCATGAAAAAAGTATGGTCTACAAATTGGATAAGGCATTTTATGGCCTTAAACAAGCACCAAGAGCATGGTATGACACTGTCTCTATCTTCCTTATAGGTAAAGGCTTTTCAAAAGGCAGCGTTGATACAATGTTATTTAAAATTACCCATAATGAGGATATTCTATTAGTCCAAATTTATGTTGATGATATTATATTTGGATCTACTAATAAGCGACTGTGTGAGAAGTTTTTGAAAATGATGCAAGATCAATTTGAAATGAGCATGATGGGTGAATTAACTTTCTTCTTAGGATTACAACTTAAACAACTCCCTAATGGCATATTTATAAACCAAGCTAAATATACAAGAGATATGATTAAGAAATTTATTATGGAAAATGCATCATCTTCAAAAATTCCAATGAGCCAAACTCTTAAGTTAGATAAAGATGAAAGTGGGAAGAAAATTGATATCACTAACTATAGAGGTATCATTGGATCACTTCTTTATCTTACTGCTAGTAGACCTGATATTATGTTTTCGGTGTGCATGTGTGCCCATTTTCATGCTGATCCAAAAGAATCACACTTAATTGCTACCAAGAAGATCCTTAATTACCTAAAAGGCACACAAAATGTGGGCTTATGTTATCCAAGGGACTCTCATTTTGAACTAATTGGTTATTCAAACGCAGATTTTGCAGGATGAAAAATAGGTAGAAAGAGTACTAGTGGTACATGTCAATGTCTAGGTGATAGACTAGTTTCGTGGCATAGTAAGAAACAACAATCCATAGCGACTTCTACCGCTGAGGCAGAGTATGTAGCCGCTGAAGCTGTTGTGCACAAATTCTTTGGATGAGGCAACAACTTAGAGATTATGGAACAATCTTAGGTCCTACCCCAATCCATTGTGATAACCAAAGGGCGTTAGCTATGACCCAAAACCCAATCCTTCATTCTAGACCTAAACACATTGACATTCGCTACCATTTCTTGCTTGACCATGTTCAAAGGAAAGATATCTCCATGCATTTCATTGGTACTGACAAACAATTGGCAGATATCTTCACCAAAGCACTCAACGAACAACGATTTCTCACTTTGAGAAGTGAATTAGGTTTGATTGATTTAAACGCTTAATCATAAAGCATCATATCTTTCATAGGCATATCATTTAGAGGGAATCCACTTTATTATTTTGTCTAAAGCGTCTTTCAAATTGAAATGAGTTATAAATTTTAGGGGGAACTTTAAAATTGTACTTATTCCAACCAATAAGCGTCTATGATCAAAAATGACTTTTAATATTCTGTGCATTGATCATTAGAATTTATCTTTTATGCATGACAAAATCAATCTCTAATAAACTTAAATAAAAATATCTTTTAAGGATCAAAAGCGATTGAATTTTATTAAAGGACTTTAGCGTTAAGAATATTCCCTCTTTAACGCTAAGAAACTTTCTCTTAAAATCATGCATTGTTTTCGTCGCTAAAAGGGCAGCGTGTGGATAAGGCCAAAAGATAAGATTTGATAACTGTCCACACGTACCCATCACATCAAACTGACGGTTAATGATTCCTATCTCAATAGGCGGTTCAGCATGTGTACTAGTCTGGGTACTTGTCAGTGTACTAACAAGCGCGTGCATCCCACACTGAACATTTCAAAAAATTGAATTTTACGGTTAATGATTCCTATCTCAATAGGCGGTTCAGCATGTGTACTAGTCTGGGTACGTGTCAGTGTACTAACAAGCGCGTGCATCCCAAGCTGAACAGTTCAAAAAATTGAATTTTAAATAAAAACTGTCCACACGTACCCATCACATCAAACTGACGGTTAATGATTCCTATCTCAATAGGCGGTTCAGCATGTGTACTAGTCTGGGTACTTGTCAGTGTACTAACAAGCGCGTGCATCCCACGCTGAACATTTCAAAAAATTGAATTTTACGGTTAATGATTCCTATCTCAATAGGCGGTTCAGCATGTGTACTAGTCTGGGTACGTGTCAGTGTACTAACAAGCGCGTGCATCCCACGCTGAACATTTCAAAAAATTGAATTTTAATTAAAAATAAATAATTTACTGCGGATTTCAAAGTTTATTATTTACAGCAGTTGACCTAATTTTACGCCTCATTTACATCCGTCTTTATTATTTAATGGCCCAGATTCAATGAATTTCATTTCCATATAAACTGCTGTTATAGATGGCACCTATCTAAGCTAGTGAGGAGTTACTTTTACCATCTATTTAAACCCCTTAAACCTTTACAAAGAAACTTTATCACTTCCAAAATCTCTTACTGTAAAAGTTCATCCTCTTTCTAAGCCAAAAAGTTCCTTTCTTGGTCCTTAAGTTCTTCAAACTCCTCAATGGCACCACCAAAGTCATCATCTTCTACTGCTAGAAAAACCACCAAGAAACCAATGGGTTACAACGCAGGTTTCCTTCTTAACGGGGACTACCTGTTCATCAACCAAAACTTTCTGATGAGAGATATTCTGGCTCTCATTGATGAATCCGGTCTGAAAAACCTTCTGACCTCTCATTCTCTTCTGCATGAGGATGAAGTTAAACACTTTTTCAAAAATGTTGTCATTTCTGCAGATGGCAACTCCATTACCTGCTTCTTTCCCTGTCTTGAAACACCTTTTGTTCTTACTGCCAAACTCATTGCCAATCTTGTGCAACTACCTTCAGAGGGATGTGAAGTCGAAGACGTGGGCATGGGTGCATCTACAAAGGTATGAAAAGTTGTTCGCCATGATGCAACTGAAGATGATTATAAGTCAAACTTCAAGAAGAATGACATGAAGGGCGAGTATGTCCTTTTGGCGGACATCTGTGCTAAGATGATAGAGTGCAGAAAGGGTTCATTTGATAAAGTGTCTATAATTCAATTTAAAATGATGATAGCAGTTTCGACCAAGTTGAAGGTCAATTGGGCTTCTTATATTTTCAATCGCTTCAAGGCAGCGATGGAAGAGTCCTTCAATCCCAAGCCTTATGGGATTTTATTAAGTTTTTTGATTAGCGCTTGTGGATTCGCTACTTCCAAGGGATCCAAAGTGCCGGCTACAAAATTTTATGGAAAGAAAATGGTTGGAGAGTTGCTATACCCCAAGCGTCGCGGTGTTGCAGCGGTTTCAGAAGAGGAGCGCGAGCGTCTCCTAGCTGAAGGCCTCGCTGAAGGTGAAGGTCAAGTCCGTGGTGATGATGAGGATCAAGCAAGCTCTTCCTCATCAAATGAACCAGTCGAAGTTGTTGTTAAGCGACCCAAGAGAAAGGTTGCTATGAAAGTCGCTGAACAATCCCAACCAGCGAAGAAGCAGAAGAAATAGAAGAAAGAGAAGAAGAAGAAGAAGAAGAAGAAGTCTCCTTCCCCTCCCCCAGAGAACAACCCTTCTCCAGAGAACAACCCTTCTCCCCCTTCAGTGACTACCATTTCACCCTAGATGAAAAAAGAAGCAGAAGAAGTGGAAGTGCCGCTTGCTCGAAAGCACACGCCTCGGTCCACTCCCAGAAGCTCTACAAGCATTCCAGCAGAACTAGTGCTTGAAGAATCTTCTAGTGTTCCACATTTTCCTCCACCTTCTTAACCAATCGCTGAGCCCGTTCCTGGAGCTCTCTCTACAGAGTTAGCTAGCGATTGGGGTAAGTTCTTATCTTAGACAATGTATTTTATCCTTTTCTGTGTTTTCCTTTTTGACGCTAGGATAAATTGTCTTTTAGCATTTAGAGAACATACTATCCAGTATACTCTGAATTTATTAGAAGGATTCAAAATCCCTATTCGTGCTGATCCTTTCACTTCTTTAACCCCTGAAGTTGAAGAAGTTCCGGAGCTTGAGGCTATGGAAACAGAAGTTCATATAGATAAAGCGACTATTATAGTCGAAGAGAGTCCTCAGTGTAAGCGTTTGTCTCTTATATCTAAATTTCTACTTAGTAGAAATCTTTTGTGTTTCTCAAACGCTTGCATGTGTCAGCTCAAAGTACACAAGACGCTGATGCACCTCCCTCCTCAGAGGCAAACATAGATTTGGACGTTGATTTATCAATGGTGGTGGAAATCGCTAAAGAGTTAGAGCAGTCCTTCCAGACACTGAAATCTCACCAGCTAAAGAAGCGACTACAGATGCTGAGCAGTCGACAGAAGTGGCCGAGATCATCAACTGGTCCTCCTTCTCAAGAGGTCAATTTCTTTTCCAGAGGCTATACTGAAGATTTGGAGTATTATTATGCCTGAAGAGAAAAGACGCTTAGGCAATTGATTGATATGGAGCTTAACTTTCAAACCACGCTCCACAATCCATCTCTTTCAGACACTGCAAAGTCAATCATCTTTGAAACACTTGCAAGCAGCGAAGTCATTACAATGAAAGAAAACATTGCTCGCTTGGAATTTTTGGAAATTCCACAGAAGGATCTGGCAGAGTTCGAGAGCAAACGCTTTCAAGAAGTCAGCAAGAGCATGGAATGCAATTATCCATTCCGCTAAACTCATGTCCAGATAAGGAAGCCACACATGGGCGATTGGGGAAAGAATCCAGATGAGGAACAACTGAACAAGATGGGCTATTCAGTACTCCCCAAGGTTGTTCATTCTGAAGCCAACATATCTTTTGAGAAGCCGCTACGTTTATGGAAGGGAAAGAGTGTAATGCATCAAGATCACGCTAACCCTATCCATTTTTGGATTGAAGATAAAGCTAGAGAATTCCTTGCTAGAGTTTGGGTAGAGAGTTATGTTGAAGAGAAGCAGCGATTTAAGAAGCTGTTTGATACAAGACTTGATAGAGAACTCGCTGACACTCTTGGAAAATGCTGGATATTGGATACATCCAGATGGGCAGAGGATTTTGTTTTGCATTTTCATACAATTGATGAGATGCTCAGGTATCCATTTTTGTTCAATTTTGGAATTGAATATAGGCGTAGAGCATATGCCTTATTTCTATTGCAGAGGCGAGAATCGCTTGTGGGTACAATAGATGCCCTACCTTATTTTCGCCGAGGTATGGAAAGTTACATCCGTGATCAACTTAGACAAATAAGTCAAGGAGGCTATGAGTTGAATCTTACTCAGTGACTCCAGATTGACTTAAACGAAGATGCTTCTACAAGCAAGCGAGATGAGCGTTCAGGACCAAGCGATGCCCAAATTCATATCACCGATGATTTTACAGAATTTCACCATGAAAGATGAGCGATTGTCAAGAACTCTCAATCGCTGGATATCACTTTTAACCAACATTGTGGTTTTAGTGACTTCCATGGATACAACTTACACCCCGTCCTCTTTTGTGAACAGAACATCCAAGTGGCCAAGTTTATTTCTTTAATCAGGCCAGTGGATCAAGAAGCTGCTCAAACTCTCATGCCATTTATTTTGGACTTTTACAACTCTTATATTTCAGGTATCGATCTGCCAGAGGATGTGCATTTTGCACTAAGTACTGAAGAGCGCGAAGACGCTATATTCTTTATTTCACAGACGAACGTGCTTAGTCCAAGGCATGTGATGGAAGCAATTGGCCCACTCTGGGTCATTTCTATTGAGAAACCTTCTCCTCCAGTGGAGATTGTTGAAATGGAATTGGAACAAACTCCTACTGAGAAAGTCGCTCCTAATCAAGATGCTGGTTTGCAAATAGAAGTTGCTCCTAGCGCTCCAGTAGCCAAGGTTCCAATTGTTGCTCAAGTTGCAAAGATTGATAATGCAACTCAATCTGTTGAGCAAGCGATAGAAGAAGTACATGCAGAGATTGCTGAAGAGCCTCAAGAGCCATTTAGCCGAGATAAATCAAAAGGAAAGGCTGTAGTTTATAGCTTATACGGAGTCATTCCGTCCCAGAGCATTCTTCTTCATCGGACTCTGACTCGGAAAGTGATCAAGAGACGCGAGACTTTAGACGAGGAACTCGCTCAACACCATCTTAGGCTCCTGCTCCAAGATGCTCAAAAACTAATGATAGAAATATAAAGTTAGTCTCTGACACTAGAACCCGTGATATTGCAAATGCTGCTACGAAGAGCACTATAGCAATAATGAATAGCATCTCACCATTGATAACTAGCCTTTCTGAACAGTTCAATTGCCACTTAGCCCAGAACGCTTCAGCAGATACTGAGCGACATAATACTTCCAATTCTGTTTCTCAAAGTATTGCTGAACAAGTTGCTCTACTTGTTGAAGAATTCAGGCTATTGTGAAGACATATCGCTGACCTCAAGACCTCCTTTGATGATGCCAAGAAGGGCAAAGATGAGAAAGAAAAGCATCAATTGTCTAAAGCCAAAGGAAAAGCCTTGACGGAGCCAATTTCTAAGACAAACAACAAAACTGGCGCTCCATGTTTAAAGAAATAGTGAGTCTAAAGAAGATGCTCACTAAGAAGTGAAAGTCAAGATACTACCAAGGCAGGCACAGGCTTCCGGACATTGATGTTGAATTTTTAGAAGGTATGGGTTTTCATCCATACGCGGCACCGCTGAGAAGACCTCTCAATTGGAAACCTTCCAATGACCGAATGCAAGACATTTACCATGATCTTATTAGAACGCTCGGGATCCCTCCAAGGGAATGGGTGGAAAGGTTGATGGAATTAAATCTTAGCGCTAAAAGGAAAAGCAAGGACTACAATGAAGTCTATCATACAACAATGATAGACATCAACCGTATGATAGACATCAACTGTGTTCTTATGTATCTAGCGAATGAGATTTATCTAAGAAAATTCAAAGAAGCGCCAAAGAAAATGATTTAATTGTTTTATCTTTCATTTCTTTATGATGTCGCTGTTTATGTTTACTTCTTCAGCATAAATCATGTACTTTTTAAATTTTATATATATGAATGAATATGATTGAACGCTGAAACATCTTGTTGAAGCTAATCTATCATTAGCTAACATAACTAACATTCTACTTATATTTATTTTGGGCTTTTATTTGAACTTTTAACCTATAAAAGAGTTATAAGAGTTAAGGTCTTGACATCATCAAAAAGGGAAAAATTGTTAGGAAATTTCATGTTAGATGTTTTGATGATGACAAGATAGGATTTTATGTTAGACCACAAAAAGAATGTAAGTTTATGTTTTCATAGAACTATTGTATAAGCATTTGAATGTTTGTTATTTTGTTAGGCTTGCAATTTTTATCTTTGTAGATTTTAGACTAAGTATTTGATACCAAGTCGCTGATAGAATTCTAGGTGAGTTTATCAAAGATGAAGTTGAAGATCAGCGTCTGAAGTCAAGTGAAGATAAAGATTTGTTCTTAGCGTCTGTCAAATGCTAAAGGACTGTTTCAGGGTTGTTGAATCAAGTGCTCAAATGACTCAAGCTATCAAGGATCAGATTCACCTGAAATAAATTCTCAAGTCATGGAGGACTTAAATGCAATCATCAACGCACATTTATTTCCAACGGGAAATAAATTCAAATGCATTAAATGCCTGATAAGTGCATTAAATATGATAAGCTATTATGACTTGTGGACAAGCCACCTTTTGACTAGACTGTCAGATTTCAGAGTTCAAAACCTGCTCCTGTCCAATCGAAACCAGCAGAATTTTAGGAATGTAAGAAAGGGACTGATTAACTCACTGCGTGAGTTACATGCGCTCACATGTGTCCAATGCACAAATTCCAAGAAACCCTATAAATAGTGCACTTCAGCAAACCCTAAAAAAAACATACATGCACAAGAAAAAGTTCTAAACTTTTCTGAAATTACTTGAGAGAAAAGCTTACAAACTCCATAGCCAAAATCCTTCAAGCTTTTCATAAACATTCCAAACACAGTCATAGATATCTCAAACCTCTTCAGAGAAGAACCCTAAATTCCTATTGAGATATCCCAAGTTGTTTGAACTTTCCAACATCAAACAAACCCATGACAAAACCTTCAACATCTTTCATATGAGTGAGAAAGTTTGTTACTTCTACAAGCAGCATTTCTGAGTAAAAGAAGCTTGTTGAAGAAGATCTTCATTGGAGCTGAAGTCTGTGTGATCAAGGAGCTCAAGATTGTCTTCCCTTTCATCTATTTTGTAGAAGTCTCTGTGTGACTCTTCAATAATCAATCTAGTGAATTCCTCCGAGTGAAAAGGAGAAGAAGGACGTAGCTGGGATTACATCACCCAGTGAACCATACAATATCTTGTGTTATTTACTGTTTTATTGCTTTACTTTACATTTGCATATTATCTCTTGAAAAAGCATTCAAAACTGTTGAGCGACTAATTCAAGTTCAAGAGCACGCTAAGCTATAAAATCATTTCTACTCTGCTAACCCTGATTAAGCAATTGAAACATTACCCTACTTTGGTAATTGTTGAAATCACTAAGTCTAAGTTATCCATTTCTAAGTGCCTGACATAGCGCTAAGCTTTCCAAACGTTCAAATTCTTCAAAGTAATACGAAAACTTTTAAAGTCGAAAAAGACCTAAGGGTCTATTCAACCCCCCCCCTTCTACACCCTTTCGTATGCCACTTGGGACCATCACCGATAAGCCCGCAGCCTCAGATGAAGATGCTGAGGACGATGCACGTGAAGCTTATAACACTTGGGTGTAAGGACGGCATTCGTGTTAAGGGTTACATGCTCGGCTTCATGAATAATGAATTGAAACAATCCCACGAGAACATGGATTACTTGAGGTACATCATGATGCATCTCAAGGAGCTTTATGGAGAGCACAGTAGGACTACTCGATATGAGATTTCAAGAGAGATCTTTAGAGCAAAGATGTGAGAAGGAGAGAAAGTGGAAGACCACTTACTCAAAAGGATTTCCATGATTGAGAGATTGGAAGCTCTTGATTTCTTCATGGATTTTCACCTTCAGACTGATCTCGTCCTATAATCACTCCCTAGCTCTTTTTCCCAGTTCATAGTGACCCTCAATATGAATGAAATTGAATGTACTCTAGTAGAGCTGATGAACAAACTGATTAGTGCCCAAGGCCATTTAAATCCAAAGGGAAAATAGTTTGCTCTGGCCATTTCTACCACTGGAGAAACTTCGAGCTCTTACAAGAGGAAGAGAGCCAAGAAGCGAAAGGGAGCGTTGAAGGCTGATGGAAATATAGGAAAAGGAAAGGATGCCAAGGTTCAAAAGTACAAAGGGTATGGACCAAAGAAGTCAAGACATCTGCCTTTAGTACAAAGAGGTTGGTCACTGGAAGCGTGACTGCCCAAAGCTAAAAGCCGATACTGCTACAAGTATGAAACTCAATGTTTTAGAAACTAATTATTTTATGACTGTATTCTCCACTTCATAGATTCTTGACTCTAGAGCTAGTGCTCATGTCTGTGTTTTGAGATATGATCTAGAAAGAAGTAGGAGGCTCGAGGAGCAAGAAGTGATGGTCAATGCTGGTGGCGAACATAGTATGGTAGCTATTTACATAGGATCCACTTCTTTAGTTCTATCTACTAGACATTTTGTTACTTTAGATGATTGCATTATTTTTCCCAATGAGCTTAAAAAGATTTGTTCAATTCCCATTTTACTTAGACTTGGATATGATTTCCATTTTATTAACAATGTTTGCAATTTTTATTTTAGAAATAAATTTGTTGGCTCTGCATCTTTATTAAATGGTTTGTACTACTTAAATATCCAAAATAGATGTATTGTAAATACAATCACCAAGAAACGAGATATGTCTGGGACAAACCAAAGACTCATCTGGCATTTGAGACTAGGTCACTTTGGAGAGTACAAAATTCGCGAGCTGGAGAAAGATGGGCTAATAAGCACATTAGGGTCGGACCCATTTCCCACTTGCGAATCTTGTCTCAAAGGTAAAATGACTAAGTCACCCTTCACGGGGCATTTTAAACGAGCTAGTGAAGTCCTTGGTTTAATAGATACTAATGTTTGTGTGCCTTTCGGTGAAATGGATCGCGAAGATTTTTGATACTTTATAACATTTACTGATGACCACTCTAGGTATGGTCTCGTATACTTAATGAAGCATAAGTCTGAATACAATGAATGGTTTAAAGAATTCAAGGCCTAAGTTGAAAACAAAAGTGGAAAACGTATCAAAACACTACGATCTGATTGAGGTGGAGAATACATGAGTGCCTAATTTGGTGAGTTCTTAATTGAACAAGCAATTGTATTACAAATAACTCCTCCTGTAAATCCACAACTTAATGAGGGGGTAGCTGAGCGCTGTAATTGAACATTGTTAGATATAGTTCGATCGATGCTTAGCTACACGACCTTCCCATATCATTGCGGGGCCATGCATTGCTTACATCAACCTATATCTTGAACAAGTATCCATCTACATCTGCTCCTAAAAGTCCTTATGAGATATGGAGTGGAAAGACGCCAAATCTTAAACACATTACGATATGGGGTTGTCCAGCCTATGTGAAAAATACAAAGATGGAGAAATTGAAAGATAGATCTTTAAAAAGTCGTTTGTTGGTTTCCCAGAGGATTCTATGCGACACCTTTTCTACCTGCACGATGATCATAGAGTCATTGTAGCACTATATGCTTACTTTCTCAAACACGAGTTCGTTCGAAAAAATGGTGCAGGAAGAAAGATTTTTCTAGAAGAACAAAATGAAACCCCTGTAGAGACCTCTGTTTAAGAGACTCAAAATGAACATACCTAAACACAACCTTCATTGCGTAGATCAAGTAGAGTATTTCAATCGCCTGAGAGATATGGTAATTTGCTACAGGGAGAGCATAATTTCTATGCCATAGCGGAAGCAAACTATGGAGATGTTCCCTCTACTTTTGAACACGCAATGGCAGACATATATTCTGCGAAATGGCTTAAGGCTATGAAGACAGACATGGATTCAATGGATTCGAACCAAGTCTGGACTCTAGTAAACTGACCTAGTGGTATTGCATCAATAGGATGCAAATGGATTTACAAGAGAAAGATTGGTCCCGATAGCAAAGTGGATACCTCTAAAGCTAGGCTTGTAGCGAAGGGATAGAGTCAAAAAAAGGGCATTGACTATGAGGAAACCTTCTCCCGGTAGCCATGATCAAATCCATCAGGACTTTGCTTGCAATAGCCATGTACCTAGATTATGAAATCTAGCAAATGGATGTGAAAACCGCGTTCTTGAATGGATTCCTTAAGGAGGACATCTATATGGAATAGCCCAAAGGTTTCGTGTCCAATGAAGGTTCTCATAAGGTGTGTAAATTGGATAGATCAATTTATGGACTTTGTTGGTCCCAAGTAGCACACGAAAAAGGTCTAGAAGGGGGGGGGTTGAATAGACCCTGAAGTTTTCTTCGACTTCAAATATTCTCATTTTACTCAAATTGATTTGGACGCTAAAAAGGACTAGACGCTTAAGTGAGCGTCTAATTAGAAGACAGTTTTGTAAAGTTAACTTAAACTTAAGATTCGATTACTTAACCAGATGAAGCTAGAGCGTTAAGTTCTTTTATCAGTTTTAGCACAAAGAAAATGTTTTAAGTCTTCTTTAGAAAGGTTGAGCGCCTCAAAAGATTACTTAGTTGTTTTAGCTTAGAATTAAGCATCAATGTGTTTAATTATCCGTTTATGCAATGATATAAATGATTGAGAGAAAATAAATGATAAAGTAAAGAACATAAAGATTGTAAGGTTTATTGGGTTATGTAATCCTAACTAAGTCCTTCTTCTCCTTTTTCACTCGGAGGAAATCCACTAAATGATTTTTGAAGAATCACACATAAACTTCTACAAAGTACAGGATAGGTTGGATAAAGATTTGCTTGAGCTCCTTGGTCACATAGATTTTTGCTTCAAGGGACTTTGATCCACTTGCTTCTTTCACCCAGAAATAATGCAAGTCTTCAACTTCGTCTTCACACAAATTGCAAGGTTGAAAAGGGTTTTGTCAAATGGTTTGTTTGATTTTGGAAGTTCAAACAACTTGAAATATCTCAGTAGTAATGTAGGGTTCTTCTGAAAAGATATTTGAGATATTTATGATTGTCTTAGGGATTTGTGAAAAGCTAGAAGAATGTTTGATACGGATTTTATGCTTTTCTAAATGCTTAAGGTTTGAGACGTCAATGCAACCAAGTTTTGACTTGTAACCTTGTTGTTCTGTTTTGGCTTGTTGCTGAAGTCTTATTCATAGACTTTCTTGCGTCCGTTTGACACTAAGCTAAGCTCGTGTCTATCACTTTCACGAGTGGACAACTTTTTGTCCTTTATCCCTGGAATTCTGCTGCAAAAGTTGGTGTTGTAGACTCTCTGAGTTGACAGTCCAATAGGAAGGCATCTCCGTACGTCCTAGAGTGTTTATCATATTTAATGCACTTATCAGCATTTTATGCATTTGAAATTAATGCCCATTGGAAATTAATGCTCTGACAATATTTGCATTTAACTCCTTGTGGACTTTAAAATTAATTAATGTGAACTCTGTCATGGTAGATGCTCATTCAACCTTGAATGATCCTTGGCTTGTATCTTCACATCGACATTTAGAGTAGCTTGACACTAAGATACTTGCTTAGAGATCTTCATTTTCATACAGACTGTAGATGCTTGTACTTCATACTTGACTTATGACAAACTGACTTAGAGTACTATCAAACGCTCAGTCTAAGATACTTAGCCTATAAATCTAGAATAAAAATAAATAAAAGCCTTATACAAATCTAACGCTCAAAGTCTATACAAATTTCTAATGAAATTAAAACTTACATAATTTGGGATCTCACATAAATCTTAATTGTCATTATCAAAACATCTAACAAGAAATTTCCTAACAATTTTTCCCTTTTTGATGAGGGCAATACTTACTCTTTTATAGTTCAAGAGTTAGACAGTCAAAATTACAAAGTTAGCTTTGAATAAAGTTAGATAAAAGTTAGTTAAGGTTAGATAAGCCTCAACGTGCTGTTTTCAATGGAAATGCACTTCTTTATAGATTTATCAAGAAAAGTACAAGGCATTTACAACAAAAAAAACCAAAAACCCAAAATACAAAAGAGACAGTTAGATATTCATTTTCTGGGCGGCCTCTTAAAAGGTTTGAGAGCTTTCCTTTTTCTTTGTCTTCTCTTGGTCGGTCTTCAAATTTTGTCTTCTTGAGATTTCAGCATAGATGGCTTCAGTTAATTATCATCAAGAGCTATCATCGCAGAGTGATCTGTATTGATGATGCTCTTCTGTTCGAATTCACTTTGAAGCTTGAAGAAAGACTAATGTTTATCCCATTCAGTTGAGTCAATGTCAATATGCCTTAGGCAGATTCTGTACGCTTGGTTAAATATTGACATCTTCTTCTCCTAAGCAATTTCCTCTGGAATCGATGGCTCAGGAAGTGGAGCATGCCCCATAGGAACTTCAAATTATTCCAAATATGCTTGAGAAGGAACAAGCAATTCGCCTTTGCTGAATTGGAGAAAACCCAGAGACGTCGCTAGGTAATCCAATAGTGGCAACCTAAGATGGGTATCTGGATTCTCTGTTAAGGAGGAGGAGGAGGGAGATCCTGACTTTGAGTAGGCACAAGTTCTTGGCGCTTTGAAGAAGAAGTAGACGCTCTTGAACTATGACCCTTTCTTTTCTTTTTCCTCTTATTGTCATCAGATTTCATAATGTATTCTGCAAGTATACCCATTTGATTTGCAATCTGAGAAAGAGTTCCATCCAGATCGTCACAGCGCTTGGTGAAATGTTGCTTAAGATCTAGGATAGCCGCACCATTAGTGTCCGCGATATTTGTAAATGCTTTAATGCACTCTTGAACTGTATGATGGTTGCACTGCACATATGAACAATATGGGAGTCCACATTCTGTGACTCAATCTCCTGAAGTTCTTCGTGAATCCAGTGGAGAGCGGAGGCACTATTTTCAGCATGGTCTCGTACTTCTTCCAACGCATCTATCAAGATAGCAGTAAACTCTCGACCACTCGGAGTGACTGTCGGAGTAACAAGTTTGAGTTTGAATTTTGATGTGGTCTTGAGGGCTTCAAGAGGTGGAAGATTTTCCTTGTCGGACGCTTTGCCAGGACTTTATTTGAAACTTCGAAAAACTCTGCAACTTCTGCAATATCAGCGTCAAGCTTATCTTGTTGAGTAAACGCTTCAATTACTTTTGTTGTACTCTTAGGATCAGCGTCAGGGATAGATAAGTCCTCAATTTGAGTCAGTGGTTCGACCACTTCAGCCACAACAGGGGCTTGAGAGACTGGTTCCATAGGGACGCTCTGAGTCGAGTTTAAGTCCATCTGAGTGTTGTCAGCAACAATATCAGCGGATGGGACTTCTTCTATCATTGGATAGGCATCTTCCATTAGCAATGTCTGAATTTGGCGAATCTCAGTAAAAGGAACATTCATTGCTGTGAAAGGAAGAGAGGAGTATGGATATGTAGAATCATCTAGTAGCTCCAAGAGTTTATGCTCAGGCATGAAAGTGCTTTCCATAAACGTTCTGATGGGATGATCCACTACTCTAACCCACATTGGACAAATGATGTCCAAAATATGATTTGGACTTAGCCTTGACATCGCCTTTCGAATGAAGAAAATAACATCTGGGTGATAATCCAGAGAGAAAGCTATAAGTCGATTGTGAGGTAGAAGAGAGCGATCGTCTGCTGCGATGTAAAGCCTGTAGTACTCTTCTAAATAAGAATAAATGGCTTGAGTGATTTCTTGATTTCTTTCAAGAAGAGAGATAATGAAATTGTAATGTTCGCTTAATTCAGTGTTAGAGGGGAGGAGAGAATATCCCATAAACGGGTTGATCCAGGAAACGTTTGATTACAATGCTTCAAACGTTCACCTTGTAGATTATTTGTAAAAATATGATCAAAATGCTTCACAGAAGATAGAATCTTGATGAGTCTTCAGATATTTTTATCCTGGTGAAAGCAGAAAGATCAGTGGGTTTGATTACACCACTAGTAGATGCTTTCTCGAAGAATGTAAGAGGAGTATCGGCAATCCTCTGTAACGCTTGTCGCAGGAAAGTCTCAACATCCCTTCTGACACTTGGCAATTTGTCCAATGGACCCACTCGGATCTCACGCTTCTTCAGGCAATACCTAGCTAACTGAATTTTCTTGTCATACATGCCTATGCCGCAGAGGTGTGGGGCATTTACCAGATCTTGAAAGGTATACTTTCCGCCCACATAAGCCTCTATCCATGCCCCTTCATTTAGGCAGAAATGCATCCCAGTGTTGTAGATGGCTTTGATTCCTTCACGATGAATGTCACGAATAACTTCAAAACGGTATTTATCAACCTGGTAATTGTTGGGGTTTATTGCGTAAAAATGCAGCGAAAAAATAACAAATCAAGTAGTTCATCTCGATTTCTCATATTCAAATTGGGTTTCGAAATCATATACCTTTCTTCGCGTATGTTGAATTGTGAACCAGCTTTCGCGATCCTTTCTTGAACATTAAATTTGTCACTGCCTCTAAATCACCACGCCGGAATCAAAAGCAAATAATCCCTTCTTTTCCTTCCTCAGAGACGGCTAGAGAGAGAGAGAGAGAGAGAGAGAGGGGGGGTTGGAGAGTTTTGAGTTGGAGAGAAAGTTATGTTGGAGGCTTACTTTAATTTTTCACTAAGTGGTATATTTATACTACTTAAGAAAAATAAATAACCTAAAAACTATGCATATGAGGACGCCCACTTTGGGCTTTTCTAAGCCTTATGCTTAGTCAATTTGATTTGTTTAATTATTTATTCAATTAATATTATTTATCCAATAAATAATTTAATCAAATAATTAATTAAATCCATGTTAACTCTATAATTAATTTTCTCAAAGAAATTAATTAACATGTCAACTTAATTAATTAATAAGATCATCCAATGATTAATTAATTAATCAATTTCGATATCCAATACCGAAAAACTCTCTCAAGTCAATTCCATGACTTTTCCATTTTGCAATTCCTTTAAGTGCAACTCTTTAAGTTCGCCTCAAAAGGCAATTGGGAGGAAGCCAAAAGGTGTGAGTAACACCTAGCCAGTCACGTGGCTCACATCGTATCCCAATTGAGAATGAATGAATAAGATCATTCCAAACTTTTTACGTTGTGAATGTCGTATGAGTATAAACCTTTTATTCTTATATCCCAGTCAAGCGAGAGTCATGGTTTAGTCAAACTCTTAGGATTTGACCATATGTTTAGCTCATAATGAATCGAGGTCAATGAGTATACTTTCATGTCTAACATGAGTATCTCTTGTGCTTTGGCCAAAGTCTTTTAACCTCACTCATTCATGACTGCATAGGATATTTAGCTCATCCACTTATGAGAGAATAAATCCCATTTTGCAAATCAGTTAAGACTGCTACTTGCCCATCAAGTCGCATTTCAAGGTCGATCCCACCAACGGGTTAATTGTATCTAACTACTCTAGTGACAGACTTGATGTCACAAGTACATCTTCAACTTGATTCCTCAGGTCTAAGGTTCACGCGTAGCTATCACAACTTATCAGTTTCATCATTGATTGTCAGTGAGTGAAAACCCATGTGATGAAACCGATGCGAACTGTGTTCAAACATATCAGTCTAACTTAGATGTCTATGACATAAGTTCCCACTACCATTCCCATAGTGTTTGACTGGCACTTTCTCAATCAAAAATTATATCGTACAAGTCTTTATCCAGTATTGATGTCCAGTCAATACTCTCTTCGACTTGCGAACCTGTTTTAGATAATAAGGATCAAACTCTTCTAGTACCATTCATCGTAACGCATAGGAAGTAGAAGGTTTGCCTTATTATCAAGGACTTTACGTTGTTTATTAAAATCATACAAATACCTATAAGAAAACAACAAGATAATGCCTTATATTACGAATAGATATTGTTTAGTTACAAATCAATGCTCTATAAATCTATCCTCTTTATGGCATATGAAGGCATACACACTAACAATCTCCCACGTGCACTCAATGCCATTTGCTATGGTATTTACTACCCATCCCTTCCAGATGTTTTTCTAGCACCACATGTGCCAATGGTTTGGTCAATGGGTCAGCGACATTGTCAGCTGAGGCTATTTTTTAAACAGATATTTCTCCTCTTGCATCGATCTCTCTTATGATGTGATATATCCTCTCATGTGTTTGGACTTGTTGTGAGACCTAGGTTCCTTCACATGCGCTATTGCTCCGGTGTTGTCAAAATAAAGTGGCAAAGAAAACTTTATGCTTGGAACCACTTGAAGTTCTTCTATGAACTTCCTAAGCTAAACAGGCTCTTTAGCTGCCTCAGAGGCAGCTATGTATTTAGCCTCTGTTGTGGAGTCCACGGTTGTGCTTTGTTTGAAACTTTTCCAAGTCACCACCCCACCGTTGAGGGTGAATACAAATCCTGAGGTGGATTTCCGGTCATCAACATCTGATTGAAAATCCAAGTCAGTGTACCCGTCCACTCTCAGGTTACCACTCCCATAGATGAGAATCATATCCTTAGTTCTCTTCAGATACTTTAGGATATTCTTCACAGCTATCCAATGTTCATTGCCAGGGTTTGCTTGAAATTGACTAACAATGCTTACTGCATAAGCAATGTCAGGTCTAGTACACAACATTTCGTACATCAGGCTACCCACTGCAGATGCATAGGGTACAGTGCTCATCTCTTTTCTATCTTCCTCACTTTGAGAACACATAGATTTCGAGAGATGTATCTCATGCCTCATTGGCAGGATCCCTTTCTTAGAATCCTCCATCCTGTATCTCTTTAAGACCTTTTCTAAGTAAAGGGCTTGAGAGAGCCCTATCATTTAATTGTTCTATCTCTGTAGATTTGAATCCCTAGAATATAAATTGCCTCTCCCAAGTCTTTCGTAGAGAAAGTACTCGAAAGCCACTTCTTAATAGTGACGAGCATTCCTATATCATTCCCTATGAGTAATATGTCATCTACATATAACACAAGGAATGTTATCTTGCTTCCACTAACCTTCTTATAAACACATGGCTCGTCTTCGTTCCTGATGAAGTCAAATCCTTTGACAGGCTCATCAAAACGTAGATTCCAGCTACGAGATGTTTGCTTGAGTCCATAAATGGATCTCTCAAGCTTACACACCTTATGAATATCGTCCTCGGATACAAAACCTTTAGGCTGTTCCATATACATATCCTCTTCTGGGAATCCATTTAGAAAAGCAATTTTGACATTCATTTGCCATATTTCATAGTCTAGGTGTGCTGCTATTGCAAGTAGAATCCTTATTGATTTGATCATAGCCACTGGCGAAAAGGTTTCTTGGTAGTCAATTCCTTATTTTTGACTATACCCTTTCACCACTAGCCTGGCTTTGTAGATGTCAACCTTGCCATCAACACCAATCTTTCTCTTGTAAATCCATTTGCACCCAATTGGTTTTACCCCATCAGGCCAATCTACAAGTTTCCAGACTTGGTTTGAATGCATCAAATCGATCTCAGTTTGCATAGCTTCATGCCATCTTGTAGCATTCACATCCACCATTGCTTGATCATAAATGGAGGGATCATCTCCATGTCCCTCCTCTAATACAGAATGAAGATCCAGCTCCCTCTGTACTAGATATCCATACCTCTCCGGCGGTTGAGGTACCCTACTTGATCTTCGCGGTTGTGGTTGTGTTACAAAAGGTTCGATTCTCACTTCCTATGTAGATGTATACGTTGGAGTTTTATTTTGTTCTTCGAGAACAATCTTTCTACCTGCTCCTCCTTGAATGAATTCAACTTCAAGAAAGTGGGCATGTAAAGCTACGATAATCCTCTGATCATCATGCAGGTAGAAGAGGTATCCCATTGAATCCTCAGGATATCCAACGAAAAGCCCTTTCAAGGATCTAGCCTCCAACTTTTACACTATAGTCTTTTTGACATAAGCTGAACATCCCCAAATCTTGATGTGATTAAGACTTAGTTTCCTATTTCTCCATATCTCATATGGAGTCTTAGGAACGGACTTGGACGAACATCTATTTAAAATGTGTACAGTTGTAAGCAGCGCATGACCCCACAGTGAAATGGGTAAGTCAGTGTAGCTAAGCATGGAGCGAACCATGTCCAACAGGGTTCGATTCGTTTGCTTTGCTACTCCATTAAACTGTGGTGTCGCTGGAGGTGTGAGCTATAATACTATACCATTCTCTCTAAGGTATACATCAAAATCGTTGCTCATATATTCTCCTCCTCGATCCGATCGAAGAGTTTTTATATGTTGACTAGTTTGATTTTCCACGAAAGCCTTGAATTCCTTGAACTTTTCAATGGATTCAGACTTATTCTTCATCAGGTACACTAGACCATATCTTGAATGGTCATCAGTGAATGTGATGAAGTAAAGGAAACCTCCTCGAGCCATTTCTCCAAATGGTCCACAAACATCAGTGTGCACTAAACCTAAGATTCGTGAGGCTCTTTCAAAAGTCACAGTGGAGGAAGATCTAGCCATCTTGCCTTTGAGACAAGATTTACAAGTAGGATAGGGATCCAATCCCAATGGACCAATTAGTCCATCTTTCTCCATTTTGTGAATTTTGTGTTCGCCGGCATGGCCTAGTCTAAGATGCAAGATCAATCTTTGGTTAATTCCCAGTCTACTACATTTCCTTTGTATAGTATTCACAGAACACTCATTTTAGACATTAAGGTAATACAATCCATTTACTAAAGAAGCAAAATCTACTATTTTATTACCATAGTAAATATTGCAATGTTCATCAATAAAATGAAAAGTATAACCAAATTTAACTAAAACGGGAATCAAAACAATGTTTTTAAGCCCATTGGGCAAAACTAAAACATTATCTAGAAAAAGTAAATGTCTAGGATTTAAAAGTAATGAGGTAGATCCAATTCCAGTAGATGCGACGCTTTGCCTGCTACTTACACTTATTTTCACCTCATCATTGTCCAGCTTCCTTCCTCACACCAGATCCTGATTCATACAACAAATGTGAGCGCTAGCTCCAGAATCAAGAATCCAAGATGTAGAGAAAATGGTCATAGAACAATAAGTTTCATGAACATAAAGTTCCATACCTTGTGCGCCCGGGCCCATGTTTAGACAGTTCCTCCTTCAGTGGCCTAGCTCACCGCAGTGTAGGCATCTATCCGTCTTCTGTGGCCCCTTACGCTTGTGATTCACAGGAGCTTTCCCTTGTCCTTTATCGACACCACCCTGAGCTCCAAGCTCGCCATCCTGCTTCTTGGCTTTCTTCTTCTTATTCTTCGCCCTTTTGGGCCTAGAAGAGATAACCAATGCAGTTTCTTTTCCCTTGGGCTTCAATTGAGATTGTGCAGTGTTTAATTTGTTCATTAGCCCAGCTAAGTGTTGGGTTGGGTAATCCCAAGGGTAGGTTAGCACAGCGGAATTTAAAAAATTTAATAATCCTACCCCGAAACAGGATTAATGGTTAATCAAACTAATAATATTGAGAAAAACTAACTACACGAAATACCTTTCGCGCTTTTCCCTCGTACAAGTTTCTGATCTTTTCAACCCGAACAAATACTCCTTTGAACTAATCTCCAAGAAAAACCTTCGGCCTCTTCGAAAACTTCAAGCGTTGATTTGTTCCTTTGTATCTTCAAGCGATCCAATTGTCTTGCCTCTAAGATGTATCCACACCTCCGTATAGTTTTCAATAATTATATTTGGTGCTAGCCTATATAATTATTCTAGATCTAATCTAGGCTTAATATATGAAGGTAGGAATATATGTGAAAGGTTAATCTCAACACATGAGCAAAACCTTGTCAAGAAATAATGGTCAGGGGCGAGTTTATGGCGAAAAAAAAAGACAAAATTTTCTCTCTTTTTCTTCTAGGGGTGGACGAAAATTAGCTTCAAAATTAAAGTGTGTGTGTGTTTCTCTTAACACACATATTTATAGAGAGACTCCTAGGTTTAGTTTACTTGGAAGTCAAGATGAAATCAAATCTCCAAGATTTGACTTTCATCTATTCCTAGTCAAACTCAATTAAGGAGCTTCCTAAAAATAAGGAACTTAGCTTTCAAGCAAACGTGTTCCCTTTCTCTCTCCTAAATATTACCTGGATTCTAACTTGATCAAGACTTGGAGAGGAATTAAATCCCCTCCTGCCCCCTCATAGCCTTGGAGTCCAAAAATTTTATCCAACTTGATTTAATTTTTTACTCCTTATTTAATTAAATAGTCCAACCATTTAATTAAATATTTTACAATAATTAAAGTCCAACCTTAATTATTATTTACCATTTATTTCTTTAATTTTATTTAATTTTTGACTTCCTCTACTAATTAAATAAAACCCTTGGACTTTACTTAGTCCATTAATTAATTAATCCTACTTGATTAATTAAATAGTCTAATTAATTGATCTTCAACCAATTAATTAATATTCCTCTTTAGGCAAGCACTAGACTTTCCTAATTTCACCTCAACTTTCAAAGTTGATTAATCATATCTTTTAAGCAGGAACATCAGGAGTAAGTGTGTGACCCCTTAGGCTCATTTATGTTCTAGTAGTAAATACACTTTCCAAAAGTGCCATTGTACCTTTCTATATTTAGAAAGTACTAGATTAAATCCTCCTTGATTTAATCAGACCATGTATCATTTCCCACAATATCATGGTACTTACAAATTGAGGTTATTGTCTAGCAACGGGCCCCGAAGACCTAGACACAAACGATGATAAGATACTCAAGATCCTTAACCTATCATAACCACGGTCCTCGCATAAGTAAGATCCTTCCATCATATTTCCTGGATTGGAATCTCGAGTAATGGTTTAGTCGAAACTCTTACGACCCAATCACTATGTATCCCTTATTGCATGATATCAATTCATGCAATCCAAACGAGAAAACACTCCGCCTCTTTGGATTGCCTCCCTTTGGCCAAAGATTCCTTGAATCGATTCGTTTAAGCAATTACATAGGAAACGTCGGATTTGCTAAATCAGTGATGGATCCCATCTTGGTCTCTCATGTACTTTGACACATAATCACATTATACCCAAGATATCCCATATGACGACTCGCGATGGAATCATGAGATAAATCAAAGTATAATCAACTATGCTCAAAGTGACAATGGAACCTCAGGTCCAAAGGATTATTCTTATGCCTACGTGATTATAGGAAATTTCATATTCAATAACCATTTTATGAATTTCCTGGCGGGGTTGTTCAGTTCACTCATTATCCAAATGAGAACCCTCGTGCACATCTATGCCTATGGAACGAGGCATGTTCTCTAAGAACTATGTACACAAGCAAGTCCTTTGAGTCTTTGTCAATATCCCTATTTCTTGACAGACTCATCTCAGACTTGGAACCTTTTAAGAATCACGACCCTGGAGACATATTCCATCATCCTCATTCCCAATGTCCGATGATGTCCCATAGTCATGTGTGATTCAAGGGACTTCGTTATAAGCATATAATAATTTAAGAACAAAGAATGTTATAATATAATTGACTTCATTCATTAGAAAAGATTGTCTCTATAGAGTTTATTACACAATAAATGGCGACCAAAATTGGCGCGTCGGGCACCTACTCTATCACTAAGTTGCATTCAATCTCGTTGCAATTGAAGCTCATGACAAATTGGGAACAAGAATCAGGAAGAGACTGCAAAATGAGATCGGTTTGAAGTTGTGGGTTCATTGTAAAATCGAGAGCCTCCAATCTTTCGATCCTCGAGATCATCTTGAGGACATGATCTCCAACTTTTTCACCCTCTCCCATTTTAGCTCCGAAGAGCTCTTTAGATATCTCCTATCGAGTTGTGCGGCTGTGCTCACCACAAGGCTTGACCAAGTGCGCCAAGATAGCCCTCACAGTGGTCATCTTCTCGTGGGATCTCTGAAGCTCATTTGTCATCGAGCCAAGAATGTACCCACGGACTCGAACGTTGTCCTTTACCCATTTCTCATGAGCTTGGACTTCTTCCTCGTTGGCACGTGTTTTGGCAGGCGGAGCATGGATGTCCGTGTCCAACACGTACCCCAATGACTCCATGTTGAGAACAATTCTCAAGTTCCTTAGCTAATCCATGTAGTTGGGTCAGGTAAGGGTGTTCTTTTCGAGTAAAACGAAAAGTGGGTTGATAGTCATTTTTGTTTTTGAGAGAGATAAATCAAATAACTGCAGAAAATATAAACCAGACTACATTAGATTTTTGCAACTAAACTATAACCAAGTTTAAAATCAAGAACTTCGACTTACAACTTGGCTCCCACAACATTTTTCGAGATTCACACTCCCACTGTGAAAAACGGAAGTGATCGTTGTTTATAACTTCGTAGTGGGGATTGAGTTCTTTAGTTAATGTAATGGATGGCAACCCTTTAACGATATTTGGTCCATTATTTAATTAAAGTGATGTCCAATATCAATCTATCCAATAGATGGTCCAATCTTCTTTTTCCCATAATCCATCAAAACCGCAACCCTTTAACGATTTATAGGCTTTGTGGACTATCTAAGTTTATTCCCACTAACTCCTCATAATCTAACATTTGAATTTGACCTTGCAACCCTTTAATTTAACGATATTTGGAGTGATATATGCTCGATTAAGGCATCTAATGCACTTAATAAAATTTTAGAATTAAATCTTGATATATGACCCTCACTTACTGGGAAGATGCCATATACTAGGTTTAAATCTTAATTCTATTAAGTTTAGTGGAGGGAAAGGATGCCTAGCACCCAACTAACTTAGTATAATTTTTATTTGGGAGAATTCATATTCTAAACATTTATCTAAGTCTCACTTTGCACATTATCATATTTATATAGCGCATATTGATTATATACATGCTTCATACAACTAATGAACATGCATCGAAAGCAATAATAAACCAACACATTTATCCATGGGCTTTTTCTAGAGGGCCCAAGCCAATGGGCCATCATAAAAATGAAAAATAAGCCTAGCTGTTCTTCTTGGGCTCCAAGCTCCTCTTCTTTTGGATTGATCTTCTCTTAAAGGCCTATTCTATTTCTATCTATTACATGAGATTAATTTAACAACCTAAACATAATTCTAGAAACAAAATAAACGGGCTCAAATCCGGCCCTTACAACCCATATAAAGAAATATAATCAAAAGAAAATAACCTAAGCCTATGGACAATGTCACCATCATATAATGCATGCTCGCGATAAATTAAAGCAACTATGTTGGTGATTAAGTTAAAAATTAATTAGTCCAACTAATTAATTTCCTCAATAAAATTTCAATTTTATTGGCGTTTATAATAATAAACCATCTAGTGAGAATTTATTATTTAAAAAAATAAATTAATTAAAAAATCCTCCAAGAATAATTAATTGATTATTTTACTTAAATAATTAATATTCAATAAAGACAATTTGGGCTCGATTTCATCAAACATAAATTATCAACTATTGGCATATTTAAATTCAATTAATTAGGCCCAAAACTAAAAACAATTTGGTCTCATTTAATTAAATCCGGGTCATCATCCTTTTGACCCAACCGAATAATTAAAATAGCCCAAAACCCATTTATTTAAAATGTGGACCCACGAATTACGACCTGACCCGTTAGGACCCGGGTCATGGACCCGGGCCACGCAGCCACACACCGTGCGCCCAGCGCACGGCAAGGTGGCATGGCCGTGCACCTAGCGCAATGCCAAGTGGCCAGGCACCGTGCACTTGCGTCGTGCGCACGTCGTGCATGTTGCGCACGTCGCGGGGTTTTTCACCCCCGATTCTCACACACATTTGATTTTTCAATTCACATATCATCATACTACAATATTCATGAATTAAACGCAGAAAAATCATGGATTTAAAATCATAAAAACATATTCAAATAACATGCTTCAAAAACGCGAAAAATACATAATTCACGTATTCAATTAAATACGAAAATCAGAGATTGGCTCTGATACCACTGTTGGGGTTTATTGCATAAAAACGCAGCGGAAAAATAAAATTCCAAGTGGTTCATCTTGATTTCTCATATTCAAATTAGGTTTCGAAATCATGTACCTTTCTTCGCATATGTTGAATTCTGAACCAGCTTTCGCGATCCTTTCTCGAACAGCAAATTTGTAGCTGCCTCTAAATCAGCACGCCGGAATCAAAAGCAAAAAATCCCTTCTTTTCCTTCCTCAGAGACGGCAAGAGAGAGAGAGTGTTGTGATTTGGTCTAGTGGAATAAACTTTTAATCTTAATCACACCCGAGAATTCGATTCGGGGATATTCATGATATTAGCATATAGATCAATTGACAAGATTTTGACAAAAGTAATCGAATTACCTTTTTCGTCTATTGAATCTAGAATTATCAGAAGCAGCCCCGGACTCCTACCTCTAGATAATCACGAGGAAGAAAAATTCTCCAAGAAAAGCTCGATCTCCTCCTCGGCAACTATTGCAGGCAGCTAGAGTGGATGGAGAGGGAGGGATGTTTCTTTCCTAATGCTCTAGGTTTATTTTGGCTCAGTGTCAGATTCTAAAACAATGACGTGTGTGTGTGTAGTTCTGACACTGACTAATTACTTTTACCAAGTAAAAGACTCCCCTAGGTTTACACAGTGAGGGGCGGTCGAAATAGGCCTTGGAGATGGGCTTGGGGTTTTTTTTTCACTTAGCCCATGTGTAATTAATTAAATCCAAGTCCAATCAAATTGGTAATTAATTAATTACATTAATCCAATTAATATAATTCAACTTATAAGTTAATTTCCAATTAACATAACTTATGAATTAATATGATTTAATTAATTTATTTAATCCAATTAAATATCTTTAATTAAATCATGACATCTATTTTTTCAGTCAATTCACATCAAATGTGATTTTACCAAAATACCCTTAGCTTAAGGAAATATTCCTTTTCTTCACATAGATCGACTCTCTAGGCTCGATTCAATTGGCAATGGGAGGATTCCAAAGGATAAGGTTGTCACCTAGCAAACATCGTGGAACCAAATCGTAACCCAATTGAAAACGAGATGATCAGGTCATCATGAACCTTGACTACGAATACCGTATGCGTATAAGCTCTTCGCCGACGTGACCCGATCAAGTAAGAGTCATGGTTTAGTCAAACTCATAGAACTTGATACTGTACTTAGAATTATAATAATGTAAAATTACCAAACTACCCTCAGTGACAATCACGGGATAGTTTATATGCTTTGGCCAAAGACTTATAATTTCAATTACATACGATCGTACAAGTCACATACTCGTTTACTGTCGAGATGGTGAATCCCGTTTTGGAAAGTTATCTTATAACATCGAATGCACTATTGGATCGTACTTCGAGGTCGACCCCACCTATCAGGTGATACGGGTCTAACTACTCTGATAACATATCCAATACTACAAGCATGTTATAAATGACTCCTCAGGTCTAAAGTTCACACATACTATCACAATCTTAATCACAATCATTGACTGTCTAAGAGTAAATACCCATGTGATCTGATTAATGCGAGTAGAGTTCAAATATGTTAATTCCATTAATCATATTCATGACACCAGCTCCCACTATCTAATCAGTGTACGACTGGCACCTCCTTGTCAAAGAAGGTGTCATATGAGTTGGATATTAATGCTCAATTAATATTCGTTAACTCACGAACTCCCAGTTTCAGAGATTAAGTATTGGACTATTCCAGTGCCTCCTCTTGTCCATAAGAGGTGGAAAGTCTATCTTGAAATCTCTTGGACTAATTTGTTCAATACATTTAAATGCCATTAGATTTATATGAACAAAATCAAAACTTTTATTTTATAAATAGAAACATCAAATGTTTTGTACAAATAACTTATCTAAGCCCTACTCAATATAATTCCTCATAGGCATTGAGGGCATACACCTAACAGAGAGAGGGTTTGGAGAGTTTTGACTTGGAGAAAAAGTTATGTTGGAGGCTTACTTTAATTTTTCACTAAGTAGTATATTTATACTACTTAAGAAAAACAAATAACCTAAAAACTATGCATATGAGGATGCTCACTTTGGGCTTTTCTAAGCCTTATGCATAGTCAATTTGATTTGTTTAATTATTTATTTAATTAATATTATTTATCCAATAAATAATTTAATCAAATAATTAATTAAATACGTGTTAACTCTATAATTAATTTTCTCTAAGAAATTAATTAACATGTCAACTTAGTTAATTAATAAGATCATCCAATGATTAATTAATTAATTAATTTCGATATCCAATACTGAAAAACTCTCTCGAGTTAATTCCATGATTTTTCCTTTTTGCAATTCCTTTAAGCGCGACTCTTTAGGTTCGTCTCAAAAGGCCATTGGGAGGAAACCAAAAGGATGTGAGTAATACCTAGCCAGTCACGTGGCTCACATCGTATCCCAATTGAGAACGAATGAAAAGGATCATTCCAAACCTTTTAAGCTGTGAATGTTGTACGAGTATAAACCTTTTATTCTTATATCCCAGTCAAGTGAGAGTCATGGTTTAGTCAAACTCACAGGACTTGACCATATGCTTAGCTCATATTGAATCGAGGTCAATGAGTATAACTTCATGTCTAACATGAGTATCTCTTGTGCTTTGGCCAAAGTCTTTTAACCTCAATCATTCCTGACTGCATAGGATATTTAGCTCATCCACTTAGAAGAGAATAAATCACATTTTGCTAATCAGTTAAGACTGCTACTTGCCCATCAAGTCGCACTTGGAGGTCAATCCCACCAACGGGTGAATTGGATCTAACTACTCTAATGACAGACTTGATGTCATAAGTACATCTTCAACGTGGTTCCTCAGGTCTAAAGTTCACGCGTACCTATCACAACTTATCAGTTTCATCATTGACTGTCAGTGAGTGAAAACCCATGTGATGAAACCGATGCGAACCGTGTTCAAACATATCAGTCTAACTGAGATGTCTATGACATAAGTTCCCACTACCATTCCCATAGTGTTTGACTGGCACTTTCTCTGTCAAAATTTATATCATACAAGTCTTTATCCAGTATTGATATCCAATCAATACTCTCTTCGACTTGCGAACTAGTTTTAGATGATAAGGATCAAACTCTTCTAGTGTCATTCTTCCTAACCCATAGGAAGTAGAAGGTTTGCCTTATATCAAGGACTTTACGTTGTTTATTAAAACCTTACAAATGCCTATAAGAAAACAACAAGATAATACCTTATATTACGAAAAGATATTGTTTAGTTACAAATCAATGCCCTATAAATCTATCCTCTTTATGGCATTTGAGGGCATACACACTAACAGTAATTTGCATTTCAGACGCTCTGAAGGAAGTCATCAACTTCTTCTTTGATCAAGTCCTTAATTGACGTTACTCGATCATCGACTGATATGTTCTTGTTCTTCCATAATCGGAGAGGTTTAGCTGAGACTTGGTTTATGGTACTGTACACTTTTTTCTGGGAAGTTTGAGTACCTCTCATCATTCGGCAGTTCCTCTAATGGATTCAAATACTCCACAGGAAGACGTTCATAAAAATCTTTCTTCATGTTCCTTGGTTCTAGGCTTGAGACCTTAGAATGCAGTGTAGTGTTAAAGTATTCAGCCTCAGCGCCTGCTAGAGTAAATTTCTTCTTTATTGACTTCTCTGTAGCAGATACAATTCAGGAACAGACTCTATCTAATCTCCTTCAGCGAGTCTGAGATAGTATTCACTCTCAGCGTCAGAGAGCTCTGTGCTAAAAATGACTTGGTACAGGAATTCATCCCAGAGAATGAGACTTGCTATTTCATTCTCAGCAATAGCATATCGGTCTTTATTATAATATGCTGGAATGAAATCTTCTTCAAAAACAGATGGCATATAATTGATCGTGTGATCAATTGTCTTTATCAAATCTAATTTAAGGAAATGAAAGGGTTTCGGAGGTCGGACTCCTAAAATAATAGGTTTCCCAACGTCCTCAGCAATACTCGAAGTTTCTAAGAGTGCCTATGCTATAACCTCTTTGGAAGGTAGTGGTTGGACCCATCTATAATGGGTCTCTCAGTGTGCACAGCAACACTCTGACTTTCAGAAAGTGCCTCTACTTAAACATCTTTGGCAATGGCCACCACTTCCGCAAGATCAATGTCGAGATGGACGTCAATCGGTGCTTGAGCAGCATCTGTAATTAAAGTTATAGCACAAGATATATCTTCTATAAGAGCAGGATCTTCTACAGATGTACGAAAGGAAACACTACAGGAAGAAATAAACTTATCTTGAGAACTGGTCTCAATAGTAGGTATTTCTAAACTCTGAACGCTTGGTTCAACAATCTCAGGCTTATCTGGCTCCGAAGGTCTTTTATTTGAGCCTCGCTGTTTCTTGAATATTTTCTTGACATTTACCCCTTCTTTTGGTTTTGACGCTTCAATCTGAGTGTCAGGAACGGTTGCCTCATCCTTAAAAGTGATGGATCTTGTAATGGAGGCAAGCTTCCTGCGCTTGACTAGTAGAACAAGATCTTCCACATCCTCATCAGTTTCTTCATCATCCTGGATAGGAGATGGAATTTTTGTAGTCTTGGGCTTTCTGGGAGACCTCTTTTTTGTAATAGTTGGACGCTTTATGACTTCTTTTGCTGGACGCACAACCTCTTCTTTGGAGCCTTCTCGAACCGTCTGTTGATGCTCAGAAAGAGGCTTTGCGGCTCCACCGACCTTAGGCGGATTGAAGAGATTCTTCAAGATCCTCGGCCCCAAAAACTTTGCCTTGACCATTGGTTGGCCAGCTGAATTAACACAATCTGATCTGAATAACAGATCACTTAGCACGACACCATAAGGCTTGTTTACAGTTTCTAAACAGTCCCTTAATCTTCCAAATACGTAGGCACTCCAATTCACCTTGATATCCATCAGGATGGCTACCATCATCAAAAATTATAGAGGAATTACCTTGTTGAAAGTTCCAACTCGGCACTCGATAAACTTACTACAAAAATCTGCCAATAATCTATTCTTGGGTAGAAGATGCTTCTTGTCGAGTAGGCTTGAATTTCATATTTTCATCATTGCGAATTCTTGCCAAAACCAAGTCTACCTGACTTATAGAAATTGATTCCAGAGCCACACCCTCATTTGGTAACTTAAAATTCTTGGCAATGGAGTCAGTAGTAAGTTAAACAACCTTGTTCTTCTTAGCGTAACTAAAGGAGCAAGAGATGGAGTTCTTGTCTAAAGAAAGTTTGGCCTTCTTCCAGAATTCCATCACTTCGTCGGAGAAATAGTAGGAGTATCTCGTTAGAAATGTCTTCAGACCAGACTGAGCAATAGGGTCAAGAATAGCCCTCATTGGGATATCGTCTTGCTAATACAAATACTTCCAGTACACCACAAAGCCTTCAGTGACCATGATGGTATCTTTAGTAACATTAACAGCTTTCTTGGGTGCCATTCTTAGAGTTTGGAAAAATGAGAGATTCAAAGAAAGTTTTTACTTTGAGAGAGAAAGATAAGGAAATTGCAGAGAGTTTGTGTGAAAGTGAAAGTAATTTTTGCAAATTTTTCTTTTAAATGAAAGACAAGTAAATTGCAGTTTCTCTCATCAATGCGATTTGGCCAAGTGTAAAGTTGATGAATCTCAGCCGTTTTTAACTTTAACTATGGATGTAAAATTCTGAAAGTGGGTTAAGTTACATTTGGTAACTCCTCTGTATAAACTTTTCACGTCGAGGTTAATTTTTGAAAAATGTTTGGCATTTTCAGAATGTAGTGCGAAGTGATATCTACACGCCAGTTTGATGTGATAGGAGTGCATGAATAGTAATCAAAATGAATTTTTTGATTCTATCCAACACGTGACTGTAGAGTTAAAACTATGCATGAATTTTTAAAGATTTTAACTAAGCGCAAAAAGGGAATTGGTTCAACGCTTAATAAATATTTTGAAAGAATTTGTTAGACGCTTAGACCAAAACATTTTAAGTTTTGGCGTCCAACTTTATCATGCTGAAAGAGTGAGCGTTGATGATCTATGCAGAAAATCATTGACGCTTACTTGGTTTGTACATGTAAAATTTTAAGGTTCGCCCTAAATTTGATATCTTGTTACACCTTTTCAAAATTATTTAGACATAACTGTAAAGTGGATTCCCCCTAAATCACATGCCTAGCGAAGTATGATGTATAATGATTAAGCATTTAAATCAATCGTACCTAATTCACTTCTTAAATTGAGAAATCGTATTCATTGAGCGCTTTGGTAAAGATATCCGCTAATTGTTTTTCTATACCAATAAAGTGAATGGAGAGATATCTTTCTTTTGAATATGGTCATGTAGGAAATGGTATCTATTGTCAATATGTTTGGTTCATAATCTCTAAGTTGTTGCCTCATCCATAGAATCTGTGCACAACAACTTCCCGCGGCTACATTCTCGGCTTCAGCAGTAGAAGTAGCTATGTATTGTTGTTTCTTACTATGCCATGAAACTAACCTATCACCAAGAGATTGACATGTACCACTTGTACTTATTCTATCAATTTTGCATCTTGCAAAATGTGTGTTTGAATAACCAATTAGTTCAAAAGGAGAGTCCATTGGATACCATAAGCCCACATTTTGTGTGCCTTTTAGGTATTTAAGGATTCTCTTAGCAGCAATTAAATGTGATTCTTTAGGATCAGCTTGAAAACATGCACACATGCATACCGAAAACATAATATGAGGTCTATTGGCGGTTAGATAAAGAAGTGATCCAATGATACATCTCTAATTAGTGATATCCACTTTCTCCCTACTTTCATCTTTATCTAGTTTAAGCGTTTGGCTTATTGGAATTTTCAAAGATGATGTATTTTTCATACCAAATTTCTTAATCATATCTCTAATATATTTAGCTTGGTTTATAAATATGCTATTAGGGAGTTGTTTAACTTGTAATCCTAAGAAAAAAGTTAATTCATCCATCATGCTCATTTCAAATTGTTCTTACATCATTTTTGAAAATTTCTCACACAAACACTTATTAGTAGATCCGAATATAATATCATCAACGTAAATTTCGACTAAGAGAATATCTTCATTATTGGTAATTTTGAATAACGTTGTATCAACATTGCCTTTTGAAAAGCCTTTACCAATAAGAAAAATAGAGAGAGTGTCATACCACGCTCGAGGTGCTTGCTTAAGGCCATAGAGCGCCTTATCTAGCTTATAGACCATACTCTTGTCGTGGTTGTTGATGAATCCTAGTGGTTGCTCCACATAAACTTTTTCTTGGAGTTTACCATTCAAGAAGGCACTCTTCACGTCCATTTGATATACATTGAACTTATTAAATGCTATATATGCTAGAAACATGTGAATTGCTTCAAGACGGGCAATAGGAGCGTATGTCTCATCAAAATCAATACCCTTTTCTTGGCAATATCCTTGAGCGACAAGTCTGGCCTTGTTTCTTGTAATAATACCTACCTTTCTCGTCCATCATGTTTCTGATTACCCATCTAGTTCCAATAACTCCTTAATGAGTTGCCTCGGAACTAGCATCGAAACCTTACTACGCTCAAAGTGGTTGAGCTCTTCTTGCATGGCTTCAACCCAACTGGAATCACTGAGAGCTTCATCCACTTTCTTAGGTTCCATTTGAGATGAAAAAGTTTGCGAACATGACCTCATTGAATGTAGAGGCTCTAGTCCTCACAGTGATTGTATAGTAGCGAGTAGTCATTGAGGTGTGAAAGAAAAAGAAAAAAAATTTGACGAAGAAAAAAATGAAAAAAGAAAAGAAATATAATAATATTATAGCGTATTGGCGACAATTCACAAGTTATGAAATGGGGTAAGTGTATTACTGTGTAGTTCAGGAAGTAAGCGATTCAAAATTTAATTTAAGATGGCGTTTTATAGTGTGGTTCAAGGGGAATAAAATGCAATTTAAAAAGAGATAACTCCCTTAAAGCAAAGCAGAAGACTAAGTTTACTTAACGAAATAACGGGAAAATTACATTTTTGGTACACTAATGTGGTTGGCACGTTTCTTTGGTACACTAATAAAGGGGAGGGGTTAGCAATTTGGGTACACCATTGGTTAAAAAAATTGTAATTTTAGTACAATTTATGTCGGAAAATTCGAATTTCGCTAGAAAATCTCACGTGAGGCGCACGTGACATCAAAATTTGGAGATTTTTTTGATTTGGAGCGAAATGTGATGATGTGCCAACCAACTAGACAACAAATTGGTGACATGTCGGCCAATTGGACAAAGATTAAAATTTTTGATACTTGGGAGGTTTCGAACCGTGACCTAAAAGCTAAAATTTTACACTTCTACAACTCTACCACATGCCACAACTTGTTTTATTTAGCTTTAGTTTAGTTACTTATAGGAGTATTTCAAACTATGACTTATCAATATTATTTCCCCAAGTAAATTTCTTCTTAGCATAAAAGCATAACTTTAACAATATTGTAATAAAATATATTAAAAAAATTATCAGATAAAATATGTTAAAAAAAATTATCAGAAAATAAATTAAAAATTTTATCACAAAAATAAAATATATCAAAATAATTTACTAGAAAAAATAAAATATATTAAAAGATTTACCAAAAAAAATAAAATATATTCAAAAAATTCAGGAAACAAATATTAGAAAAAAATATTAAAAAATGTATCACAATGAAAAATACAAAAATAGTTATTAGAAAAAATACAAATATATTAAAAAATATACCAGAAAAAATAAAAAATATTAAAAAATTTATCATAAAAAATAAAATGTATTAAAAATACAAATGCATATAAAAATTTAAAAGCAAACATATGTAAGTATTTAATGAGTTTACAAAATTAATTATATGTATGTATATATTAATTATTATTATTATTAGATCTTAATAAATTTTAGTTGATAAATTGTTATATAAATGAATCTTCTAAATATATTTATTTTTTATAGAAAAAAAATATATCTAACATAAATTTTTTAATTAGATGTGCATATATTTTTTGATGTAATTTCTCCGTAAATGCAACAAACATATATAACTTTACTGTTTTTAGATAACTACATATTACTAAGGCATCTACTAAAGTAATGTTATAAGTAACTAAACTTGATGTACGTGGGATTTACACCAATAATATTTTTATATTATTGTGCGAGAAATTGAGTATTAAAGCAATAAACTATGAGAGAAATATAGAGTAAAATGTGGAAATATGCAAAAAGTTGTAAGAGTTGTTTATTAATCATCAATCACAGATATTTATACAAGCTAGATGACTTCTATACAATTTTGGTAAGCTAATGCTGCTGATTTCCTTCCTGCCGTTATTTATGGTAGCTGGAGCTATTTCTGGAAGGTTTGGGTGTCCTGAAATTATGCTGAGCCACGTCGTGTCAAGTCTTATTTTAGGAAGGCCGAATCTTCCTGATTTGGTAAGGGTTTGACTGATTTTTCTTGATTGATATTTGATTGGATCTTGATTGGATATTATCTCTTGATTGATTCCTTTCCTTTTAAGGCTTTGACTTGGGCTCCACTCTTACTGAGGCCAAAAATATAAGTACATAGGCCGAAATATTGTAATAATCTAGGAAGAATATATAATATTCATTAGGTTTATCAGTTTGGCCCAATGGATGATATCTACCCACATCAATAGTCCCCCCAACTCTAAAGTTTGACTTGTCAAACTGAAAGAATTGTGATGAATCAATTGTGGAAGCCAAGCTGATAGCTAAAACTCCTCTTGAATTCCTGCTGAATAGTCGAGCGAAAGGGCCTCCTGAATTTCCTCCTGCACAGCATGCTGAAATGGTTGTTTTGTACTGGACATCTAAGAACAAGAATTCTGTGCTGCTGCTCTGTAAGTTAGTCTTTTCCCAGACCAAGTTGCTGACCAGCCGGGTGACTAGCCTGCTACCAATCCTGCTGGTACCATGGAAAATGTTGCAGAAAATGCTCCAACTAACGCGAAGTAGTGTTTACTCTATTTTGAGAAACGAGTATTTTATTTTGGCTAGGGTGGGTTATAGCCTTTAGACAATATCTTTCTTTTGCTATTTTTGTGCTATTTGCCCTTCGAGGCACGTGATGTTTCGGAGATGCTTATGTTTTTAATTGCTATGAATGGTCTAAGTTTGATTATATTCTATCTATTTGTGCTTGCTGAAACTGCATGTATGTTTTGAGGCTAACTAGGATGAATGCTTGTGAGGGTGTACAATAAAAATGAACTGACATATGATGCGAGGAGGATATTTAACATCGAATTGAGCACATAATTTTGATAGATTTCGGCTAGCTGAGTAGCAAGATAATTTGGAACATGCTTGTAGCATATTGAAAGAGTATGCATATGTTCGTGCATATAAAAAGGAATATGGCAAGAGTTTGCACATATTAGAGATGTATCAGCCTTTTAACTCCCAAGAATCCTTCACTTCATACCACAATATCTTCCCCGGGCTCGCACCTGGCCAGTATGCTACCAGGGGTTTTCCTTCCTTTTCTCTGCCTTTTCTCCTGAATTTTGCCCCCTTATATCATCCAGGAGTACGAGTGGACTGGTATGTCTCACCTTATCCATCCTTATCACTCCAGTCCATCCTTATTTCTTCTAATGTGAGAAGTAGACTGAAAAGTCTCCAACCTTATTTCTTCTTTGACCATCCTTATATCTTTTTATGGAGTGGGGCCAGGTGGATTCGCAGCCGACTTTCCCCTGACTGGACAGATCCAGGCTACCTCTCCAATTTTCCTAACCACCGTCTACTTCATGCCACCGACACCCCTTTGACTTCGATGCGTGTGAGAGGGCAAATATATAATCAAACATATTCTATAAAGATGCATTGTATATGACATGCATTCTATGAAACAACTATAGCATTCACGGAAGATAAAATTAAAATAGGATAAAAATAAGCACAATATTACTTAGCTTATGTTGCATTTTTTTTGCCTTGCAAAGTTGGCTCACATTCTTCCTAGAATTTGTGGCTGCGCAGAGCAACATTCAGCTCCGAGAAACAGCATGGGCTGCTTCTCACCCTAGAATCCTTATCTCAATCAAGCTGTATGGTTTGTTTCTTGCCCTGGAAACTTCATCTTTCTGAAGAATCATAGGTTGTTATCCCTCTGGAATCTTTCAACATTCTTAGAGCCAGATCAGCTCTGTGAACCAGCAAGGGCGGTTTCTCACCCTCAAAACTTCCTTATTTTCCACTTGCATAGCAAGATTGGCTATGCAAACCAGCATGGGCCACTCCTCTCCCTGAAATTTCCTTGACTTTCCTCCTGCAAAGCTAGATTAACTCTACGAACCAGCATGGGCGACTACTCGCCCTGGAATCTACCTGATTTTCCTTATGTAGAGTAAGGTCGGCTATGCAAACCAGCATGGGTGACTCCTCGCCCTGGAATCTCCCTGACTTTCCTCCTGCAGAGCTAGATTAGCTCTATGAACCAGCATGGGTGACTACTCGCCCTGGAAGCTTCCTGACCTTCCACCTGCAGAGCTAGATCAGCTCTACGAACCGGCATGGGCTACTACTCGCCCTGGAAGCTTCTTGACTTTTCCAGATCTTCCTAATCTTCTTCCTGAAGCTCTTCCTCTTCCTCGACTTGGATACCAAGATGTCCCTCTTCCTCTGAGAGACGATCCATTATTGTTGTGATTCTCTGATGGATTATTGTTTATCATAAACTCTTTTAGGCCTCCTGCTTTAACTAAACGTCCCCGCTCCAGAGCTAGCGCTCCACAATCATCCGCGTGGTGACCAGTTTCCAGGTGGTATTAACAATAAGGTCTATTTGAAATATTTTTAAACTTATTTCCTGAGCTAGCTGGCCATCGTACTAGGCCTTTGTTTTCCACCTCAATCAATTATTACGTTAAGCTCCTTGGTGCTGGAAAGAGAGGTCGAAATGATCCTCAATCTTCGGTCATGGGTCCTTGAGAATGCCATCTCCTTGATCCACCCTGCTTAAGATTTTCCTGGATTTCTCCTTCCTTCCTTTTTTTTTTATTTCAGCTCTCCTCGTCAATTGAGCATACTCCATGTTAACATAATTTTTCGCTCGGCTAAGCAGCTCATCGAAATTTCCAGCTGGTTTTTTAGTTAAGGATTTGAACAAATCTCCCTCACGCAAGCCCTGCGTGAATGCACTTATTTTTAGATTGGCAGTAGCCGAGGGCACCTCCACAGTAGTAGCATTAAATCTTCTCACATAAGATTGTAAAGTTTTGTCGCCTTTTTGCTCTATATTATTAGATATGGTAATATCTTGTTAGTTGGAAAGGAGTCCAACTATTTATGGGGAGAGAATAAAAGAAAAACAAATTGCCATATACATATATATATATATATATATGCACACGCCTCTCCCTATTTTTTAGGGAGAGAAGGCGTGTACAACACCTAGGGTTTTAACCCTAGGTGGTCTCTATTTATATTTATATATATATATATATATGTGTTTTTCCCTCTTTTATGATGATCAAGTTTTTAGAATTGAAAGTAATTTGAAAAATACACAAGTCTTTTTCTCTTTATTCTCTCCCAAAATTTTCTTTCACATTATTTCTTCAAACTCATGTGTTGAGTGCGAAGAACACTTAAATAATTCCAAATCCTTTTTCCTAAAAAGCCAAGATTCGATATTCTCCTTGCTAGAACTGGTGGAGATAATTGAGGGTACAAGCTAGGGTGTGGATACATCTCAGAGGCGCAACACTTGGGGCGCTAGGGCAAACCAATTTGAAAACTGTAGCAGGGAGTAGCTTAAAAAGACATTGTTGCTTTAAGGTCTACAAGAGGTAAACATGTGTAAACTTATCTCTAGGATAGTTTTAGAATCCGATGGTACCATGTCGACCTAGCCCTAATTTCAGGGATTCCGCTTTATTTTGAAATATATGTATTCCGCTGCGCCGGTGTCCCCGGGGGTTGAACGCGATCCCAACAGTGATATCAAAGCCAAGGTTTAGACATGGCTCGGATTCTTTTCGTGTTTTATATGCTTTGAAATTAGTTTTATTGCATATTGGAATTGGTTGGATTTTTTGTTTAATTTTTGGATCCATAGATTTGATGTTAATCTGAAAATCGAGGGCTGCGTTTTTACGTTTAAAAAAAAAAAGTCCCTCAAAAATAACACAAAGCAAAATAAATTCACATTTTTAACCCACAAATTAGCCCAAACCCACATAGTAGAAATATTGACTCAGATGAACATTCAAGTAGGCTATATAATCAAAATTCTAAGTTAGAATTCTTGTTATAATTTTACATTTTCTCATCACCCATGATTTGTTTAAACCACATCAACCATTTCTCGTCTCTTCTATATAATAAATATCTTTTTATTTTTACTTTTTCTTTTTATAGTCGATTTCCACGAAATTGGATATTATTAATGAAATATAACTATGATTGTCATTTTTAATTTGAAATGTCAAAATTGATCTTAGTCAAATCAGACTTCTTAGGCTTTTTATGTTTTGTTCTATTTAAAATTAGGACCATTTTCTATTTTAGTTTTAAAACTATATATATTTGATTAGTTATGAAAAATGTATCAAATATTATTCTATGTGGCTCGACAATTGTCTACGTCCACGGGAGAGGATAATAGAATTTGACTATTAACAAAAGAGGCACAAAGTACAAAGTATGTCAAAAGTTTTTATTGAAACTAATCCCCAATTTTTTCTGAATGCATATATATAGCGTACCGTACCGCTGGAGTAAGGCTCCTGCACCCCCCACGTAATCCTTCGGCTACTACGCAAACAAAGCACGTGTATATCACTATAATCTCGCCTTCCCCCCCCCCTCTTAGTACAATTCTTGGCTCCGTCCCTATCTTAACTAGCGTTTTTTGAACTCAATTTAGCTCGTTTCTTGGCTTCTGTGTTTCAATTAGTTTCATCCCTGTTGGGATCGGTGGAAGCCCGGGGGACGCCGAATGCAGCGGAAGACATGGATTTTAATAAAAATCCAGCATTCCCAAATTAGAGTTAGGTAGACATGGTACCCTCGGATTCAAAAATTAACTAAAAAGTGAGTTTTCTCGTGTTTACCTCTTGAAGAACAAAACCGCAATGTCTTTTTAAGCTACTCCCTACTACATCTCTCCGGATTGGTTTTGCTATAGCACCCTAAATATTGCGCCTCTTGTTGGGAAATACATATGTAGTCGGACAAAGCACAGCGGAAAATTATTATTTTTGTTTCTAGGATATAAACATGCAATTTTATTAATCCTACGAGCTTTATCACGTATCTTAGGTTTGCGCATCTCTACACTAGTTATTTAAAACTTAAATAAAGAAGATCTTACCTTATTTGATTTTTCGCAAAAACCGAAGAGTTTCTTCTTCCTTAACATAAGCTCGCTAGCTTGCTCCTTGTTCCTTGAATCAACCGACCCGATCTTTTCTTTGATGAAGACTTCGAATTCCTCCACCAAAATTCACCCTTGTCGGGATTCTTGATCCACTTCAAAGACTCAAGTGTTTCTCCTCTAGAGTTGATCCAAATCCCGGATACCCACTCGTTTATAATCTTTAGTTAGGTTGATCTATCAACTTTTATTCTAACTCTAAGGAATATTATATGGGATTAAGGTTAAAGCAAAAAATTACTTCTCTAAGTATTTTTGGAAGAATTCTTGAATTCAAGATCTTGATGATTAATCAAGAACTCAAGAACATATAAGAAAGAGAGAGAGAGGTCGAATTTTTTCAATTGCAATTTTTCTTAACAAGAAGAAAATTACTTCATACAAAATAATAATAATAATTATATATATGTATTTATATGGAGCACGCTGCATGCATGGAAACACTTCTAAAGTGTTTAAAACACATGCATGCAGCATAGAACACACTTCATGTGTGCGTTCTTTCACACTTACACGCCGTCATGCATTTATATATATATATATATATATGGTGGTCCCAAGTGGCATACGAAAGGGTCTAGAAGGAGGGGGGGTTGAATAGACCCTGCAGTCTTTTTCGACTTCAAAAATTTCGTATCACTTTTAAAGATTAGAACGCTTAGGAAGCTGAGCGCTTGGATCTGGCGCTACAGTAAAGATAACTTAGACATAATGATTTTAGCAATTTACCAAAGTAGGGTAAAGCTTGAATCGCTTAATCAAGGTTAGCACAGCGAAAATGATTTTAAAGCTTCAGCGTTCGTTTTAGGTTAAATAGTCGCTTAGCAGATTTAGCTTGTCTTTTTCAGAATAGATAAAATAATATAAAGCAAGACAATAATGAAAGTAAATGACACAAGATATTGCAATGTTCACTGGGTGATATAATCTCAGCTACGTCCTTCTTCTCCTTTTTCACTTGGAGGGAATTTACTAAGATGATTATCAAAGAATCACACAGAACTTTCTACAAGGTAGTAAATAGGTGAAAATGATCTCGGGCTCCTTGATCACACAGATTTCAGCACCAATGAAGATCTTCTTCTACAAGCTTCTCTCACTCAGAAATACTGCATGTAAGGAGTTTCAACAACTTTCTCACTCAGATGAAAGGTTGAGGGTTTTATCACAAGGGTTTGTTTGTTTTTGGAAAGATCAAACAACTTGGAATATCTCAATAAGAATTAAGGTTTCTTCTTTGGAAGATGTTTGAGATATTTGTGACTGTATGGAATGTATGTAAAAAGCTCGAAGAATTTTGGCTATGGAGTTTCTAAGATTTTTCTTTGAGAGAGAATTTCAGCAGATTTTTCTTGTGTATGTACGTATGTCTCTATGTTGAGGGTTTGCTAGAAGGACGTATTTATAGGAATTTTCTTGGGATTATGTCCATTGGACACATGTATGAGCGTGCCTTTCACGCAGCGCGTGATTATACCTTTTCTCTGACATTCCTGAAATCCTGCTGGTTCCGATTGGACGGGAGCAGCTATAAACTCTGAAATTCTGACAGTCTAGTAAAAAAGGTGGCTTGTCCACAAGTCATATTGGCTTATCACATTTAATGCACTTATCAGGCATTTAATGCATTTGAATTTATTTCCCGTTGGAAATAAATGTCCGTTGAATGATTGCATTTAAGTCATAAAAAAATCCTTCATGACTTAAGAATTTATTTCAGGTGAATCTGATATTGATCGCTAGAGTGCTTTGAGCGCTTGATTCATGAATCCTGAAATAGTCCTTTAGTGTTTGACAGACGCTAAGGATAAATCTTCATCTTCATTTGACTTCAGATGCTAATCTTCAACTTCATCTCTAATAGACTCACCAAGAATTCTATTTGCTATTCGGTATCTAATACTTAGTCTAAAATCTACAAAGATAAAAATTACAAGCCTCACAGAATTACATACTTTTAAACGCTTATACAATTGATCTATGAAACATAAACTTACATTATATTTTGGGGTCTAACATAACATCCTATCTTGTCATCATCAAAACATCTAACATGAAATTCCTAACAATATATATATATATATATATATATATATATATATTATGTTTCTTCTTCTTTTTAATTAAATTGCAATTATTTCCCATGTAGAACTCTTCTACATTAATCCCTTTTCATGCAGGGTAGAAGAGTAATTAATTTCTAAATAGAACTCTTCTATTTTAATTAGTTTTCTTATAGGATTAGAATACTAATTATTCATTAAGTAAAACTCTTCTGCTTTAAATAATTTTCTTTCTCTTCAAGAAATCTTATTTTCTTCTAGAAGAAAATTCATTAAACTCCTTTAGTTATTTTTCTTCCACCAAATTTTCGACCAAGTCTATAAAATAAGTCTTTTAATAATTAATCCACCATACTAGATTAATTAAAAGTCTCTTCCAATTAATTTGAGCTTACCCAATTAATTAAATGCTTTCTAGACTTTTATCAAACATCTTTTGGAATTAATTAAATATTCATCTAGCTATTGAATAAATATAAATTCTTAATTAATTAATCTAATTAATTAATATATTAACTCAACTACTTTGAATTAAACTTCCTTAGCTAAGAAATGGATTTGTCCGAGTATTATGTGTGACCCTTTAGGTTCACCAACATACTAGTAATGGGTTCATAACCTATATGATTTAATTTGTACAATTAAATTGTCTCGATTAATGAAACACTTTTAATTAGACATCTTATTATTTAATCTCCATTAAATATAAGGTACACATAAATCAAAGAAAAGTTTCTAGCTACTTATCTTGAAGACCTATATGTAGGCGACTCAAAGTAAACCTTTCCAATCGCACATTCCATGCAAATAAGATTTTTCCATCAACTAATTTTCCAATTGAATTAAGGATCGGGGAATCTTATTGGTCGAGATCCTTGTAAATTCAATCTTAATAATTCAAGTGAGTTTGACTAGTGATTAATTAATTCAATAAATCCATTTCTTAATTAATTACTTACTTAACTTGGCCAAGGACTAACTCAGTTGAACCACTTAAAATATTATAGAAAATTCACTTGTCCATCAGGACAAGTAATAGATCATTTGTTGTCAACACCAACCTCCATATACGAGTCACTACACCTAATCACCAGTCCATATGTGTCCTTGTAAAAAAACTGGCACAGGAATCAAAATTCAGTGAGTCAATATATAAGATTAATTACTGTGATGACTCAAGTCAAAGAATTAATATTGCGCTATTGTGATTAAAAAACTCCTAATTCAACATATATAGTAATAATTCCAATTTAGGAAGTTTCAGTTAGGGTAATCAGTGAACTTGTTCTCAACAAGCACCCGCGTATGTACATTTGTGTCAACTACACTAATGTCTATAAAATGTCCATCATAGGCGCAAGTCTATCCGAATTATCAATGTCTCATCTTCATAATTCTATGACTTGGACAGTATTTTGAAATCACAGCTTTAGAGACTTGTTTTATGATAACCATCCAATAAGATATCAAGTCTCATAGCTATGTATGAATTTTAGGAACTTTATCATACAGTTATAACAATATAAACATAAGATGAAGAAATGTCTTTTATTAATATAATGTAAATGAATTGTTTATTACAAGAATAGATAAAGAAAGCCTATTTAGGATTGTCTCGCACTGTACTATTCTAACACCTCTAAGATGTATACACACCTTAGTTCGTACCCTCAATTATCTCCACTAGTGCTAGCCAAGAGAATATCGAATTTTGGCTTATGAGAAAAGGGTAGGAATATATTTTGGTATTCTTCGTACTCAACACATGAGTTGGAATAATTAGATGTGAAAGAGGTGGAAGAGAAAAGATGAGAGAATAATCCACAATCTAAATTGTGATTAAAGTTGGAATGAAGTTATCACGCAATATATAATACATATAATATATATATCTTTCCATCTTTCCATCTGTCCAATAACATTATATATATTAATAAAATATATACCATATATATATATATACATATGCCTTAGTGCAATTAATGCACAAAAGACATAAAACATATCATCAAGGTCTTAAATATCGGTTTCGGGGTAGATATCAGTGTAGTAAATTTACGAAAATTTCGATGGAAATTTCGGGGATATTCAAAATTTCGGTTTCGATTTTAAAGAAATTATGGAAATTTATAAAAATATTTGGAAATTTACAATAAAATTTTGGATAACTTTAATTATCATTCTTATGCATCTTTTACATTAATAATATTCTATATATAATATATGGATAATGAATTTGTTAAATAATATCTCTAAAAACTGTTGCGAAAAATATGAAATAAATATAATTTGATAGTAAGATAATAATCAAATCTCATGAGAACTTCATTAAAACAAAATGTATCAAGATTTAAGTAAAAGTTACTACTCAATACCACATCGAGTTTTTAGGAGGATCGAAATCGCTATCACTAGTATTTGTCTTACCTCTACTTTCATATTTCGAAATCCCCACTGTTGTGCTCTTCGGCTTTAATAATGCACTACTTGTTTTGTTTTTTGGCCCATTTGGATAGAAAGTGACTTATCACTTATGTGTATGGTTGGGGGTAACCAGGTAAGTGGTAGGTGTTTAAATATAATTTTCTATAATTTTCTAATTATATGATATTTAAAAAAAAAAATTAAAAATACAAAAAAAAAAAAAATTCGACCGAAATTTCGGTTTCGGTTTCAGGAAATATCGGGTTTCAGCCGAAATTTCGATGGAAATTTGACAAAATATTTTAAATTTCGGGAAAATTTCGGTAGAAATTTCGGGTTTCGGTCGAAATTTCGGAAGATATTCTGCAAAATTGGATCGAAGGTTCGATTTCGCTTCGGAATCCCCCAAAACCTGAAATTTCGACCGAAATTTCAGTGTTTCAGTCGAAATTTAAGACCATGCATATCATCATACACGCCTCTCAGGCGTGTATGTGATACGTGTGTGTATATATATATATATAGATATACACATATATACGTATATTATATTATATTTTATATATATATATATAGTTACCTAGTTTAATAATTATCTTCCTTAGTTAATTAGCTAATAAGATCTTTTCATATAATTAGTCAACTATATAAATAGATCTTACCATATCCACAATATCTATCCTAATATATTTATAAGCTCTTTCCATATCAATTAGTCATCTAATGAATTAGAATAGATCCTACCAAATATATTATAAGATATATTAAATATATATTTATAGACTTGGTAAATAAGATAAAATTCTCCACCAAATCCATACACATACAAACGCCCATACATGTGTACTATATATATATATATTCCTCTTTCACACATTAATTAATTACACCACTAATTAATTAACCAGTATTTTCCAATTTAATATTCCAATATTAAATTATAAAACTATTATTAATTAAGACCACTTAATTAATATATTCCTTTTCCCCGATTAATTAATTCTGATTAGTTAAACTCTCCATTAATTTACAAAGAATTAACTACACAATAGGTACTATACTAAGTTAAGTGTGGTCAGGCTCATTAACAAGCTAGCATTAAGTCCTCCCATAGGCTAATTTAATTATTCATAATAATTAATTAGACCTTGGATTAACTTCACCAATTAACCTAAGGCACCTATCGGTCATGGTTCAATGTCTAGCAACGTCGCCATGACTTCCTAGATGTTAACAATGCAAAGCAAGCCTATCCAAATTTCGATCTTCATGTGAGTCGAACCCCTCCATCATTTTCCCGTCTACGGCCTAGTTTTTAGCGACGGTCGAAACCCTAGTAGCCTCAGAAACTATGACTATGTTGGTTCCACTAATGATCCGGTCTTCAAAGCAGGGATCACCAATCTCTCTTATTAGAGTATGCTCCGGCCAGAGACATTATCAATCATTCAACTTCACTCAACAGCATAGGAAATGTTAGGCTGTAAGCCCTGGATGGATCCATTGACGACTGCCATTTGTTCCGCTGTACTACCAAACTATACAAAACATACATGCCGTATGACTCTCCTAGAGCGCACGTGCATATCAAAGTATAGTGGGTAGTACCCTTTCCAATGATATCTCACGTCTAAGGATTATCTCACACTATGAAACCCAAAGACTCCAAGTTCGACAGCACCAACGAGGAATCCTTAGCGTGGCCGTTCAATTCCATACTCACACAAAGTATGAATTTTGATGCATGTATTGGCCATACTAGCCATCGACAATGGAACACGTCAACCTCTTGGGAGAGTTGCACGAACAAGTCTTAGCGAGGCCAGTGATATCCCACATCTCACAACCTCTATGACTTGTAACGTGTTTTAGGATTACGGTCTTTAAGAGCATTCCATAGGTATCCTGACCGCCTCCCCTAACCAAATGTAATCCATGGGATCTTTATCTATACTCTTCTGAGTAGTCGACAATAAAGAAGCATTCTAAAAGTTTTTATATAATCTAAATGATAAGACTGTCATAGCATTTTTGATCCAGTGTTCAAGCCAACAGACGGCTCGCTGGGCATATAACACTATCAATCCCTATATAACAAAATGTGATAAAATCATAAGAAGATATAGCAAAGACAATGGATGTGTAGTAGAACCAGGGATAGAGCCAAGAAAATAAGTTTTTTTTGGGGGGGGCGGGGGGCGAATACAAAATAAAGTGGGCAAAACTGAATATTTTTAAATTTTAAGGGGGTAAAATTTCAAATTTCTTATAAGGTAAAACATTTAATTTTTTAAAATTGAGGGGGCTAGTGCCCCACAGCCCTTGGCTCCGTCCGTCCCTGAGTAGAACTAAATGCCATTATTCTACTTGTGGTTATCGGCAGGGACGGATGAGATTCCAAAATTTGTTTATAGGTTATGTGTAATTATGGTATGGCCCCCCCCCCCCCCCCCCCCCCCCCCAAAGATATTGATTAAGTTTTGGTTCTAGACATCAACAAAGGACAGCTGCAGCCCAATTGGTAAGGTATTTGGTTTTAAGTATGTGGGCAAAGGGTGTTTTGGATCGATTCCTACTGCTCCCACTTTAAATTTTTTCTGTTTTGTTTAATTATATAAAATCCTTTCCCTAATATTCATTGGGAAATATGCAAAGGGAATTGGCTTGGTCTTTCACAAATTCTTTATTTATTTCTTAAGTTTTTTGGAAGGATTATTCCTTTTTATATAAAGTTATTATTTTTAATTACAAGGACAACTACTAAAAATAAAAAAAGGAAGTTAAATTGTAAACAATTTTTATTTTTATTCTTTTTGAACTTCTATTTTGTACATGTTGCTATTAGTATTAGAATTAATACTTCTTTTGTATTAAAAAAAAATTGCAGCCACGTGAGTGATTACATAGGTATTAATAGAATAAAGTTGTTATTTTATATTCATTTGTCATTATAAGATTTGCAATGTGATTAATTTTTCTTTTTTATTTAATGTTATTCCTTTTATGCCAATTAATTGTACATTGATTTGTGATGAAGAAAGTATTTTTTTAACTAATTGCTTGTATCTAAAAATAATATAAGCAAAGTCACTAACTCCAAATAAAAGAAGATAGAATCAAGTAGAATGAAAAATATAGGGAAATTTTTTACCATTAATCAATTAATTATAGATGAATTTTATGACATGAAAAAATATCATGTACAACATCGACAAAATTTTTTAAAAATTGCTTATATATTTCGCAATTACTATAAATTTATTTGAAAGTTAATATTGTTTTTTGAATGTGTGACTTGTTATATTACTTATCTATTAAAATAAGTTTGAATGTTACTTAAAAATATCGCCAAAAAAAAAAAAGAAAATCTTTAGTGGTAAGTCGCCCCCCCCCCCCCCCCCCCCCCCCAACGGTCCATTCCGGATCCGTCCCTGGTTATCGGCATTAAAAATCCTGGAAATGGACTTAGTTGGTGATGTCTGATGCACACGTTTATTTTTTCGTGAATAGAGACTTTATTTTGGTGGTTTATTGATGTAACACTGGAAATTGAGCTCAAATGTTCTATTTTATTTTGTGAATAAGATTGGCATAATCTTATTTTCCTTTTACTGTAAAATGTCTTCTTGGAAATGAGACCAACGATATGTGTTGAGTTAGTTATCCAGGATGCTATCATGCATCGAGTTTTATATTTAACAGTATTGCCTTACACTTGATCTAATGAAAGTATATAATAATTAATAAAGAGCAGAATAAAAATGAATATGGTATTTTTAAGACAATTTTTGAACCTTTTTTTAAAAAAATAGTCGTGCGTGAATATTATATCATTTATGCATGAATTAAATCATATCACATGTTTCTATTCTATTTCTATATCATGTGTCACCCAAGCAGGAATTCTCCCAAAAAAAACGGTCAAAATATTGACTAACGGAGCATTTGCTTTTGACCATTAATATTTGGCAGGAAATTTTGGCTGACACTAAATGCGAAAGTTTATGAAAGTTATGGGAATACATACGAAAAACTTATAATGAATTGGAACAAAATTAAGACACAGCAAAATTGTGGGATGAAGGGTAAATGATTCCAAGTTTTGTTTAGTGGAGCTGTTTTATACAAGCTATTGTGTGTTATATGGCCATTGCTCTCGAAATAAAGTTGTCAAATAAAGTATTTACGTATTTCATGTATACTTGATTTATGAGTATTTTATGAACATCAGATTACTTGTGATAATAAGGTTTATTAGGTAACATTATAGAAAAAATCATGTTGGTGATTGAGGAATCAAAAGCGGAGAGTTGTGATTTTTTCAGTTTCTTGTAAACCCAAATACATCAGATTAATATGACTTGGCATCATATTACTATAATTTGCACTTATTATGCTACTATAAGATAGAATGATTAACTCTATCATTGAGGTGGTGACCTTAAACAAATAAGTTGATGCGTCGTAACAAGTACATGCATTCAATATGATTCAGTTATAGAACACCCTATAAAGTGATCATTATCAGAGGAAAGTGTGATTCTATTACAAATTATTAATTGTCCTTACTCCTTAGACATCAGGATTCATAATATTCTTCCAGTATTCTTTTGACTTTGATTACGAACCGATGGTGCCAAAGCAATGGCTATACTCAAAAACATTGGGCCGTGATTTTTGTTATGAGTAGTTATAATAAATGCTCAATTAGAAACCCATCATCTCAATGCGAAGTATGTTTAATTGATTTTCCAAATATAGACTCATAATTGGCCGGAGTTACTTTTGAAAATATTCTTTTGTCATTATAAATATTAAAAAAAATTAAAGTCATTTTTTAAATCCAATTAATAGAAAATTGAAGAAACTTTGAGTTACCGAATTGGCAGTGGTTACTGTCCGTTCCTATTAACGCAACCAAATATAGTTTGATTGAAGGAAACTGATAAACTTGTAGAGAAAGAGCCTCACTATAAAGCCTCTCTTGTTAGGGATTTGGTCGCAATATGTAGATGGATATTATTGCAATTTGTGGAAGTCATTAATTTTCTACTTAATGTATATCTATATAAAACAAAACACCATCGTTGATACTATCTAAGGAAGCACACGTGTGGATAGTCTAATTGAACTCAATTGTGCCACATAAGTAATTTAATTTATATTTCTTTTATAATTTGGATAAACATAATTATTAATCTTTATTTAAAATATTCAAAATTTCAAATTCAAAATATGGTAGTTACCAATATAATTTAAATTTAAATTTAAAATTAACTTTTCTATATCTATTTATCTTATTAATGATATTTATCAATCATTTTATTTCTTAATAATACATTAATTCATTTTACTAATTGTATGATGTAGTACTCATATAAACAAATTTTTCGGTGATAGGTATCAAAATCAAACATTGCATATTATAAATAAATTAATTAAAAATAAATTATTTATTTGAAAATTTTATACACGTAATTAGTATCATGTGCTTTAGCATGGGGTCCCACTAGTATATATAATATTTGAAAACTAGTGTGAATAAATCTAAAAAGTTTTTTCTAGAGATAAATTCAAAAATATTTGAATTTTAAATTTATTTATCACACATCTAAATTTGAGATCACTGAAAATCTCATGCATATACTCTCTGTTTCTCTTTGTCAAAACATTATATATATTAAATATATGGATTATCTAGCGGCACATGTGCTACGATGATTAAGCATTCCAAGAAAGCTCAGTCCAGTTTAAAAGGGATTCCACCTGAAATAGTCTTTTTCATGTCTTTAGTTGGATACATACATGGACTAAAACCACATTTGTATAGTACTTTCCATATTTCTTTTTGCTCACCTAAATATAATTACACTGAAATAAAATTAAATATGATTACTGCTAATATGACCTTATTTACATTACACAAACATAATATACATAATTATATTTACATAATAATGTTTTTTGGATAAAAACTAATAACATTATTATTATTTTAATTTTGATCTAAAAAACAAATAAATAAAATGCCTAAATACTGTTATACACACCGACACGTATGCAAAATAAAATATAAATAATTATTTTAAAAAAATATACAAATATATATATATATGTGTGTGTGTATACATACATATATATATATATAGGGTCAAGATCTAATACATACCCTATATTAGATAAGATATAAGACCCAATATACACCATTGGATCAATTAAATCAAACAGTCCAAATTAAACATTAGAAACAGGTGGGAAACCCAATTGTAATTGGCCGAGGGGTATAATAGTAAAATACACACCATTATACAACAAGCACATCCTAAATTAACTACACAAATCTTCCTAAAATCTCTCACATTTAAACTCACGTATAATTAATCAACTGTAAATCATGAATGTTCAAATCCAAATTAGGTCTCATCGACATCCCCTTCTTCTGCGAAATCAGCTTGGATAATGATTTTTTATCAAATGGATTGTCATTGAGGAAATCAAGGATTATGAAAACTATCTCTTCAGAGAGAAGACCGAAGCTGTTGATAATCGGTTCAGTGTTTGATTTTTGCATCTTCATTGATATAGACATTGAAGATGTATGGAGGATTGTGAAGGTCTGGAGATGGTGAAATCTATACAAATAGCCGTGTGTGTATGTATATATATAGAGAGATATGTTATATATATAAATTATAACAAGGGCAGGGGTATCTGGTTTATGATAACAAAGAGATGTTGCAAAATTCAGAAGCAACTGTTAACAGAAAAACACTATATATTGCCTCACACGTTATTGTATAATGTCTTAGAATATATTTGTATAATGGTTTATTATATTGAAATTTTATGATGTATAAACATATACTGTATAATTGGTTATAAGATACTGTATAATGTGTTATAATATACTGTAAAGTAATTTATAAGATACTGTATAATAGTTTGAAATCACTATTTGTATGTCACTAATCACACACTATATATCACCATTATATTTACTGTATATTTATTTATTAGCTATTGTATAATGAATTAATTAGCTATACCATCTATAGCGCTTATGGAATACGCCCAGGGACAGATGATTCCAAAGAGAGATTACGCTTATGGAAGATTTACTGGACCTAATGCAGGGAGTAGTAAATCGAGGAACCCCCAGTTTCTCACAAGGATACTATTGCAAGGGTCACCACAGATTCACAAACTATTTTCACAATTTAGTAATCCGTCAATGAAATTAAATCATCAAGAATTTTCATACAAACGCCCAAAAACGCCAAACAACACGGCTAAAAATGGCAACAGTATGAGCTTCATTCTTGACTATCTAATTTCAGCCAGTTTACTAAATCAACCCATTAGAGTCCATACCATAACGAAAATCTTTTTTCAGAATTATCAAACCATGTTTTTTAGAGGAATCGTGAGAGTTCAGATATAATTTAACACAAAAGGATTTAGCCTATAAGGCTCATCCTTAAACACAAAGTAAAAATAAAATTAAACTGTAAGATAAAGAAAACTTACAAGATAAACTCTTCTTTTATTATAGCAACTTCAGTAATGTACAAGAACTTGGTATTTTACACTGGAGATGGAGGCTGAAGCAAGTGAGGGAGAGGGATTTTAGAGAGAGAGAGAGTATCTGATTTCTAAGGCTTTTTCTAACCTACCAATACAAAGGCCAACCCCTCTTATTTATAGAAATTGGAGGCGGCGGATTTCAAAACCAAATTAAACATAGTTAATACTATTTACACAGTGATTTACTATTGAAATAGTGATACTGTTATGAACAGTGCCCGGCTATGAACAGTTCCAAATAGTATTTCACTATTCTTGATAATTTTTTGTTACTTTTTCTGCTTGGATTTCCCTCTGTGCAAATCTTCTTTGAGATTCTCCAATATTGCATCAAAATTGTCTTCGATTGACACGTCATTTGGATCCTGTGCATCCTGGAAATTAATATCTTCAAAGTTATTACCTTTAGATAATGTCATAGAAGTATCACTTCGTTCTTCTTCGATCCAGTCTTCTATTAATTTTGTCTTCATTTCTTCAAGATATTTCTCAATGAGTTGTTCTCTTGAACTGGTGCCTTCTTGCTTTTTGAGCTGTTGAGATATTTCCGCAATGTTGATCAGAGGAATTTGTATCTTCTGCTGCTTTTTATGATACAGTTTTTTGTATTCCTCTACTTTCTTTTCAATTTTATTTATAGTATCTATACATTTTAATTCTTTGGTTTCAGGATCCTCTCGCATCATGGTATCCCAGAATTTTGTATAGGATAGTCTCATAATAGAGGGGATATTATCCTCATCATGATCCACTTGGGGAAGCCATTTCCAGATCCAAGGAATTGAAAATTCAATAAAAAAGTGGAATGTCTCGATTTTTTCTGATTTTTGAGACTGTGCTAGTTCTAAAATTTGTGGAGAATATGTTTTCCATTCTTCAAATAATCCTATAAAGATTTCTGGCAAAATTTCCTTTTTGGGGCCATAGAATTTCCACCATTTTAAAAACCAATTGGGTATAAAGTGGTTATAAACCTCTCCGCATATTTTGATGAACCAAGTATGACTATGGCTCAGGTTTTCATATAAGAAAACTTTTTCAAATGTTTCAACATAATCCCAATAATTATATTTAATAGGAGTATTGTTGAAATAAAATTATTTTTCTTTGAATGGAGATATTCCCCATTCTTCTATGGATATAATCCTTTTAACAATTATTTTGGAAAATTTATAAATTTCCTCATTACTGCCACTATGATAGTGGTTTATTTCACATAGGCCACTATTTTGGAGAATATTTTCATAATATTGTTGGAATTTATAACTTCCAAAAGTATCACTATGAGTGTTTAAATATCTTTCAAGCAATTCCCAGGGCTTATTATCCCTTTTCAAATCATTTTCAATAAGAAAGAGTATAACTCTTTTGTCATCATTTTGGATATAGCCCATATTATGGACATCTGCTTCCTCATCTTCATTTCCCACAATTTTAGAATATGAGGGAGAAGCTTGGGTATGACCCTCTTTTCGTTTCTTAAATTCAAGAAATTCCTTATATAAAGGATCTTGAGCTGATGATAAATCAGCTGCTATTAGCTTCTTTCTTCCATGTTGTGTCAGAATATTATCCTGACCTCTGCCACGACCACCTCTGCCTCTATAAGAGGAGAGTCCTCTTCCATGAAACTGCATTTCTGTCATATTAAAATTCTTTGATTAAGCAGAGAGTCTATTGAGCAAGCCATTGACAAATTGTAATTCCCATAATAAGCATTGATTTTTGTGCTTTAGAGCACAACTTCTATATGTTAAACTCTGCATTTGGAACTCAGGAGAATTGATTTCAGTTTCCCAATATTTGAGACTTTTCTGAAGATAATATCTTCTAATTTGAAGCCTTTTAATGCAATTAGCATCTCCATATATTTTTAAATAATAAGGATCATTAATTGGATCAGGAACCCCAATTCTTCCTAAGTAGCGACGATGATGGGGAAGAACATAATATACTGAACAACCATATAAATTGTGAATATATAATTTTTGCATTGTTTGTATTGAGGAATATTCTGAAAATCTTGATCCTGCAAAATTCATGATAAATATTCTCTAGTCAGAAAATCTGGAAGATTATTATCTTCTCCTTTTTTATAAATAATTTCAAAATCAAAAGAAGCGAGATGCGCCTGCCATCTAGCAAACATTTGCTTAGAAACATCATGTTTAAAATCTTTTCGAAACATAAACTTGGCTGCTTTACAGTCTGTCTTTATCACAAAATGTTGATTATATAAATCATCTTGAAATTTTAATACACATTTTACTATGGCAAGAATTTCTTTTGCTATTGTTGCATAATTCTTTTGACTATTATTCCATTTTCCAGAATAAAATCTGATAAGATTCTCTTGTTTTGTAATAGGATTAATTTGTTTTAAAATACCACCATAACCAATTTCAGAAGCATTAGTTTCCACAATTTTTTCCCAATTTGGGTTAGCAAGCATTAAACAAGGTAAAGTTTTCACCTTTTCTTTTATTTTCTTTACAGCATTAGTATGCTGTTCTGACCAAGGTTTTGGTTTCTTTTTTAATCTATCATATAAAATAGCTGTATCTTCAGCAAGATTTTTATAATAGGCTGAAATATAATTCAGGCTTCCTAAAAATCTTTGTAACTGAGTTTTATTTGTAATTTCATCAGGAAATTTAGAAGCAAAATCAATACTTCTATTGATAGGGATAATATTACCTTTCTCAATTTTTTGACCAAGAAATCTAACATTCGTTTGGAATAAAGACATTTTTGGTTTAGATATTACCAGGCCATTTTGAATAATAATTTTTCTAAACATATCTAAATGTTTAAAATGAGATTCTATATCCTTGGAAAATACAAGAATATCATCAATATATACGATAATAAATTCACTATAAGGAGTAAAAATATCATTCATTATTTTTTGAAATTCTGACGGAGCATTCTTTAATCCAAAAGGCATAACATTCCATTCATAATGTCCTATAGGAACATTAAAAGCAGTTTTATATCTATCATCTTTATTAATCTGAATTTGCCAATATCCTGATTTTAAATCAAATTTAGAGAATATGACTGCATCATATAATCTATCTAAAAGATCTTTTTTATTAGGAATAAGATGTCTAATCCATTTTAAAACTTTATTAAGGGGTTTATAATTTATTACAAGTCTAGGAACTCCTCTTTCCTGTTCAGCATGTTTATTAACATAAAAAGCAGTACATGACCATGGGGATTGAGAAGGACAGATTAATTTTTTACTAAGCAAAGATTCAATTTCTTTTTTACATAATTCTAAATATTCAGAATTCATTTGACAAGGTCTTGCTTTAGTAGGAATATTTTTTTCATCAAAATCATTTTCATATGGTAAATCAACAATATGTTTTTTCCTATCCCAGAAAGCATTAGGATGATCATTACAAATTTCTAAACAGAATTTATTATGTAAAAGTTTTATCTTATCTTGTAATTTTGGATTTTGTAGTTTGTCTTCTATGGTTAAAAGACAAACTTCATTTTTAAGAAAATTTAATTGATTTTCTTTTGCTTTAATTTGTTCATACATTCCATGTAATACTTTGGTAAAAGGTTTTGTAATAAATTTCAAATGTATAGGCTTATTATTATAAGTACCTATAATTCCTTCTTTATTTACAGTTATAAAAGGATAAAGTTTTGTTATAAAAGGTGATCCAAGTATAACTTGGTTTGAAATATTTTTAACAAGTAAAAAGCTTGTGGGTATGCAAGTTTTATTAATACAAACAAAAGCTTTGGGAAGCTTAAAACTGATATCAAGTTTTTGTCCTCCAGCATGGGATAAAGAATGAGTAGTTTTTTCAAAATATCTTGTAGGAATTAATCCTTCTTGTATTACGTTTAAATCAGCACCACTATCAATTAGAGCAATAAATTCTTGAGAAAAATAATTATCTATTAATAAAGTTATTTGTACAGTCCATTTTTGGGACATAATTTGTTCCAGAGTATTTAAGAAATTATCATTTGAAAATTGAAGAGTTTGCATATTAACTATTGGTTCTTCTTGAAGAGAATTAGTTTCAGAATTATGTTCTAATCTTGATATTCTATTATCAAGGACTTTATTTTCTTGTTTTAAAGAATTAATTTCTTTCTTTAAATGATTTATTTCTATCATAAGGTCATTTACTGATGTAGGAGTATTTACTACCTGTCTACCTTTTAATAATTTATGAACTTCTGACATAGAATATGGTTCTGGAGAAGTTATGACTTCCTCAGGGACATTTCGTGTGTTAATAGAAGTACTAGGAGTAGTAGGAATATTGTCAATTTGATCAATTATTTTTGATCTTAAATCCGAATCCTTGATATGTTTTAGTAGTTCAAAAATATTTTGGCTATCTAAAACATTTATTTCCATATCTTGAAATTGAGATAGAATTTTATAATATTCTTCATTTTCCAGATTATTAATACAAGGTTGACCTTTACTACAAGGTTCACATTCTGACTCCGATGTAGATTTCGATTCTGATATTATTGACTCATTATCTAAAACTTTAAGCCTTTCAGAATTGCTACTATCTTCAGAATATGATTCTGTTTCTGAATTATCAGTATCCGAGTTTAATAAGATTTTGGATATTTTTTCTTTTATATCATCATCTATTTGGAGATTATTAATTTTCTTTTTGGTCCAACAATTTCTTGCATAATGACCTGTTCTTCCACATTTTCTACAAACAATAAATTTTCTTTTAGCTTGTTTATTTTCTTCTTTTTCTTCTTTTCTTTTTAATTTTTTCTCCCATTTCTTTTGAGAATATTTTCGTTTTCTTTTCAGATATTTAAATTTTTTATCTTTATTCTTTTCTTTTAAAGGTTTAAGTTTATGAGAAGAAGGGATATCCATGCCAAATTGACTACAGAATTGGCCTAATTGTTTTCTTTCTATGAGGTTTTGACTTTTTAATTGTTGATTTAATTTTATTTCATTACAAAGATTTAATCCTTCTTGGATACATACGCCAATTAATTTACCATAGGTATAGTTATCATAAGGAATAGATATTAAATCACCTCATAAATTCCTTCTAACTCTTTCAGCAAATAAATGAGGTAACCCATCAATAAATTTAGATTTCCAATGAGAACTATTACTTTCAGGTAATTCCATGACTCTATTTAGAAAAGTATCTTTATACCATCTAAAATCTGTTAGTGTTTTACACTTAAGATTTTGTAATAATGTTCTAATTGTTTCACTATTATCAGAATATCTTCCAGTAAAATGTTCAACAATATTAACTATTAAAGTATATACTGAATTTTCAACTAATTTATTATCTTCCTGTTTAATAGTGTTTAAAATTTCATCTTTATTTGCTTGGGTTAAATAATGATCCCACCATCCTTTTAATTGACCTGTAAATCCTGCAATTATCATTTTTGCAACAGTCCTATCTGTATTATTATTGCTTTTACAAATGGTAGAATACATAAGCATTCTGTGGACAGCATTATAAATTTGTTTTTCAGTATAACCATCAATATTCCATTCATAAATATTTTTGCCACTATAACTATTACTAAGAATAAATTCTTGTTCTTCATGTAAAACGTCCATAGGAGAAGGTCTCCTGTAATAATATAACCTTTGACTGGGTTTATTTGCCCATTTTTCCTTATCAATTTTATTAATTGTATCAGCATTTTTATCTAGTGTATTTATGGTTAATTTCTCCTTTAGTACTTTTTCAACTTTTGATGCAAGTCGTTGAATATTATTATCAATACGAGATCCTTCTCTTAGAGTATTATCAAAGTCTTCTTCTAAAGTATTTATTGTTAATTTATCAAATTTGTCTTTTAAGAATTTTTCTAATTCTGTAGTAGATTTTAATTTAAAATCTCGAATTTCAGGAGGAGACTGAATACTGGGACTTGCAGTGTGACCTTTTCCATTATGACCAGTATGACTAGTACCAATGATTTCAAGATCCTTTTCAGGAAATTTAGATTTATCTATTAATATACTTAGTTTATTTATTCTATCATGTAAAGAAGCTATTTGTTCTCCTAACACATTCAAAAACATATTAGCATAGTTTTGTTGTTCAATAAGAATATTAATATGTTGACATGTAACTTGTAAAGTATTGTTTTCAAATATTTTTGAAAAGGCAAGAAAATTACAGATTTTCCCTTCTTTTTCCATTTGAAATGCTTGTGAAGGAGGATAAATATCTTTATTTATTTGTCCATTTAAAAGTTTATAATTTCTTTCTATTACAGCGATATATTGTTCAACATATGTAGACATAAACCATGGAACAAAAGGAATGAGAGTATTTTTCTCAGAACAAGTTTTATAAAATTGTTCTTGTATATAATTTTGTTCACTTAGATTAAAATTATCAAAAAACCAATTTCTAAATAATTCCCATCTAGGCAAATTGAATTCTTTTTTAATATGTTGCCTGGCCTGAGAGCCAGGACTAAAATTAATTTTAGGCCAAAAATCCATTAAAAAGGTGGCATACTCATTTCAGACATTGTCTCCACCTGCTTAATATTATTAGCATGCTTATTATTATATCCTTTTACAATATTGTCTTGATTAATATATAATTCATCAATTCTAGAATCTCTTAACGATTCTTGTGTTTCCTCTTTTTCATCTCTTATTTGAGAAGTAGATGCCCTCAAAGGAGTTTCAACAATATAATCAATAGGTGAAATATAAGAATGTAAAGATTGGAATCGAGACCTAGATAATTTTGAAGATGGTCCTAAAAATCTATTTGGATGTTCAAATTGTAAATCTATGGTCCCTTCTTGAGACTGTATTACATCTACCAGATTTGACTGTATTTGTGGTTGTGTAGGTACAGCTTTTTCAATTATCCAGTGTTCAGGAAAAGCAATTTCTTCCCATTTTATAGATCTCCTTGTAATAATATTAGACTTACTAAAATTTCTACCATCTCTTAAGGCTGCTATAAAACTTTCAGGCAAACCTTCTAATGTAAGTGGTTTAAACGCAATTTGCACTAATCCTATATGAAGAAATTTACGAGTTTTCCTATAAGGAAGTATATCTTTTTCACTAAATAACTTAATTATCATTTTTTCATTATTCAAGGAAATAGATTGTTCAGTAGTTTTAACCAATTGTTTTAACCCTAATCTTTCAAAAGTTCCTAATTGATAAATTGTTTTTGGTTCAATTCTAGGGATAGTCCACTTATTAAGTAGATCTAAATCCTGTGGTAATTCAAATTTAAGATTGAGACTATTTTTTACAGTATCCTGATTTCTAATCATTGCAATAAGCAAGTTTTTTGTGTTAAATTATATCCTTACCCAACATGATTTCCCCCTGAAAACATGGCTCTGATACCATCTATGCCCAGGGACAGATGATTCCAAAGAGAGATTACGCTTATGGAAGATTTACTGGACATTGGTTTATATGATACTGTATACTGGATTATAAGATACTGTATAATGGTTTATTATAAGATTGTAACTTTCGATGTATAAACACACACTGTATAATAGGTTATAAGATACTGAATAATGTGTTATGAATATTAGAGTTCAAGAAAAAAGAAAAATTCTATAAGTAAAATGCGTCATTTTCTCTTGAAGTATTGTCTGTACATATTTCTTCTACACACACTGCCAAGTCTGCCATGGTATGGACTAATTCATTATCGCCGAATATGCAGAATTCATTTTAACCATAGGGTATAGTAGAGTCTGGATGAATGAAAAATGGAAAGAAAATAAATATTGAATATTAATTGAGTTTGATGATAAATAACGTAAATAAGGGGGATTTAATTAGCTGGAATTGGAAGGAATAATTAAAAAGGGAAGAGGAATCTGTTATTGCATATAATAAGGGATTTGATTTTGCTCCTGCATATTATTGGCATGGGTTTGTTAGACCTATTGACTAAAATGCCCCTATCATCATTAAATTAAGATAAAACTCGAAATAATGGTTTAAATATGGACCTTGGGATCAAATGGTTTAAATGGTCTAGATTGGGTCTTATATCTTACCTAAAGTATAGGAATGTATTTGATCCATACACTATATATATATATATATATATATATATTAATATTACATGTAAGATTCATTCTTATATTTTGTGAATACGCACACATATAAATACATACACTACAGAAAAAATGAAGTATTTGGGACAAAGTATCAAGTGGCAAGTGAAAGTTCTCACTTATTAGATATATTATATGACAAGAAAATTTGTTTTGTCACAAAAATAGCATTCACAAGTTTAATAATGACAAGAATTGTATAAAAGTAATTACTCTTGATAATTAGTGACAAAAAAATTGTTGTCAGTATTGACAATCACTACAACAAAAAGTAATATTTGTGACAAAATTTGAAGTGACAATGTTAAAATTGTCGTTACATGTTTATAATGAGTGACAACAATTTTTGCTTTGTCACAATATGAATTTTTAGTGATAAGAGTTTTATAAAATTGTCACTTTTGACAATTAGTGACACATGTATGTGACAACCACTACAAAAAAAAATGATCATTGCCCATGTCAATATGTCATGGTGAAAAGTCCCTTTGTCATTGTTAAAATCAATTGACCACGGCTTTGCTACCGCTTTGGCCATGGCCAAAACATTTCTTCCACCACGGCTAGTTAGTGCTTAAACTAGTTAGCATTCTTTTTAAGCATGGCTAATTTTAGTGTGGTTATATGAAACATCTACCATGACCAAGTTACCCGTGAGCTTAGACCTCTATAAACCATGGTTTTAAGTCATGACATATATTTTCATTGTCAATACTCAATTTTCTTGTAGTGAACACAAATAAAGTGACAACTATAATTGTTGACACTAAGTTGTCACAAAAGGTGTGTCACTAATTGTCAATAGTGACAACAATTTCCTTGTCACTAATTATCAAGAGTGACAATTTCTATACAAATCTTCTCACTGTTAAACATGTGGAGCATATTTTAGTGACAAGACAAAAGTTCTTGTCACTAAAGATTGATAATTAGTGACAACTTTGAATTTTCACTTGGTATTTTGTCACCAATGTCTTATTTTTTTGTAGTGATGAGTGACACATCTATAGTGACAATTTAGTGACAACAAATATAATTGTCAATTTATTTGTGTTGCTACTAAGTTGTCACTAAATACACGTAACTAATTGTCAATAGTGACAAAGCCACTTCAATTTTGTCAATACTCAATTTTCTTGTAGTGAACACAAATAAAGTGACAACTATAATTGTTGACACTAAGTTGTCACAAAAGGTGTGTCACTAATTGTCAATAGTGACAACAATTTCCTTGTCACTAATTATCAAGAGTGACAACTTCTATACAAATCTTGTCACTGTTAAACATGTGCAGCATATTTTAGTGACAAGACAAAAGTTCTTGTCACTAAAGATTGATAATTAGTGACAACTTTGAATTCTCACTTGGTATTTTGTCACCAATGTCTTATTTTTTTGTAGTGATGAGTGACACATCTATAGTGACAATTTAGTGACAACAAATATAATTGTCAATTTATTTGTGTTGCTACTAAGTTGTCACTAAATACACGTAACTAATTGTCGATAGTGACAAAGCCACTTCAATTTTGTCAATACTCAATTTTCTTGTAGTGAACACAAATAAAGTGACAACTATAATTGTTGACACTAAGTTGTCACAAAAGGTGTGTCACTAATTGTCAATAGTGACAACAATTTCCTTGTCACTAATTATCAAGAGTGACAACTTCTATACAAATCTTGTCATTGTTAAACATGTGGAGCATATTTTAGTGACAAGACAAAAGTTCTTGTCACTAAAGATTGATAATTAGTGACAACTTTGAATTCTCACTTGGTATTTTGTCACCAATGTCTTATTTTTTTGTAGTGATGAGTGACACATCTATAGTGACAATTTAGTGACAACAAATATAATTGTAGTCATCACTACAAATATAATTGTCACTACAAATATAATTGTCGATAGTGACAAAGCCACTTCAATTTTGTCACGAACACAATTATATATTGTAGTGAAACTTGTAAAATTTATTTATATAATACAAATTATATATATATATATATATATATATATATATTGTACATCCGTGTGCATATTAATACATAAATCTTAATATGTAGTCATACTTACTTATATTGAACTATATATATAGATAGATAGATAGATAAAGCATTTATTTGTTTATGTAAATGAGTTATATGTGCTGTAAATACAATATATAATACTTATATACATAATAATTTTATATATTACATATTTTGTATCTATAAATTTACATATTTCTATGGAATATATAAATATAAATACATATACTTATACATATTTTCTATTTATAAGAAAATTTACATATATTGAATTACACACAAAACTAATATAGATTTTAGATATATACAACTAATTAAAGTTGTAATTCGTAATTTAATATACAAGATGAGTGACATTCATTTTTAATTGTGATTCCCAACTAAGTTGAAATAACTAATTCGTCATGGTTGAATGAAGAATGACTATTCCCACTTCTAATAGGAATAAGCAAACTATAGACTACTCAACCCCATATCTCATTATAATCCTACCAAACATGAAGTGAGTTATAAAAAAGTGGGAAACGTCTTTCCTGAAATTCTCATTCTCTTGTACCAAACGTGTCATTAGTTGGCCATTGCAATTGAGAGTGCGAATTTTACAAAAAGTTGAGACAAAAAATATAGAGGGAGTGAAATGAACATCTTTGAAGGCAATATATTTCGATTGCTTAGCGAGGTATGTCCCAAAAGAAAATCCAAGACAGCTTGTGTAGAAATCTTTGTGACGAATATAAGATATTCACACAAGTATCAAACTTTTTGGTGTGTAGTTCAAGGAGACTATAACACAATGCAAAAGGAGACAACTCATTTAGTTTTTAACGGAGTATAAAGCAAAGAACTAAATTTACTCAATCGAAGGACTAATTTTGCAATTTTTTTAAGGAGTCAAACTAAAAATAAAATCGAATAAAGGGTGGTGCTAAAAGTCAAATGACTATATTTTGTCGGATAAAAAGTATAATTTTTGCCCGGAAAAACTTGGGTACCTGAAAACTTTGCTATTTAAGCAATAAGTTTGTGATACATGGATCTAATCCTAAGACAAAAGAAGAAACAGGGAACAAAGTTAGGCAAGTTCGTAATTCTATCACCTCATGCACCGGACTAGATATAAGAATGGAAATTGGAATATGAGAGATTTTTGTATGTGAACAAGTTATAATGTCATTCTATTGTTGGGATAATTACAATTTTGGTATCTAATGTTGACATCTAAATCACTTTTGGTCCCCCATTTATTGGACTAGATAAAATTGGTCCATAATCTTTCATTTTTTAACAAATTTTGTCCCTGCCGTTAAGAGTCCCTCCAAAACAGACGGAAAAGCTCACATGCCACGCACGTGAGCTGTTTCTGGCGGGGAAATGGGCATGTTGGCGCTTGAATCCACCATTTCACTACCTACCTTCATTTTTTCTCCCTTTATACCTTCAAAATTGCTACCAAACACAAAAAACAACCCCAAATTCATCTTACATGAGTAGAAATTTATGTTTTTCGAATCAAACACATAAAATTGAACATTTACAACACTTACCGTTTCAATTTGATGGTGGGAAGCTCCAATCGATGGCTAATCAAACAAAGAACTCAAAACCTTCAATTTACTCAGAAGGATTTTGGGGATTTTCATAACCCATGGATTCTTACAAATGTTGCAACAGATCAACATGCTTTTTGCTGATAAGTAAATCTAAGAGCAATTTTGGGAAAAATCAAAACAAAATTTCTGATTTTTGGTTTTTTAGGATTCAAACAAAACCCCAGCTCTGAATCGCATCAATTTTTCACCATATAAAGAAAGATTCGAAGGTGGGTATCCAAAATTTGAAGTAATTTTACTGGTTATAGGCAATGATTTGGATAATTTTTGGGTGAAATTAGGCTAGGATTTCGAATTGGGGAGAGTGTTCTTGGGATTTTTTATTTTTTTTTGTTCAAATGCAGAAGTGAATGGGGTTTGACCCCTTACATCCGTCAACAGCTCACGTGCGTGGCATGTGAGCTTTTCCATCTGTTTTTGGATGGACCCTTAATGGTAAGGATGGAATTTGTTAAAAAATGAAAATAGGGACTAATTTTGTCGAGTCAAACAAATGGGGGACCAAAAGTGATTCATTAGGGACCAAAACCGTAATTAGTTGTTGGATTTTTCATGAAAGAGCTATATATTATTAATTTAATGATTCAATATTAGGAATAACAAATGTTGTTGTTAAGAAGAGGAAGATCCAGAATATTTCCTTGATTCAAAATTACTAAAATAACAGACGGGAAAATCGCATTTTTAGTCCCGTAAGTTTGCCCCGGTACACTTTTGGTCCCATAAGTTACGGGATTCTCACTTTACGTCCCATATGTTTCACAAATTCTCACTTTTGGTCCCATCCGTCTATTTTTAACGGAAAATGGCACGTGAGTGGCACGTGCCCGGTTGCCAGCTGGTTTGGGGGGGGGGGGATTGTTCAATTTTCACTGTTTTGGGGCAAAATTTGAAATTTTGAAAAGCCGATTTGGGGCAAAATTTTGGAATTTGACAGCAGCCCATCTTCTTCTTCATTGCAGAAGTGAATTCCCGGTCATGGCAGCTGTGAATTTTCCTGAAAATGCGCGGGAGAAGGTCATGTTTTGCTGTGAAAAAATGACGTTGAAAATGGCTAAAATCGAGCCCAAATTCGCCGAAAAAAAACCGACGTGGGTCCCTGAGTGCAATGCCATTAACACCGGCTGAATTGCTGCTCGAAGCCGTCCTTAAATCGGTTGAGAAGACGATTTAAAAATTTCAGATTTTGCCCCAATTGACTTTTGAAAATTTCAGATTTGCCCCCAAACAGTGAAAATTGAACAATTCTCCCCCCCAAACCAGCTGGCAACCGGCGCACGTGCCACTCACGTGCCATTTTCCGTTAAAAATAGACGGATGGGACCAAAAGTGAGAATTTGTGAAACATATGGGACGTAAAGTGAGAATCCCGTAACTTATGGGACCAAAAGTGTACTGGGGCAAAGTTATGGGACTAAAAATGCGATTTTCCCAATAACAGACGAAATATTTAATAAGCAACCTCACCATCATGATTACTAATATAAATCGTGACGAAATAGAATAATAATAAAATCAGTCTAATATTCTGAACTAATGTGCTGAATGAGATGTTAAAGAAGAAAAAAAAATCAAAAATCATAATTCTTATATATCAAAATATTGCAATATTTTGTTACAACAAAATTTCTTATTTTAAATAATTATATCGTTATTAATGGAGTCAGATTCAACAGAAGTTAAACACCGTTACAAGTTATGTACCATATCGTATAACAAAATAAATGGATGGGAACATAGGCTTGACTAGTCTCGTCTACAAGGCTGCATGCATTACTTGGGTTCGTTATACTATTGTGAAAGAGTCTTTGCTATCGGTCTAGATTGTCTATAATATTTTAGCCATTTTCAACGTCATTTTTTCACAGCAAAACATGACCTTCTCCCGCGCGTTTTCAGGCAAATTCACAGCTACCATGACCGGGAATTCACTGCTGCAATGAAGAAGAAGATGGGCTGCTGTCAAATTCCAAAATTTTGCCCCAAATCGGCTTTTCAAAATTTCAAATTTTGCCCCAAAACAGTGAAAATTGAACAATCCCCCCCCCCCAAACCAGCTGGCAACCGGGCACGTGCCACTCACGTGCCATTTTCCGTTAAAAATAGACGGATGGGACCAAAAGTGAGAATTTGTGAAACATATGGGACGTAAAGTGAGAATCCCGTAACTTATGGGACCAAAAGTGTACCGGGGCAAACTTACGGGACTAAAAATGCGATTTTCCCGTAGACATGTGTATGTGAATTATATTTTTTATTTCTCTTTTAGTTTTTACATACATATATCTATAATGTATTTGTACCAACAAAATGTTGCAAGACCAAGACAAATTGTCACAAATTCTGATTAGATAAAATTGACAATACAATAATAAAATGGTAAATGATGAATCAAAATTGTTGCACGGTAGAATCATCCAAAAGCCCTTGTTGAATTAGATTGGCAGTCCCATCACTGTTGGCTTGGATTTTGTTTCTAAAACATATTATTTCCAAAATATTCTTTTTCCTTTTAATATAAAGTAAATTTTTGGTTATGAACAACAAAGCATATTATTTACAAAATATTTCCACCTTTAATTAATAGTTTGTTTTTGGTTATGAACAATTCCTATCTCTAATGCACAGATACTCCTAAAAAGGATCAAGTACAGTACCATGTCTGTATCTGGCACGGATACTATCTGATACCATGTTCGGAATATTTTTTTAAGTGTCCGAAAATAAAATTAAAAAAACAATTCTAGATACCATATTCGACACAAAATTTGAAGTATCCTACACATTGTGGATACCAAACAGAGTATTTTTTTAAATATTATACAATACTGTTTGGGCTAAAATAGAAAAAGAGAAAATATTTGTTGTCTTTTGTCAAAAATTAAACATAGAAGTTAAACAAAGAAATTAAAGGAACGAGACAAAATTTTGTGTATGTGTCAATGAATCTACTGAATCAAATATTTTTATGTACTACACATGCATGGACATCGACGTATTCTCAACGTATTGTATCCTAAAATTTTAAAATTCGTCATATTTCGTATCCATATCGTATTGCATCCGTATATGTATCCGTGCATCATAGATTTTTGTACATACTTGAATCACATACTTAAACCGCATTCAGGAACCGAAGGCTCTGTATGTTTGTGTTTTTTGGAACACATTTTCATTTTTTGGATCAGTAGAAAATGAAAATACCCACATCAAGCTAAATTCTATTGAAATACTTATTTTAAATCTTACTACACATTCCCCTATATAACCACTCACCATTTCAATATTCAATCACTTCACACTTTTTCCTAATTAATTATATAATTAAATTATCCAACTGATTCTCTTTCTTACTTTATACTCTCTTTTTTCTCTATCATCATTATATTCATAACTACTTCAATCATTTCATTTATCAAATCATAATAAAAATCTACTTTATATCACATCTACACAACTTTCAACAATTTCTTAAACCCACACCCATACAAACCAAAAAAGTCTATATTTACTCACGAATTTTTATAATACACATTCTCCCAAAAAAAAAACTCAAGAGTTAATTTTAAAAACACAACCATACACAGCCGAACCTTTTCACGTCGTTAAACTTCGTTCAACTAATCCAATTTACACCCAAATGCATTGACAAATATGTGACATTTTCACTACGATTAATGCACCAATATAAAGGACGAAAAATAACTTTATTCCTCGTTTGTTTAGGCTAAGAACTTCACTAGTAATTACACCAAATTTCAGTGAGCTAATTAAGTGATTCGCCCAAAATAAATAAATAAAATAATAAAACAAACAATTAGACACCATTGGTCAAGGGCTGATGTGGTAATTTTAGCAACCATATCCAAAACATGTTTACTTATGATTTTGGGAACTGCAATTTGTTTGTCTAATGGCCCCACCAATAAGAGATAAAAATACAACATAGAAAGCTACGTGTGGCTTGAACTAGTTCACATATAAGAGGGTGTGGTTCAAAGCGCTTATCACGTTATCTTTCACATGATGTTTTCCAGCTCAAGATTGTTTTAACTTTTGATTTTTCTTCTCTCTAGCGAGTTTTTGATAGGCTCCTTTTGAACTTTTGCCCCTTGTAGCTTTGCTCTATTTGCATTTTAGGGGTCCTAACTTATACTATTTTCATAAAAGTTTCGCAGTTAAATACTTTAGATTTGTTTCAACTGATTACATGTAGCAATATAATATATCAACAATGTTTATGTGTTGATCCTTCTTAGCCTTTAATAATCCAATTAGATCTACATAAAATATCAGTACGAAACTTTCTTTAATACGGAGCGAGAATGAACTTTCTTTAATACGGAGCGAGAATAAACTTTCTTTAATACGGAGCGAGAAATCTGCAGCTTTTATGGTGGAAGGAGTCATCTTGCTCGTTCCCTTTTTCCTCTCATTACTTAGAGTCGCTCTCTTTACTTGCAGATTACAATCGATAATGAATCCTCTTTTGCTTAATGAAGCAAGATTAAAGTGGAGCAAGTGAAAAGAAGCATGCATAAGATTGTTATTTTATTCGATAACGAATTTGTTGAAAACATATTTGGAGATGGACATTGTCTTAATCACAATCTATAAGCCATTATATGGAGATTGCATGTTGAAAACATATTTGGAGATGGACATTGTCTTAATCATAATCTATAAGCCATTATATGGAGATTGCAACCATAGTTACGAATGCGGTTAAATTGAGGGGAAATTTAAATAAATAATACAAAATTAAATAAAAAATCGGAAAATGTTACAAGTTTTGCTATATCTCTGAAAATAGCACAAAAAGCTGTTGGTAACAGCGTCTCACAAAAAAACATTTATTTTTTCAAAAAACTATGAGAGAGCGTCTCTTACTATAATTTTTTATTTTTTTTTAATTAATTTTGATTTTTTTTCTTTTTTAATTAATTGTAAGAGACACTGTAAACAACAACATCTCTCACAATTAATATTTAAGAAAAAAAATAGAATGTAAAGGCAGCGTTTACTCACTTCTCCCTCTTTTCTATTCTCTTTTCTTCTCGTCTACTCTCTTGCACTTTTTCTCACCATTGCTAAAGAATTTTTCTTCGAATTTCTCCTCCAAATTTCTCCCCCAACCAAGAAATCAAGGTAATTCTATTTATTATACTTTTTACTTTGTCAAATTTAGGGTTTGTATATTGTTTTTATTTTATTGTAATGGTATTGTAATTTAGGGTTAAAAACTTGAATTTTTAGTCATAAATTTGATTTGTTAAGTATAATTTTTGATATATTTGGTATAATTCTTGAATATGTTGGTATAATTTTTGAATTAATAAGTTTAATTTTGATTTTTAGGTTTAATTTCGACTTTTAGGTCTAATGTCAATTTTAAGTTTTATTTTCAAATTGTTAGGTATAATTTTGAATTATAATAGGTTTAATTTCGAATTGTTTGGTATATTTTTCCATTCTTTGGCATAATGTTCGAATTAGTTGGCATAATTTTTGAATTGTTTGGTATAATTTGAATTTTTAGGTTTAATTTCGAGTTGTTAGGTTTAATTTCAAATTGGATGGTAGAGTTTTTGAATTTTTTTCAGTATTAGTTCGAATTATTAGGTTTAATTTCAAGTAGTTATATTTAATAGAGTTTTTGAATTTTTTTTCAGTATTAGTTCGAATTAATAGGTTTAATTTCAAGTAGTTATATTTAGTTTCGAATTATTAGCTTTAATTTCGAATTAGTTGGTATAATTTTCGAATGGTTTGGTATAATTTTGGAGTAATAGATTTAATTTTGATTTTTAGGTGTAATATCGATTAGCAGGTATTATTTTTAATTTCTAAGTGTAATCTCCAATTTTTAGGTATAATCTCTAATTAGTATGTTGAAATTTGATTTTTAGGTATAATTATCAATTATTAGGTATAATCTTTAATTTTGAATTTGTATGTATAATCTCTAATTAGCAAGTATAATTTGTAATTAGTAGGTTTAATTTCGAATTAATAGATACAATTTCTATTTAGTATGTATAATTTGTAATTAGTATGTGTAATTTCTATCGTTTAATGTAAATTAACTTTCTTGTAAAAAGAATAATACAAAAACCCTAGCCTTCTCTCTCTTCACATCTCTCTCTAAACCCTAGCTTTTTTTTTTCTTTTTTTTCCTCCGCCGGCGATGGCATGGTGAAGCAGTCATCTCCTTCACCACTGTTACCACCACCATCGTCGGCGGGTTGGGTTGGGTTGAAGCACCCTTCTTCAAGTTGTACATCACATCTTCAAATCTGAAGAGATGGATATGGATCTAAAGAGACAGATCTGACGAGATGAAGACGGGTGATACTTCAGTTTTTATATAGCATTTTAGATATTTTGTTTAGTATTTTGTTTTCTCTCTCGTATGAGAGTTTGCTTTCTCTCTCGAATGAGAGTTTCATCTCTCCTTGAATAGGAGTTGCACGAGAATTTTCTTGTGTTCGTTAGTGAATTTTTAAGATTTGTTATCTTCAAGAACTTGATATTTGGTGTTTTAGATGTTCTTACTACATCGTTTGAGTCGATATGAATTGTATTGTTCCAGGCGTTGTAAACTTTTGATTGAATGATATATAAAATTGATTTTTATTCAAAAAAAAACATGTAATTAACATTCTTGTGAATATTTAAATGCAGGATGGCTAAGCGGTACGTTGATCATATATACGATCTGACAGACGATAGCATATTGTATGATCAAAAGAATTATATATCTGAGTAGGTTGCTGATCAGGTAGACTTTGTGTTTTGTGCCCAGCGATGTGACAATGTATATTTCGTGTCCTATTAAAGCTTCATCAAATGGGATTCTATAGGGTCTACAAGTTACCTCTTTTCAAAAATGATATGGACCTTGTGACCGGCCTAATTGAGAGATGGCCTCCAGAGACAAACACATTCCATTTCAGAACCAGAAAGGCTACGATAACTCTCCAAGATATTGTTGTTATATATGGTCTACCAGTTGATGGTAGGCCAATAGTTGAATATCATTACTTCGGAAGATTTGAAGATTGCGCCGAATATGTCTTTCAACTATTAGGGATGCAAATAGTGCCGGAAGATTTCACTAAAGGTCATCGAATACCAGTCAGCAAGGCTGTCGATTATGTGAGGAGTGTGCTTGCCCAAATAGATGATCTATTCGAAGAATTTAGAGTTGATCAGATAGCCTATTGTTGGGCCCTTTTGTTGCTCGGGGGTGTGATGTGTCCCGACACCACATCAGATGTTATTGCGGTACTGTGGTTGGGGCTTTTTGAAGATATAAACTTAGTAAACACATATAGTTGGGGAGTGCTGCATTGACTCATTTGTACCAGCAATTGGTGAATGCTACCAAGATAGACGCCAAAAATATTGCAGGTTTCGTGCCATTATTAGAGGTGAGAAAATATATTATTTACTCATTTTTAATTATCTTGCTATAATAATTCATGGTTATTCAATAAATATATTTCTCCTTTAACATATATGGGCATGGTCTAGGATCATGGTTGTAAGGCCTAGTAGGGTACCTAGACAGATGGCGGGAGATGATTCGAATGACATTGCCCAAACTCCTTATGCAGACAATTGATGTAGTTAAATCGTCACAATCTTAGTACAACTATTCACAAAAAAACAAAACACATGAAGAAAAGGCAGACAATTGATGTGGTTGAATCGTCACAATCTAACTACAGCTGTTCACAAAAAATCAAAACTCGTGAAGTTGGGCAGAAGTTTCATAAATGTTGAAGGCCTTTATTAAGCCAAAAATTATCACGTCTCAACACAACAAATCCCAATAATGTGATTCAAGAAACAGATAGAACCTCCCTTGATATGTTTTCAAATATTCATCGACATGGTAATATTCTTCAACATATGAGGACAACCTAACCCCTAAGTCTTTACATTATTTTATTGCATGTGAGCACGAAATGAAGAGTCCATTTTTCACAAGAGAAATATTTATCTTTGATGTCGACGGTGTAAGTATGTGATAAGCTCGTATTTTACGCCTTTTAGGCGCCTCTTTTCTTGTATTTTGATGAGTTCTTGAGTGTATTTATGCCACATATGCTTTGATTTTGTGATTGGTTGTGTTTTTATAGGTTATTTGAGAATTGAAGCAAAAATGAATAAAAAGATCAAAGAAGTTCTCAAAATACTCCTTTAGCCACGGCTATGAAGACCCTTAGCCATGGTGATCATGAAGGAACCTTTGTACTTGGAAGATATGAAGTTACCAAGGCTAAAATAGGCAAAAAAAACGTGAATAGCAGATTTTAGCCGTGGCTACCGTCTTTTTAGCCGCGGCTAAGGGCCGATTTCAGCATCTATAAATACGCGTTATTAGGTCAAAATTCGGGACTTTTGCCCACTTTTGAGGGTTTGACACTTTGAAACACACCAAGAGGGTTGAGAGAAGTCTGGGGAAGAAGAAGAACGCGAGGATACTCCATCTTTGTCTATGAAGAAGGAGAATTCAAGCACGATCTATCAAGAAACTTTATTAGGGAGTTTTAATTTCATGCTTTTAGATTTGTTTTCATTGAACATGTCTTTCAAGATGAATTATCTCTTTTCTTTTACGATTATGACTTAATTTCCCTGTGATTGAGGCCATGTGAAATCCAATTATTATGTTTGATTTATGAGTATTATTTTTCCGGATTAAAGGCCATGTGAACTCCCTAATAACGTTTCTGGATTTCCTTGTGTGTGCTTTCCGTGAAACGGGAAATTCCATGAATCTTTGTAATGCGTTTTCATTAATTTGAATTTCATATAGAGATATAGAAATCGTTAATGAAAATAGAATTGCTATACCAAGAGATTGGATAGTAAGTAATTTAGGGAATTTCGCCTTAACCTAATCAATCTAATAATCCGGTAAGATAGAATCATAGTCAAATTGAATAATTGGTTGAATCATGTGCCTTAATCACTTTTCTCGTTGATTTAATTCAAAGTTGATTTCTCTCATTAGTTGGTAATTGTTATTTAATATTTTAATTCATAATTCACATCTTTATCTCTTGATTTAACTTAGAATTAGATAACACAGTAATTTCAGTACTTAAATACAATTGTCTCTAGGGTACGATAATCCGGACTTACATCCACTATATTACTTGCACGACCTAGTACACTTGCTAGGATTTTGTGTGTCAAATTTTTGGCGCCGTTGCCGGGGACAATTGTTTATTTAATATTGAGATTCTCTTATTTGTTCTAAGCTTAAGTCTTTTTTTTTATTTTTTATATTTTAGTCTTTTTATTTTTATTCTTGAAGAGATGAATAATAATAACTTTTATTGGTCACAACGTGGATGGAACGTAGGAGCCTATGGGAGTCAAGTGCAAGATTTATGTTCGTGGTGTAGAGGCGTTCATCATAGCGATTACTGTCAACACGGGGGGAGGAATCATCAAGATTTTCCATTAAGTTTTTATGTTAAGAGATCTTCACCCTCATACTTGCAACATGATAGTATGATGCAAGAAGAATTTCAGCCGATTGACTTTCAGAATCAAGGGAATTATCAGCAACAACGTGATAGGAGCCCGAGGTTTGAAGAGTTGATAATTCAATGGATGAAGACGAATGATGAGTGATATCAGAATATCGAAGCATCTATGATTACATTGCAAACACAAATCAATCAACTTTCCAACTTATTGGCAAAGAGATCATTAGCCACTTCACAAAGTAGCATAGAAGAGAATGATGAGGTACTTAGTACAGAAGTTGAACAAGTTGTTGATTCGGCACCACAGTGTCTGCACCCTATTACTACACCAGCACTACCTTCAGAATCTATGTGTGGTAAAGCAGAGACAACATCACTGGAGCACCTTCAATTCACCACAGAGATTCCAAAATCCACTCCATCACATGACCATGAAAGGAAGTTACCAATCTTCAAGAGCTCAACACCACCTACCACCATATCTCTCGAATTCTTACAAAATTGTATCAATAACCAGAGAGACAGAGTGGAGGAGGTTGAAGTCAAGGTTTACAACTCTATTGATTCATTCGATGCATATTTTGAGAACCCAAGTGATACTACGTTCGAGAATGAGAAAATCAGAGGATATATAATTCACTTGGATGAACCACCATTTGAGTTGTCAAAACTAAGGCTAGGGGAGTATGGGACAACCACATATAAGTTGCAATCATCCATTGAGGATTCTTTCTCACTTTCAATTAACCTTTCATCTTTACACTTCAATTATGTATTTTTGAAAGAGACCTTATGCTCACTTCTAATTCTTTTAGGTTGTGTGATAGAGATTGGAGGGGAGAAGCCTCTACGCAACTGGAAAAAGCACAAAAAGGCTCGTCCATACAAAGTTGGCATTGCTCCTTATGATCCACCATGAGCAGTGCAAGGGAGTCGAGCTAATGACTTAAAACAAGCGCTTCTTGGGAGGCAACCCATGTTTATAGTTTTCTTTTATTTCTTTTGTTTTGATTTAGTTGAGTCTTTTGTTCTATTTTAGTTTGTTTCGTGTCTCAGGTATAACATTACGTACAAGTGAGAAATTCTAGACGAGCGGCATCACTTACTTAAAAATAGAAATAAATTTTTGTTATAATGTCAGGTATTTAAGCCACGGCCGTGGCTTAACAGTACAAAGTTTTGAAATTTTCGCTCCCAGGTATTTTTAGCCGCGGCTACCCATCACCATAGCCACGGCTAAAAATTTGAAACCATCATGTCCCGGTAGCCACGGCTACCCATGGTTTTAGCCACGGCTAAATGGCGATTTTACAAAAAAATAAAATAAATAATCATAAACGTTTTTAAGTCCCAATTTTTCCCAACCTACAATCCATAATTCCCTAAAACCCCCAAACCTTCCCCAACACATCTAAATCAACACCAATCACCTGAGGATTTGGGATTTGATCCTAATGATTTCTTTTGAGCTTATGTTATGATTTTCACGATATGCTATTTTATTCTCGTTTTATCGTTATGCTTTTTCTGAGACATTTTGTTAGTCTTTCATTTCTATGTTTTTCTTTTAGTTTTATCTTGTTAGACTTGTAATGAATTCTAATTCCCTGATTACTACCATTGATGTTTGATTGATAGTTTCTTTTGTTTATGTGTTTAGGTCACATCTATTCTCCAGCTTCGCGAGTGATTGTAGTTAGCTCCCATGCACTTTCTGTCTGGAATTCTATATGGAGTTTTCAACCTCAATCTCTGATCAGGGCAGTATTTTCCCCTAGTTACTTTTATTTTCCATCATTTGGCTCATTGAGGACAATGAGTTGATTAAGTTTGGGGGTAGATACATGTTATGCATGATAATTTTTTTATATGCCCAGAAATTGATGTAATTTATACACATATGTGCAAGTGAAAATGCCTTGAATAATTCTAACGAACTGTCATTTTTCTGATGAAGCTTGATGATTTTGCTGTCTCATTTGTTTTTAGCTTCCAATTCTTTTCTTTGTGATCAACATGCTTTTCTGTGTCTTGATATCCTTTTTAGTCAAGCTTATGAAAATTTTTGAGGACTCGAGGCATGAACCTTCTACGTTTGTTTAATTTTGAAGAGTGCACTGATATTGCATGACCAAAATATGATTTAGGTCATTTTTGATTTGTCTTAAACCGTATGTTAGCTTGCAGTATATTCATTGTCTCTAGAACCTTTATTTGAGCCTTATTGATAAGAATGGGGTGTGCTAAGCACACCATAGACCACCATTCGCTTTTTGTTCATAAACCACATCATCTACCAGTTAGCCTAAAAGAAAAACAAAGATAATCACCCGGTTATGAGAGCTTACAATTCGGTATTATTTTAGCTATGTTTGGGTGTGTGTGTTATTATTTTTTGCACATACCGAAGGAGGTTGATGTTGGTTAATTTTTGAGAATTGATGAAGGTTTTGAGATATACTAGATGAAAGATACGGATGTGAGAAGCACTTGAATTAAGTTGAGCCGAAATAGTCGAAAAGAAAAAAAAGAAGAAAGAAAAAAAGACAAAGGAAAAAAAAAACAACAAAACATTTCTCGACTAGGCTATATATATGTGATGTTTCGGTGATCATTGGTTAGGTATTGTAACTCGTACACAACCCAAGTTCAACAAGAAATAAGTTTGGGGGTTGTGAATTGGAAAAGAAAAGAAAAAAAAAAGGAGAAAGGAATGTGATGAGAATTTTGAGTATGTTGCTTAGTTAGTGAGTGTAGCTTGAAGATATCGAGTTTTAAGCTCTCTAAACCCTTAGTCATTTTCTTCCATATATTTCCGTACCAAGCCAACACCCGAGCCTTACATTACAAGCCGGAAAGACCTTCTGATCATGGTTATCGCGTATTGTGCAGTCGAATAAGTTATATTTTCAAAGTTGGTTTATGTTGATGAGTTTGAGTTGTTTACATAATCTTGCTTAATGTGGATTCTAAACATATGAGGAGACGTGGATGTTCATGATTTGGGATAGTGTTGCAGAAATTTTGAGGCATATGAATTTGAAAGTTTTTGATGAATAAGTGATTTTTCACAAGTCTTGTTCTAAGGTGTTTATCTTGTCTTTGTGTATGAGTTGTAGAATTTTCGAGCTTATGTGTTTGCTTTAATTTCTTTGCTCGAGGACGATCAGTATGATTACTGGATCGGATCTGTCGTCCGTTTTAACTTGACCCGTGCAAAAACTTGACACGCTAATAACTAATGTGCTATGATAGCAAGTGCACTAGTCTTGTGTAGTAATAAGTGGACTAAAAGTCCGGGTTGTCGAACCACGGAGACTTGAATTTTAGTTTATGATTTTATAACGAAAGAGAACAAATACAATAAAGGTAAATTAAATGTAAAACGCGTACAATAGGAACGAGGTTGCACATATGATTTTAAACAAAATATAAAGAGAGACTAAGGCGCATGCTAGGTCCAAATTGATCAAATATACTTATAAAGGTTCTCGTTGGAGAGTTATGCTTATATTGTTATGGTGAAAACTCCTAAGGTAGAGAATAACCGATGTCTCGCGTTAAACCCCTATGCTTAGATCGTGATTTCCCAAATATTCCTATCCGGAAATCTAACCACTAAACATGCATTAATGTACTAGAGTTCACTCGATTTGAATCGAACAACTTCACCCGGGAATCTTTACCTATGTCTAGGGCAAGTCCTCATTAGTTGCGGGTCATGATGTGAATTTCTTGCACCCTAAGTCAATTTTCTCCCGAAATATTAACCTAGGCATAAGATTCTAACATATAGTGATTAAGTATATGCAAGATAGACAAAAACACAATTCACATCACATGACAATATAAGAATAACCTTAACAATCATCTATTATAAGCATAAATCACAATTTGGCCTTACATGGCCCTAGTCTTACAAATTTAGTTCATAATTGAAAGCATAAAAGACATAAAAGGATTCATATAAATATTCATAGACATAAATGTGTAATGAAAAAAACAATTAAAAACTCCCTCAAGTGTGATTGAAGATAGATCCTTGATTGTAGCTTCAAATCTCTAGCTCCTTTCCTTCTTCCTCTTCCTAGCAATCTTCCAAGAATGATGATTGGTGAAGAATTGAAAATGATGAATAATTGATGGGGAAGGATGATGACCGGCTGCCCTCCCCCTTCTGTCCTCCTTTTGGCCTCTCTTCCCTTTTTTAAACTCAAAAACCCATCAAGCATCTCATTAAAGAATTGCTATAAAGTATGCCAACCAAGAAATACAACTAAGACACCCCTTAGACACATGTGCTAACATTTTGGCTTTAATGATTCATCCCCCACAAAAGATGCTAACTTTTGGCTGAAAAGAATGAAATTTCGGATGTCGCCACGCCTGGGCGTGGGCATGACCACGCTCGGGCGTCGGCAGTAGGATGTTGGGCGTATTTGCCTCTGTCCGGTGCAGTAATTGTATTTCCTTCATAACTCTCTCCACAGACCTCCGATTTGGATGATTCAAGTTTCTATTTGAAGCTACGACATAGATCTACAACTTTGTAGAAGGAAACTTTGTCCAATTCGGTCTCTAAATGTACACAAATAGCGCTCAACCGTGGCAAGTGGTGCTATATCAGCGCCCAGGCGTGGGAAAATGGCGCTTAGGCGCGGAAGTGCGAAGCATCTTGGCCTAAACTTGCTTTATACGTCGTTTTTCAGCCCGTTCTTCGATTGTATCCATTTAAGACCTGAAATCACTTAATGCACGAATTAAACGCACATGTGGCAAGAATCAAGCGACAAATGAACCTAAAACATAAACGCAAAGGGGCTTAAAAACACGTAAAAATGACTCCTATCAACCCGTGTAATGGAACCACGAAAAAACTATAGCGGTGTGCACTTGGGATTTTTTGGTCCATACATTTTATATGCAAATGTTATCATAGGCTGTTCCCTCATTGCCAACCATTCGCACTCGATCAGCAAAATATTCGACAGTACAATGAAATGTGCACTCAACAGTCACTTTGGGTGGAAGATGTCGAGTACCTTTCAACATGTTGTTTAAGCTTTCGCCCATGTTCGTCGTCATAGTGCCTTCGCGCATCCCTCCATCATATGCCAGTGTCCACTTTTCTTGTGGGATGATTTTCAACTAATTTAACGCAGCCGGATTCTTATTACCAATAAGTTCCATTGCTTGGTTAAACTTTTGGACATTATGTGTCATACATGCTACATAACAAAGTTCCTTCATAACCTACTTTTGAATTGAGCATTAAAATTTGAACTCACATGTTGCAGGCAATATCTATGAGCTCCCAGGGAAGGGGAAAACGCGGGCATAAATTGAGTAGCATTTAATAAACCCTTATGACGATCAGAAATAAGGCAACCATCTTCATCATTGTTCACAAAATGTTTGCAGACCAATTTCAGAAACCATAACCAAGACTCGTTGGACTCATTATCAATGATGGCGAATGCAAGAGGCAAAATATTCTGATTTCCATCCAGAGTTGATGCGATCAACAACTTAGCCTTGTGGCGTGCGTACAAATGAGTCCCGTCAACACATATGACTCTTCGACAATGTCGGAATCCATTTATACATGGTTTGAACGCCCAAATCAAAAATTTTAGCATTTTTGGATTTTGACCCGGTCTTTTGTGTTTCTATTCAATAACCGTGCCCAGATTCCTCTTCTGGATAGCTCCCAAAAATTTAGGTAAACTTGTGATGGAATCCTCCCACGTTCCGTATATAATCTCATTTGCACGTCGCAAACTGTATCAAGCCTTCCCATACGTAATATTGAATTGCCTTTTTTTGACGCCATTAGTACAATTAGACCGATCTTATATGATGGATCCTTCCTAACATCATGAAGAATTTTATTTTCGATCATGTTTATATCCATGTTAAAGTAGTTCTTGGAACAATCGTCGAAGAGAAATTTGTGTGGCCCTTCATACCTTGTAATTTTCCAAAAACCAGTTTTCTTCGACAAACCTCCCCGCAGTTTAAAAGGGCATGCTGCACTTGGTAGTTTTTCACCGCTGTTTTCAAGCTGAGTTTGTTGTCTAAAACTAAGCCCAAATCAAGATTACCTTTAGCAGGATCATAAATTATTCTCTGGCTCAAACTTGGACTTAGTCGATATAATGAATCTATTTCTACTTCTGGGTATGTGGTGGAGTAGAATGGGAGCACTTCATGAAGTCTTTCTTCGGTTCTTGTGGGAGTGACATCTTCATTAATCGGTACATTACTCTCATCATCTTCATCTTCATCCATCATTACATTGTTGAGGTCTTCTTCCACGTCGGGGTCTGAATGATTATGGATCAAACAATGAGAATGAACACTGTCATCGTCAATCATCATTCTCAATGTCTGTAAAATCACTAGACCCAAAATTGGGATGCTCAAAGCCATGACGACTTTGTGTAGATGGATCTGCAATTGAAAATAAATATGATGACAGTATGTAAAAATAAGAATAACAAGAAACGAATAAAAGGAATACAACAATTATGAAACTTGATAGAAAATTCATAATTACCTACTTACACGCCAGAGATTACAAAACTCCCTGAACAAGGATTTTCCAAAGGGGAATTTTGTACAATTTCAAAACACCCAAACAAATGACCTGTTGTAGAAGCGCCTAAAAATGCAAATCACAAAAAGTTAAATTATTTTACAATTCTGCAAAGATAATAAAAATAATCTACACAAATATGAAAACTGTTAGAAAATATGATGACACAATGTAAATATAAAAATAAATTACCTTGATGCAAATTGTGAATTGTAGAACTCCCCAAACCACTTGAAAAAGGATCGTGATACTCAAGATTTTCCAACACATGTGGTTGTGACAACGTATTTAAATATGGTACTGTGAGCTGTGTAAAATACGACATGAATTGGGGTGCCGTTATCACTTGGGTTACCGACGATGTCTATTGATCCTGATGTTGAATTGGTTCTTTCTCAATATAAAGCTCGACTGTATCCTGAACAACGTTAGGATCCAAGAAAAATGCTAAAGTCTCATCGTATTTGATCTCCATTGTGCTCTCCCTCATCACATTTCTCTTTTCAAATTCAAATTTTATAATTAATTTTAATGAAAAATGATTTTGATCAGTTCTTGTGCTCGCATATAAATTCTCCAACAATTCAGCATATCTGATCGTACGACATATTCTCATGTTAGTGCTTGGACGAGTGCTATTTCTCATTGAATTTGAGTCTTCAATAATTTGACCATCCGTGTATATTAAAACATCAACTGCGTTTGGCCTCGACATTTTCTATATAATATCAAAATTCAAACTATAAATAAACACTAAATTCAAAATTATACGTACAAATTATACTTGGAAAATTAAAATTATACCTACAAATTATATATAAAATCCGATGTTATATACCTAAAAAGTTAGAATTTGTATGCACAAATTATACTATTATATTACAAATTAAATCTAAAAATTATAACTACTCATTCGAAATTATACATATTATGTAAACCTAAACATTTGAAATTATACTTCAAACTTATATGGAGATTTAAATCCTAACACTAAATTCGAATTATACCTAAAGATCCAAAATTATACAAAAATTTATACATAATAACAAACTAACACTTAAATCAAAGTTCAAGCCATAAATAAACACTAAATTAAAAATTATACCTAAAAAATTAAAATTATACCTAAATTTTGAACCCTAAATTACAATACAATTACAATAAAATAATAACAATATACAAACCCTAAATTTAACAAAGTTAAAAGCATAATAAATAGAATTACCTTGGTTCCTCTATTGGAGGAGAAATCCTAAAAAAATTTGAAGAAATTTGGTGACAAAATCAAAACTTTGGGGAGAGAAGAGAGAAAAAAAATTGTTGTGATATTTGGGGATACAGAGGCAGAGGTTAGAAATGAGACGCTCACACGGTTAATTATTTTAAAAAAAAATTAATTGTGAGATGCTTTGCATAAGAGCGTCTCTCAATTAATTATTAATAAAAAACACACGAGAGACGCTCTTATGTAGAGCGTCTCTTGTAATTTTGTAAATATATATATATATATATATATATATATATATATATAGATATGCGTTAGACGTTGTTACCAATGGCGTTTTGTGCAATTTTCTAAGGTATAACAAAACTTGTAACGTTTTTAAATTTTTTATTTAATTTTGTATTATTATTTAGGGGCTGGAATGAAGAAGATTAGAAGAAAAAAGTAAAATAAAAATAAAAAATAGGTAAGGATCTGATCCTGAACGTCAAATTAACTCACTCATATTAAATCTTAGAAAAAGGATTTTCTCACGGTCCATAAGTTTTTCAAAACTTACGGACAAATCTAGGCCACATATATTTACCAAGGCAACCTAAACTAGTGGTTTTCCGTGAGTTTCATATTTTACTCACAATTAATGTTGAATCTCCCTACAAAGCTCACAAATATTTGTTCAAATTGTAGAACCAAAAAGGATGGAAATTTCTTCAATATTCTTTGTTTTGTGAATTTTGTGATTTGTATTTCATTAAATATAAATTACTCAAATCTCTTCTACATATATTAGTTACAAGCTTGACATAAAAAATTATAAATCATAAAATAATAGATGCAAAACTATAAAATAAAATATTACATCGATGGAGAGTCACGCCACATGAAGCTGTCCTAAAATCATAATTGTCTCCCTACGTGCAGGTTCTGACGACTGATCACGACTCCAAAATAAAACCCCTCTAACTCACATCAATGTCTCGTTCTATGTGCACGACCACAAGGAGACGATGAATCAATTCCTTGATCACGTTGCCAAAACACTCTGATAGGAATATAAAAAAACATCTCACAAACTATAATCTCACATGTGCCAACAAAATACACTATGACGTCTTTATATATGAGACTAATATTTGACCGTTATAAGAGGTTAATTGGCCACTAACAATATAATAAAAACATCATAAAAACATCATAATTAGGCCCATTAATGATCACATTATTACATTAATAGGAATAAGAAATTATTACATAATGATAATATTCTCATAACAAGTGTCTGTTAGATAAATCTTACAGATGGCTGTTAGATAAATCTTACAGATGGCTGTAAGATAAGCATTACTCTAAATCTTATCCATCCATCATATAAATTTAGGAAAATGCTTTTCTGACTGTCTGTAAGGATAAAAATCCTTACAGACAGCTCTCAGCCACAAATTGTGGCTGAGATAAACCGACAACTTGCTTAGCAAGTTGCCAGGTCATATTTATAATATTCTATATATTAGGCAAAGCATTTGCATATTATTTAGATTAGCCCCAAATATAATTTAAAGCTTCATATTTTGCCCCAACTTTCCTTTCTTAATTAGCTCTTTACGCCTAGAAATATTCATTTGTAGAATTAATTCTTTGGATTAATTTCATTATAAATGTATAATATCAACAAAATAAAAATAGATGAGAAATATTTTTTATCAGATATATGTTTTAAACATATCATTCAACGACTAAGCTTTAAAGAAATATCATGATTATTGAATTAAGTATTGTATAAGGTATGATAATTTAACTTTTTCGCACTATGATTTTGCATTCAAATGAACTTTTTCGCACTATGATTTAAATCTATCTAGTTAAAATTAAGCTTGCGATCATTAAAGAACGTTATTTTATTTATTAAATAACTAAGTGCACAAAATCTAGACATGTTTCCTAATCTTCAAGAAGCATTATTTTAAATATTAATAATACTTTTACAATATGAAATAAAATATTAAATATTAATATATGTTTGGTATATCACAGAATCAACAAAAATAAATAGAGGTTTATATTCACAATAAAATATATAGATGTATCAATACAAATAAAGTAGCTCATTATGCTTGACAACCAATTCTGTTTCCTGGTCTAGGGTTATTCACTTCGTTGTCTTCTTTAAATCCTTGGTGGATACAACAAAATACAGTACCTTGTTTTTCCTTAGTATTTCTTCCTTTATAAGAACTTTTCACTCTAACGCCGAACCCTAAATTTTTCGCATAAAGGTTATTGAAGTCATATGCATCAATCATAGCACTCAAAATTTTTTATTAGAGTGTTAATTAGAGTGTAATAAAAATCATATATCTTTTAATTGTTTTAAAAAATAATTTTTTTAAACAATTTAATCATGAAAACATGGAACGGTCGAGACTGTTCCGCGATGTTGCAATGGAACTGAAACGGTGGCCTCCGCGATGGTGACCGCGACCGTTCCTGCGAACCATGATCTTACTTATCCATTAAAACCAAAATAGATTTGAATGTTTACTACTTACAATATTGTTGAAAAAATTGCATTAGTGTAATTCGACCCCCCCTCCCCCCACTCCCCACCCCCCAAAATGCTAAATCCTGAATCCTTCCCTGGTTATCCACGTCATTATCTTCTTTATATTTTTAAGTACACAACAAATCACAACACCTAGTTTTTCCTCATTATTTCTTCCTTTATAAGAATTTTTCACTCTAACACAGAATCTCTATTTTTTCGCATAAAGGTTATTATAATCATATGCAGTATTGTAGCACTCAAATTCCATACCTACACATAGGGGTGCCCACGAGCCGAGTTTGGTCAAATTTCTCAGCTCGAGCTTGAGTTCGAGCCAATATTTTCGAGCTCGACGAGCCTGAGAAAATGAGCTTGAGTTTGGGTCGAGTTGAGTCGAGCTCAAGTTTAGAAATTTTTTTTTTTTTTTGATAATATATATTATTAATTTTGTATTAATATATATATTATTAAATATAATGATAATAAATATTAAATATATCATTATTTATCCATATATAATATTATAAAATATTATATTATTTATATGTTAATAAACGAATAAATATTAGAGTCATGTTTAAGATGAAGTGTTAGAATTATACTAAGTAAATTGATGTGGGGTCATTTGGAAAATAAAGAAAAGTTGAAGTGGATTTTGATAGAAATAGTACCCGGTTCACAATGAGGTCTGTCATTTGCTATCTCACAGATTTCTGTGAGATTAGCACTACTCATAAATTTATTCTTTTAAAAAAAGACAACAAATTTTTTTCCACGTGGGTAGAAAGATAACCAGCCAAAACTACTCAATCAGCCTTTGTAGACAATAGAAAACCAGCCAAAACTACTCAATCGTTCTTTATAGACAATCTTTTCCACGTGCCCCCATAACATTATGAATACCCATCATTCCCTCCCTTGTTGTTCCACACCAACCCATCTGCAATTACTCCTTTGTACTAAAATATGATTATCTCCACCACCAAAAAATCTCTGATAACAATTTACACTCTGTTGGTCATAGTTGTGGCCACCGGGAAATGGGTTTCCGCCAACGGAAAAGTTTCTGATATAGTCATACTTCTGCCCACCGAACAGGATTGTAGCTGTCCACCTAACTTGTGTCTGAGCCAATGGGGTTACTGTGGCACAGGCAATGAGTATTGTGGCGACGGATGTCAGTGTGGCCCATGCTATTCGGGTCCCGACCAGGATTGTAGCTGTCCAGATAACATGTGTATGAGCCAATGGGGTTACTGTGGCACAGGCATTGAGTATTGTGGCGACGGATGTCAGTGTGGCCCATGCTATTCGGGTCCCGACCAGGATTGTAGCTGTCCAGATAACATGTGTATGAGCCAATGGGGTTACTGTGGCACAGGAATTGAGTATTGTGGCGACGGATGTCAGTGTGGCCCATGCTACGAGGCACCCAGCAATAACGTAACAGTTTCAGATATAGTGACTGATGCTTTCTTTGACGGGATTGTTAATCAGGCACCCGCCAGTTGCCCCGGAAGGGGATTCTATACCCGCGCTGCTTTTCTCGATGCGCTTACTTCATATCCCAACTTTGGGACTAGAGGTACGCCGGACGATTCTAGGCGTGAGATCGCGGCGCTCTTTGCACATGTCACGCATGAGACTGGAAGTAAGTTTTGTACTACTAATTGTTAGTCTATCTATAACATTATATTTCATCTCATATATGCTATTGTTGCTGCCTACATTAGCCAAGAAATTTCTCGCTAACTAAAGAGTTATCTAGTATTATGTAATTTAGTAAAAGGAAATGGTGACATATTATGGTTGTTCGCTGGTCGTACATGGCTGATATTATATAGCACCTCACAAATTAAAATTATCAAACCTTTAACAATAGTACAAACGCAAACTTTTACAAACTAATTTATCATTTTATCTTCTTTTGAAAATTTTAAATTACTACCAAATCTTTATCTCAATCAACTTTAGACATTGTTAACTTGTAAATAACACTAGGGCATATATAATTTCTAAATTGTTGAGATATTTATCCATCTATGTGGAAAAATTGTAGTAACAATTGACCTATTTTTTTCCGGTGCAGGTTTGTGCTATATAGAAGAGAATAATCCTCCCTCACGCTATTGCGACGAGAGTAATCAACAGTATCCCTGTGCACCCAATAAGAGTTATTATGGGCGAGGTCCCCTACAACTGTCGTGGAACTACAATTATGGTGCAGCAGGCCAAAGCATAGGGTTTGACGGGTTGAACAATCCGGAAATTGTAGCCACTGATCCAGTTATATCTTTCAAAACAGCCTTGTGGTTTTGGATGAATAATTGTCATTATGCCATAATTTCTGGACAGGGCTTTGGGGCTACTATTCGTGCCATTAATAGTATGGAATGCGATGGAGGAAATCCAGCCACTGTGACTTCTCGAGTTAACTACTATACAAACTATTGTGATCAATTTGGTGTGGATCCTGGCAGTAACCTTCGTTGTTAAAAGAAGAGAGATAAAAAATAAAAAGAGGTGGAAAATATGTACCGCAAATGGACGAAGCCTCTCCTACATGCAACATATAGATTTGCTTGTGGTATTATAATAAAGTTTTATTTATGTTAAGGGAATGCCTAAAATAAATTCTGTATGTTCCACATTTTGCATAAATAAAACAACTATGGGTATCCTTGATCTCTATAGATCAAGTTTTTAGCATTGACTGCCTTGGGTGTTTTGCTGCATCCGTCTCAATACTGTCGATTTTGTGAAATAATTTTTTTTTTTTTTGATGAAAAGTAAAAACTTTTATACCAACAGGCAAAATGTTACACAACCTTATAGCTAATAACAAATGGCTTCTACAGCAAACCTATGTGTCCAGCAACTAAAAATAATATATACAAGTAAACAGTAAAACTCAACACTCTTCACATCAAAATCCTATCTAATTATAAGTACCCCGTTATCTCTTGTAGTCATTCTTCTTGTCTGACAACCTATAAATCTGCAGCTCCATTTTGAAACCATTGTATTAAAGATGTGACAAGGGCCTAAAAGGCTTGTTTGATCCGTCCCTTTAGGCCCCTTTGTTTGGGGAGGACGGGCCGATCCGGCCCTTTCAGGTTCCCTTTACTAAGGGGCCGTCCCGATCCCTTCAGTAAACGGGACAAGACTTAAATGGGATGGATCCTTAAAGGGGCCTTTAAGAGGACACCCAAAGGGGACTCAATTTTGAGTCCCCTTTGGGCAATGAATTTTTTTTATATTTGTGGTTTTGTTTATCATTTTATTTCAATATTTATCTAATGGAAAATAATTTTTTCTATTCTTTCATTTATTTTGGCTATTTATAAAATAGTATTTTAGTAATTACTTTTTTTTTTAGTTTCGTAATAATGCTTGATTTGAAAATTATATTGTTTTTATTTGAAAGTTTACTTAATTATTACAAAGTAATAAAATTGATATTTAAAAACTAAAATGCCTCAATTTTATTGAATTTAATTTAGTGAACTTCTCAAATACATAAATACAATTACAAAGTAATAAATATTCTCAACTACATTGTACAAAATTATAACTTATAAAAGTACATATTAATTAGGAAGATTATTATAAAATTCGTTATTCATAATTGGATGAATATTGGATAATAGTAGTAACTGGATAATAAGAGTAGTGAAAAAATTATATAGTAAGGGGATAATAATAAGTGTAGTAAAATTAATTGGATTATTGAAAGTTTAAGAGTTGAAATAATTGAGAGAATAATATGAGCTTGGATGAAGCTGACATTTACAGAAAAATAATAAGATAGAAAAAAAGGAAAAGAAAATCTAAATGTTGTTGTGCACAATTGATTGTTAACGGTCAGCAATTGCTAACAGTGCACAAAGTGTGCAACAGTCATTTGACCGTTGCACACTTTGTTATTTTTTTATTTTTTTTATACATTTATATATTAATTTATTTATAATATATTAAATAAAAAAAATTTGTTAACGGGTCAGGCTGGCCCGTTAAGCATGTCGCTGTAAAGAGCAAGTCCTCTTTAAGGCTTGCCTCCTGACACTCTTCCTTCGGATTTTTCTCAGTATCACTCGGCAGTGTCCCGAGTGCTCTACCAGCCATATTAATGTTGGGTTTCGTTCGAAAAAGCATAAACGCAGCGGAAGGGATTTCAAAAATTAAAAATGAAAACCCATTTGGTACTCTAATTCGCATAATTGAATCTAAAAACGTATAACGAATAAAACTTACTCGTTAATATGAATATGATGATGGAGAAAAACTTCTTCTTCTCCAAACTCGAAATATTGAAGCTTCCAAATCTTCAATCCTTTGGTTTGATTCTTCAAACTTGAACTTGATCCGAACAACGAAAATACGTCGTCTCTAAATCGTCACGCATTAATCAACAAACGAAAAATCCCCCTTCTTCTTTCTCTATGGTCGACGGCTAGGTATAGAGGAGGGGAGGAATATTTTTCTTTCTTTTGAGAGTTACGAGAGTTGTGTCTTCTTCTTACTTGTTCTAAGTCAAAGAGTCCTTATATACCTCATGACTTATTGAACAAGTCAAAACAAAAGAACCCTAATATGTGGCCTCTCAAAGACGCCACTTTGAGGCCTCATAGGCGTCCAATTGGACTCCTTATTTAGCCCCGGTATTTGTTTTGTTTAATTAATTTCTTATTTCAATTAAAAATTTATTATATCAAATAAATAATAAATAATAAATAAATTAAATAACCAAATTAATTAGATAAATTAATTCATTAATATATTTCACAAAGAAATTAATTAATAATTAATCTTATCATTATAATTAATTATTTCATCTAATGAATAATTAATTATTTAATTTATCCAATAAATTAAAACTCCCATAAGAAATAATAGAAATTCCTTTTTCTTTGTCAATCCTTTAGCGCGACTCTTTAGGTTCGTTTCGTTTGGCAATGAGAGGAAACCAAGAGAAGTGGGTAACACCTAGCCAGTCACGTGACCCACTTTGTAACCCTAACAAAAATGAATGATAGGATCATTCCGAAACCTTCAAATCGTAAATACCGTATATGTATAAACCCTTTGTTCACGTTTTCCGGTCAAGTGAGAGTCATGGTTATGTCAAACTCACTGGACTTGACCATATGTATAAATAATAATAAATACGAGATCATTGAGATCGATTTAGTGCCAAGCACAATCGTCTTGTTTGCTTTGGCCAAAGACTTTGATCTCTATTTATCTATAATTACATAGGGTACATACTCATTCACTTATGAGAGATCAAATCCCATATTAGATATCTACTAAGATTACCACTTGCCCATCAAGTTCGCATTTCGAGGTTGACCCCACCAAAGGGTGAATTGGGTCTAACTACTCTAGTGAAAGACTTGACGTCACAAGTGCATCTTCAGCCTGATACTTCAGGTCAAAGGTTCACATATACCTATTACGCATAATTAGTTCCGTCATTGACAATCACAGAGTGAAAACCCATGTGACAGAACCGATGCGAGTCGTGTTTGAACATATCAGTTCCACTGACGTGTCTACAATCTTAATCTTCTATCATCCCATGATACCAGACAGGCACTCCCATGTCGGAGCTAAGATTGTACAAGTATTTGAAATCTTTATTTGTCCATTAAAGACTTCATATTACTTGCGAACTTATTTTAGTAATCAAGATCGATCTCTCTAGTGCCAATCTTCCTATCCCATAGAAAGTAGAGGGATCGCACTGAAAACATGGACAAAACATTTTACACAACTTATAGATGCAGATAAGAATTAAGTGAAAACTCAATAATGCCTTTTATTTAAGAAGAGTTTAAGTTCAATACAAGATATATGCCCTATACATTCTATCCTCTATGGCATCTGAGAGCATAATCCTAACAATCTCCCACTTGCACTCAATGCCACTCATTGTGGTATCTAATACCCATCCTTTCCAGGTGTCGGTCAAAAACAGCCTAAGGTAGTGGTTTGGGGAACGGGTCAGCTATATTGTCAATTGAGGCTATTTTCTGCACTGCTATCTCTCCCCTGCCAATGATCTCCCTGATGAAGTGAAATCTTCTCTCAATATGTTTGGACTTGTTATGAGACCTCGGTTCCTTGGCTTGCGCTATCGCTCCATTGTTGTCACAATAAAGTGGATACGGGAGCTGAGCACTAGGGACCGTTCCAAGTTCTCCAAGAAACTTCCTCATCCAAATAGATTCTTTCGCTGCCTCTGAGGCTGCTACATACTCTGCTTCAGTGGTGGAATCAGCGGTTGTGCTTTGCTTGGAGCTCTTCCAAGACACCGCTCCACCATTAAGAGTAAAAACAAACCCTGAAGTGGATTTTCGGTCATCAACATCAGACTGAAAGTCTGAATCAAAACAACCTTCCATCTTCAGGTCTCCACCTCCATAGATGAGAATCATATCCTTAATTTTTATTAGATACTTTAGGATATTTTTCACAGCTATCCAATGTTCCTTTCCCGGGTTTGCCTGAAATCGACTCACCACGCTCACAGCATAGGCAATGTCGGGTCTAGTACACAACATTGCATACATCAGGCTACCAACTACAGAAGCACAGGGTACATTACTCATCTCTTGTCTATCTTCCTCACTTTGAGAACATATAGACTTGGATAAGTGTACTCCATGCCTCATGGGAAGAAACCCTTTTTTAGAGTTGTCCATCCTAAACCTCTTTAGGACCTTTTCTAAGTAAAGGGCTTGAGAGAGGCCTATCATTCTATTCGTTCTATCCCTGTAGATACGAATTTCTAGAATGTATGTGACTTCTCCCAAGTCTTTCATGGAAAATGTACTTGAAAGCCATTTCTTGACAGTGGTGAACATTTCTACGTCATTTCCTATAAGTAGAATATCATCCACATATAGTACTAAGAACGAGAGTTTGCTCCCACTAGTATTCTTGTAGACACATGGTTCATCTTCGTTCTTGATGAATCCATATCCTTTAACTTCTTCATCAAAACGGAGATTCTAGCTTCTAGATGCTTGCTTGAGACCGTAAATGGACCTCTCAAGTTTACATACTTTATGGATATCGGACTTGGACACAAAACCCTTTGGCTGTTCCATATAGATATCCTTCTCGAGGAATCCATTTAGAAAGGCCATTTTGACATCCATTTGCCATATCTCATAATCTAAGTATGCAGCTATGGATAACAGAATTCGTATGGACTTTATCATAGCCACGGGCGAAAAGGTTTCTTGATAGTCAATTCCTTCTCTTTGACTATACCCTTTCGCTACGAGCCTGGCTTTAAAGGTGTCAACCTTGCCATCGCTACCTATCTTTCTTTTGTAGATCCACTTACATCCTATAGGTTTTATACCTTCAGGACGATCTACCAAACTCCAGACATGGTTCGATTGCATAGAGTCCACTTCTGTTTCCATGGCTTCTCGCCATCTTGAAGCGTCGACATCCACCATCGCTTGATCATAGGTACAAGGATCATCTTCATGACCTTCTTGTACTACAGTGTGAAGCTCTCGCTCCCCCTGCAGTAGATACTAATACCTCTCAGGTCATGCGGTATTCTACCAGATCTACGAGTTGGTTGTGGTACTATGGGTTCATGCCTCGATTCTTGAACAGATGTATTTGAGGGAGTTTCATTTTGTTCTTCTAAAACAATTTTCCTACCTTTGCCCCCTTCTAAGATGAACTCATCCTCATGGAAGTGAGCTTGTAGGGCCACGATGATTGATCATCATGCAGGTAAAAGAAGAATCCCATGGAATCTTCAGGATAACCAATGAAACGTCCCATTAGGGATCTTGCCTCCAATTTCACCATTTTAGTCTTCTTGACATAAGCAGGGCATCCCCAAATCTTAATATGATTAAGACTCGGTTTCCTATTATTCCACATCTCATGCAGAGTTTTAGGAACGGATTTGGAGGAACATCTGTTCAAAACATGAGCAGCGGTAAGGAGCGCGTATCCCCACAACAAAATGGGTAAATCAGTGTAACTAGGCATGGAACGAACCATGTCCAACAGTGTTTGATTCCTTCGCTCGACTACTCTATTCAGTTGAGGAATTGCTGGTGGTGTTAGTTGTAACATTATTCCTTGTTGTCTTAGGAATTCATCAAATTCGGCACTCACATATTCTCCTCCACGATCCGATCATAGAATTTATATATTTTGCCCAATTTTATTTTCTACTAAAGCCTTGAACTCTTTGAATCTTTCAAAGGATTCAGACTTTTGCTTCATCAGATACACTAGACCAAATCTTGAATGGTCGTCAGTGAAAGTGATGAAGCAGTAGAAACCTCCACGAGCCATTTCTCCAAATGGTCCGCAGACGTCGGTATGCACTAATCCTAAGACTTGCGTAGCCCTTTCAAAAGTCCCTGTGAAGGGGGATCTAGCCATCTTGCCTAAGAGACATGATTCACATGTAGGAATAGGGTCCGACCCTAGTGAGCTTAAAAGCCCATCTTTTTCCATTTTGTGGATCTTGTGCTCTCTGGCATGGCCTAATCTAAGATGCCACTTGAGTCTTAAGTTAATTTCTTGCCTACCACGTTTACGTGTTATAACATTAACATCAGATGAATTACAGACATTTAAAGAATACAAACCATTAACTACACATGCATTGCCAACTAATTTATTTCCATAATAAATGTCGCAATTTAATTTAGAAAAACGGAATGTATATCCAATCTTAACTAAGATAGAATAGATACAATGTTCTTAAGCCCCTTGGGCAAAACCAAAATATTATCTAAAAACAGTAAATGTCCAGAATTCAAATAAAGAGAAGTAGATCCGATCCTAGTAGCTGCGACGCTTTCCCCGCTGCCTACTTTGATCATCACTTATTCTCGGCCCAGCTTTCTACTTCTCTGTAGATCCTGATCCAAACAACAAACATGGGCACTAGCCCCTGAGTCCAGAATCCACGAAGTAGTAAATACGGTCATAGAACAATTAGTTTCAAAAATTAATAGTTCCATACCTTGTGCGCCTTTGCCTAATTTGGGACAGTTTCTCTTCCAGTGGCCAAGCTCACCGCACTCGAGACATCTATCCGTTTTCTTAGGTCCTTTGCTCTTGTAAAACCCTTGAGCCTTTCCCTTACCCTTCTTGGTACCCCCTTGAGCTCCAAGCTCGCTACACTTTTTCTTGTTGTTCTTCTTCTTAGACTTTTTGGGTCCAGAAGAGATGACCAAGGCAGTTTCCTTTCCCTTTGGTTTCATTTAAGATTTTGCAGTAACCAACTTGTTCATTAGCCCAGCTAAATTGCACTCTATCTCATTGCAGTTAAAGTTAACCACAAATTGGGAGAAGGAATTAGGAAGAGACTGCAAGATTAAGTCAGTTTGAAGGGTGGCATTCATGGTGAATTCGAGAGCTTCCAATTTCTCGATCCTCGAAATCATTTTGAGGACATGATCACCAACCTTCTCATTTTATTTCATCTTGGCTCCGAAGAGCTCTTTCGATATCTCATATCGTGCAGTTCGACTATGCTCTGCATAGAGCTCTACCAGGTGAGCTAGGATAGCTCTTGCAGTGGGCATCTTATCATGTGACCTTTGAAGATCATTAGTCATAGATCCCACCATGTATCTTCTCACTCGGAGGTCGTCCTTAACCCATTTTTCATGGGCTTAGACCACTTCCTCGTTGGCACGTGTTCTAGCAGGAGCCGCTGGGATATCAGTCTCCAAGACGTATCCCAGTGATTCCATATTGAGGACAATCCTCAAATTTCTAAGCCAGTCCATATAATTGGGTCCATTCAGAGTATTCTTTTCGAGTAGAATTGAAAGTGGGTTTGTCATATTTGAGAGAGACAAACGAGAAAATGACTGCAGCAATAAACCAGATTTATTAGATTACTTGTTTTGACTTAACCAAGAAAAATTAAGGACTTAAAATTTATCTTGGCTCCCACTACATTTTTCGAATCCCACACTCCCATGTGAAAATCGGGAATCATCATTGACATCGATTCCACAACAGGTATTGAGGTCCTCAATTAATTAAATAGGTTGCAACCTAACCGGTTTCTGACCCATTAATTATTTGAAGTGATATCTAATATCAATTTATCCAATAAATGTTTCAATACGTTTCCCCATAGTTCACCATACCGCAACCCATTCGATTTCTAGGTTCGTGAACTACCCGAGTTTATCCCACTAACTCGTATAATCTAGCATTTGAATTTCACCTTGCAACCGAACAAGTTTTTGCGGTGAAATATGTTTCGATTAAGACATATGCATGCAGTTTATAAAATTTCAAATTATTTCTAAATTTATAACCCCCATAACTGGGAAGCATTACACATTTATAGTAATTCTAATTTTAGAAAGCTTAGTGAGGGTGAGGATGTCAAACATCCTTTTCTAACTCGGTATAATTTATTTGGGAGAATTTAATTCGTCAAAAGATTTTGGTCTCACTTTGCACATTATTCAATTTATATAGCGCTTTATTCTATATTGATCATGCATAAAAATACTACTAATAATCATGCCTTTCAATATAAATAAACATAGAATTTAAATAAATGAATAAATAAATTCATCACTTGATCATGGACTTTTACTAGAGGGCCTGAGCCAATGGGCCATCACAAAAGGCATAGATTAAACCTATTAAACATTCATGGGCCTTTTGACTTTATCAACTTTGAACTATTTTATCTCGATTCCTAAAACAACTCATGCATTATTTCTATGAATATAATAAATAGCTTCAAATTTGATAACCCATAAAATTAAAGGTAAAACATATAATCCTAAGTACATGATTAGTGTTTTAATCATATAAGACATGTTCGCATGAATTAATACATGCTCGCAACATTTAATATATGCTCGCAATATTAAATCACTTATGTTGATTATTAAAATTTTAGTCCAACTAAAAAGTCCTTTATAAAATTCCATATGATTTCACATATTCATTATTTCAATTAAAATTATTCTAGTCCAACTAGATGACTTAGATGTACGAAATTAAGAATTAAGTGCATCTACCTTTAATTAAAATAATATGAACACATAAAATATGAAATTCTATATTTTATTTTATTATGATTTAAAGCCATCAAAAATTGGAAATACTTTTATTTGATCAAAGAATTAATTATTAATCTCTAAGAAAAATAATTTATATTCCTTATTCAAAATGAAGTAATTTCCAAGTCGAGGAAAAAATAATAATATTTAATCCATAAATCAATTATTAATCTCCAAGAAAAATAATTAATTAGGTCTAATTAAATATTATATTCCAATTAATCTCATTGGGCTCGATTTCATCAAACCCAAGTCACCATCCTTTTGGTCCACTTGTATTCAATTTAATTGGGCTCAAAATAATTAATTAGAACAACATTCACGTTTATTAATTTCTTATTTGGCTAAATTTAATTTAAGTCCAAATCACCAATGTAATTGGCCAATTTAGATTTAATTAGATTAAGTCCAAACTAATTAACAAATCGAAATTGGATAATTTTAAATTGGGCTTGATTTAAATTATTCCGGTCATCATCCTTTTGATCCACCCAATTAATTAAAATCACCAAACATTCAAAAATCAATTTCGACCCAAACATAGCCCGTTTTACTACCCGAATTCATGACCCGGATCAACAAATTGGGTATCCAAACCCACAACCCGACGGACCGTGATTGGACAGGGCCGGGCCGAACGGCTCGGCTGCGCTAAAAAGCGCGCGCAGCTGTACGCGCGTATTTCTCGGGGCTTTCGAGCCCCGTTTTTCCTCAGTATTTTTCATTTTTCAATATCATCAAATATCTCCAGATTTACAATAATTAAAAATCAAAAAATTAGGCAAAAAATCATAAAACGCAGATTTAAGAAAAACATACAGACATGCTTCAAAAACACATAACATGCAATTCTTAAATCACGTAAACAAGATCAAATATGCAAATCAGAGATTGGCTTTGATACCACTGTTGGGTTTCGTTCGAAAAAGCATAAACGCAGCGGAAGGGATTTCAAAAATTAAAAACGAAAACCCAATTGGTACTCTAATTCGCATAATTGAATCTAAAAGCGTATAACAAATAAAACTTACTCGTTAATATGAATATGATGATGGAGAAAAACTTCTTCTTCTCCAAACTCGAAAGATTGAAGCTTCCAAATCTTCAATCCTTTGGTTTGATTCTTCAAACTGGAACTTGATCCGAACAACGAAAATACGTCGTCTCTAAATTGTCACGCACGGATCAACAAACGAAAAATCCCCTTTCTTCTATCTCTGTGGTCGACGGCTAGGTATAGAGGAGGGGAGGAATATTTTTCTTCCTTTTGAGAGTTACGAGAGTTGTGTCTTCTTCTTACTTGTTCTAAGTCAAAGAGTCCTTATATACCTCATGACTTATTGAACAAGTCAAAACAAAAGAGCCCTAATATGTGGTCTCTCAAAGACGCCACTTTGAGGCCTCATAGGCGTCCAATTGGACTCCTTATTTAGCCTTGAGATTTGTTTTGTTTGATTAATTTCTTGTTTCAATTAATAATTTATTATATCCAATAAATAAATAAATTAATTAAATAACCAAATTAATTAGATAAATTAATTCATTAATATATTTCACAAGGAAATTAATTAATAATTAATTTTATCATTATAATTAATTATTTCATCTAATGAATGATTAATTATTTAATTTATCTAATAAATTAAAACTCCCAAAAGAAATAATAGAAATTCTTTTTTCTTCATTTTTCTTTGTCAATCCTTTAGCGCGACTCTTTAGGTTCGTTTCGTTTGGCAATGAGAGAAAACCAAGGGAAGTGGGTAACACCTAGCCAGTCACGTGGCCCACCTCGTAACCCAAACAAAAACGAATCATAGGATCATTCCAAAATCTTCCAATCATAAATACCGTATATGTATAAACCCTTTGTTCACGTTCCCCGGTCAAGTGAGAGTCGTGGTTAAGTCAAACTCACTGGACTTGACCATATGTATAAATCATAATAAATACGAGATCATTGAGATCGATTTAGTGCCAAGCACAATCGTCTCGTTTGCTTTGGCCAAAGACTTTGATCTCTATTTATCTATAATTACATAGGGTACATACTCATTCACTTATGAGAGAACAAATCCCATATTAGATATCTGCTAAGATTACCACTTGCCCATCAAGTCCACATTTCGAGGTTGACCCCACACAAGGGTGAATTGGGTCTAACTACTCTAGTGAAAGACTTGACGTCACAAGTGCATCTTCAGCCTGATACTTCAGGTCAAAGGTTCACATATACCTATTACGCATAATTAGTTCCGTCATTGACAGTCACAGAGTGAAAACCCATGTGATAGAACCGATGCGAGTCGTGTTCGAACATATCAGTTCCACTGACGTGTCTACAATCTTAATCTCCTATCATCCCATGATATCAGACAGGCACTCCCATGTCAGAGCTAAGATTGTACAAGTATTCGAAATCTTTATTTGTCCATTAAAAACTTCATTTTACTTGCAAACTTATTTTAGTAATCAAGATCGATCTCTCTAGTGCCAATCTTCCTATCCCATAGGAAGTAGAGGGATCGCACTGAAAACATGGACAAAACATTTTACACAACTTATAGATGCAGATAAGAATTAAGTGAAAACTCAATAATGCCTTTTATTTAAGAAGAGTTTAAGTTCAATACAAGATATATGCCCTATACATTCTATCCTCTATGGCATCTGAGGGCATAATCCTAACAATTAATCGATAGTTTCCCTATTTGATGCTTCATCTCTTTCATTCCCATGCATATCTCTCTCATCATTAGGTGAAGCTTCTTGAAGGATATCATCAGATTTTTAAATGTGAGCATCGAGTCTTTCTGCAATAGTAAGAGCTCTCCCTTGGCCTTGTTGCTAAAAATTTCCTTGCCTCGGGCTTGATTTTGCTGAAAAGGAGGTCGAGGTGCTTGATATGTTTCTTATTGTTGTCCGGGTGGTGGTGGATTTGGTTTTTTGTAATCGGTGTGCTCTCCTCATCATCTTTAGGATATAGTTCATCTTCTCGTGCCATTTGCTCAAGTTTCTCCTAGACAGTTCTATTATCAAGACCCATTAGATCACCACTAGCTCCAGCATTGAGTTGGCGTCTAATTCTCGATCGAACTCCATTTTAGAAGTGTAGCACTTGCTCGTGCAGAGAGTAATTATAATCCAGACACTTCTCGATCATCCCATTGTATATAGCCCAAGCTTCGGCTAACGATTCATCCTTCTTTTGCCTAAACCCTTTTATAATGGTTCGAAGTTCAGTGAGTCTTCATGCTGGAAAGAATTTGTTCAAGAACTCCTCAACAAGCTCACCCCATGTCTCAATTGATTATGAAGGCATAGACTTATACCAAACGGTTCCCTTATACTTATGTGAAAAGTGAAAAACCGAAGTCAAATGGCATCAAGATTGTCAGGGTGAAATCGCACAGTAAGCAAAATATTCTCAAAGTTCTCCAGATGATCATGTAGTGAATCGTTGATATCTCCATAGAAAGGATCATACTGCACCATGTTGAACAAGTGTGATGGGATGTGAAAATTCGGTGTAGCGGAATTCGGTAGAACAACTGGTCCAGGCATAGCATGCACTCGTGGTGGTTGACTACCCCGAACTAATGGAAGAGGTGTTGCTTCTACTAGTTGCATATCCCGAATGAGGTTTTGCAACTACTCTCTGTTTTCCAAAAGATTCATATATATATGGGAGATTTGCAGCCATTGCTCGATTTCTCAGGTTTGCATGAAAGGTACGGTCAATCTCGGGCTCATATTCTTATAGTGCCACTTCTGAGGCTCAGATCATTCACCATGAAAGAAATTTGAAAGAGAAAAATTGCAAGCCAAAAAGAAATTAAGAACTGGAAAAACAAAACGATGAAGAATAAAAATAGAAAAGTAATAATATCCCAAACTAAAATAACACAAGTCCCTGAAAACTGCGCCAAAAACTTGACACGCAAAAAGCACACGTGATTTTTAGCAATAGTACCATTCGTATCACGTTGTAAAGTGGACTTAAGTCTAAGTTATCGATCCCACATAGACAAGTGATTTTAACTTACGGATTTGAAAACAATATTAAGAACTAAATTAAAAGATTATGATTGATTAAATTAAAGAGGTAAAACGAAGCTTAAGTAGAATGATGAAGATTCTTATTTGAGAAAGAAACTAAGGAACATGCTTCAGCCGAACTACTTATTTAAATATATAAAAGTTATTCTTTGATTTATTAGACTATTCTTGCTATGGTGGAAATTCTTTTGATAATTACTACCCAATCTCTCACAGATAATAAACCTATGATTAATTAACGGTTCCCAAAATATTTATATTTGAGAATCTAACCTACAAACATCCATTCAAGTTCTAGAATTTCACCGAAAAATCCGGCTAACTGCACTTGGGAATCTATACTATTTCTAGGCAATTCCTTTTATTCAAGTGATGTAATGATTTCTTTGAATCCTAACCTATATTCTTTCGAATGAATAAGATAGGCAATTAACTAACATATGGTGATCAAGCATATGCAAGAATAAAAGGCACGAAATCAAGACACAAAGTAATTATAGAATTAAGAACGAACAATAAACTTTCATATATAAAAAAGGATAATCCGGCCTTCCCATGGCCCGAGTTTAATGGAATTTAGTTCATACTCATAACAAGAAAAACAATAAGAAAAAGAAAATTATTCATAGACAAATAATAATATAAAGCTAAAATTCTCCCTATTACGATTGATCTTGGCTTGAATTTTTTTCCTCTTGCTTTTTGCTCGTCTTCTTGCTCTCAAAACTGTGTAAAAAAGTGATGTCAAAAATCGTGTGTAGAGTCTTATGCGAATTAGGTTAGGAAATTTCCAAAAGAGTTGTTGTCAGCCGCAACGTTCGAACGTCCATCCCTCCACGCTCAAACGTGATGATGTGGATAAGTTACTTTGACTGGATCGTTGACTGGCTGGACGTTTGAACGTGAGGTCTTGGACATCCGAATGTGGATGACGCAAGCGGCGTTCGAACGTGGTGAAGCTCATGTTTGAACGTGAGATGCAGTGTCTTTGATTATGTGCATTTTTCGCCTTTTTGCCTTGATTGTGATGATTTTCACCCTAAACTCAATTAAAAAAAAAATCAAATTCTCAAGCGGTAAAAATCACACAGAAAATAATCTATAACGAATGAATATTGGGCTCTAAAACACGCAAAATACAAGCTTATCAATATATTATACATATTTTTGTTGGGATCGACCCCCTCGAGTGACTAATCCCCCGAGATTGTATAAGCAGCGGAAACATGACATTTAAAAATTAACAAAACACAACGCGAAACAAGGATTAGGAGACATGGTACCATCAAACTTCTCGAAAAACATACAAAGGGGGGTTTTCGCTGTGTTACATTTTTGACAATTTCTCTCTGGAAATCTTTATAGGAAATCTTTAGGAAAGAATGGTTTTGCTCCAACCAATTCTCTTGGATTGATTTGCTCCAACGCCTTAACTATGAAAGCGTCTCTAAGTTTATTTACACCTTAACTTGTACCCTCGATCCTCTTTTTCAGTGATAGCCTAAAGAGATCGAATATATGTGGCTTATGGAGAAAAGGGTGGAATAAAGTTTTTAGGCTCTAATGCACAGAGAAGATAGAAACAAGAGAAGAAGAATGAATAATCAATATTCAAACTTGTGATAAGTGAATTAATTAATTCCAAAAATATAATATTTTTTTTCCAGTGGTAGCATAAAGATATATATATATATATATATATATATTATATTTTCCTTAATTAACCACATGTTAATTAATTAAATTAGCTAATATAATAATAATATACTTATATAGAAGTGCACCACTTATGCATGTCTCACATACATACACACAAGCCTATGCGTGTTGTGTGTGTGTGTGTATATATATATATATTATTATTATTATTATCGTTCTCAATCTCTCTTCCTTACTTAATAGATCCTCTAATTAACTAATTAGATCTTTCAATATATTTGAGATCCTCACATATATATTTGAGATCTTTCCATATAATTAATTAGACAACTGATTAATTAAATAGATCTTACTATATATATATATATTTAATATTCCATCCAAATTAATTAATTTGACCACTAATTAATTAGTTAATATTCTCAATATTCCAATATTAAATTATAAGACTACTATTAATTAAGACCGCTTAATTAATTTGTTCCTTTTTCCATTAATTAATTTCTCCATTAATTCTCAAAGAATTAATTTAGCCAATAGGTACTACACTAAGTTATGTGTGACCCCTTAGGCTCATTAACAAGCTAGCAATAGGTCTTATCTACAAACACTAGAGTACATAGTTCTGTCAATAAATAGGGATATTGGCAAAGACTCAAGGACTTGCTTGTGTACATAGTTCTTAGAGAACATGCCTCGTTCCATAGGCATAGATGTGCACGAGGGCTCTCATTTGGATAATGAGAGAACTGAACAACCCCGCCAGGAAATTCATAAAATGGTTATCGAATATGGAATTTCCTATAATCACGTAGGCATAAGAGTAATCCTTTGGACCTGAGGTTCCATTGTCACTTTGAGCATAGCCGATTATACTTTGATTTATCTCATGATTCCATCGCGAGTCGTCATATGGGATATCTTGGGTATAATGTGATTATGTGTCAAAGTACATGAGAGACCAAGATGGGATCCATCACTGATTTAGCAAATTAGACGTTTCCTATGTAATTGCTTAAACGAATAGATTCAAGGAATCTTTGGCCAAAGTATGGCAATCCAAAGAGGCGGAGTGTTTCCTCGTTTGGATTGCATGAATCGATATCATGCAATAAGGGATACATAGTGATTGGGTCGTAAGAGTTTCGACTAAGCCATTACTCGAGATTCCAGTCCGGGAAATATGATGGAAGGATCTTACTTATGTGAGGATCGTGGTTATGATAGGTTGAGGATCTTGAGTATCTTAACATCGTTTGTGTCTAGGTCTTTGGGGCCCGTTGCTAGACAGTAATCTCGATTTGTAGGTACCATGATATTGTGGGAAATGATACATGCTCTGATTAAATCAAGGAGGATTTAATCTAGTACTTTCTAAATATAAAAAGGTACAATGGCACTTTTGGAAAGTGTATTCACTACTAGAACATGAACGAGCCTAAGGGGTCACACACTTACTCCTGATGTTCCTGCTTAAAGGATATTAATCAACTTTGGAAGTTGAGGTGAAATTAGGAAAGTCTAGTGCTTACCTAAAGAGGAATATTAATTAATTGGTTGGAGATCAATTAATTAGACTATTTAATTAATCAAGTAGGATTAATTAATTAATGGACTAAGTAAAGTCCAAAAGTTTTATTTAATTAGTAGAGGAAGTCAAAAATTAAATAAAATTAAAGAAATAAATGGAAATAATAGTTAGAGTTGGACTTTAATTATTATGGAATATTTAATTAAATGGTTGGACTATTTAATTAAATAAGGAGTCAAAAATTAAATTAAGTTGGATAAAGTTTTTGGATTCCATGACTATGAGGGAGCGGCCATAGTGGACGTAAATTAGGAGGGGATTTAATTCCTCTCTAAGTCTTGATCAAGTTGGAATCAATGTAATATTTAGGAGAGAGAAAGGGAACAAGTTAGCTTGAAAGCTAAGTTCCTTGGTTTTAGGAAACTCCTTAATTGAGTTTGACTAGGAATAGATGAAAGTCAAATCTTGGAGATATGATTTCATCTTGACTTCCAAGTAAACTAAACCTAGGAGTCTCTCTATAAATATGTGTGTTAAGAGAAACACACACACTTGAATTTTTTAGAGCAAATTTTCGTCCAACACATAGAAGAAAAGAGAGAAATTTTTGTCTTCTTGTTTTGCCAAAAACTCGCCCCTCACTATTTATTTCTTGACAAGATTTTGCTCATGTGTTGAGATGAACCTTTCACAAATATTCCTACCTTCATATATTAAGCCTAGATTAGATCTAGAATAATTATATAGGCTAGCACCAAATATAATTATTGGGAACTATATAGAAGTGTGTATACATCTTAGAGGTGAGACAATTGGATCGCTTAAAGATACAAAGGAACAAATCGACGCTTGAAGTTTTCGAAGGAGGCCGATCGTTTCTTGGAGATTAGTCCAAGGGAGTATTTGTCCGGGTTGAAAAGATTAGAAACTTGTACGAGCAAAAAAGTGCGAAAGGTATTTCGCGTAGTTAGTTTTTCTCGTTATTATTAGTTTGATTAAACAGGCTATTAATCCTATTTCGGGGTAGGATTATTAAATTTTTTTAAATTTCGCTGTGCTAACCTACCCTGGGGATTACCCAACCCAGCATCAATCTTGCCAGAGTCTCTTATTGATCATTTAGAAGCACAACAACATAAAAACACCAGGATTTAAGTCATGGATGGATTCTGTATCTGATGTCATTCTGTCATACTAAACTACACCCGACATACGCCGCAATATGGTTTTCCTGGAATTCAAGTATATATCAAAGTGTAGTGGGTAGCACACATCCCAGCCATGATACCTCAGGCCAAAGGACTAATTTCACACCTACGTTAACCGTAGGTCCAAGTTTGACACGGGACCAATAAAGAATCCTAGTGGGGTCGTTCAATCTCATACTCACCCAAGTATGGATCTTTGTATATACATTGTCCACGTGGTCGTTGCCCATGGAACGAGGCATTCTCACATGAATGTCACACACAAACAAGTCTTGACGAGACTACGATATCCTACGTCTCATAGTCTCTATGACTTGGAATAGGGTTTTAGGATTATAACCATCTAGAGTATTCCACAGCCGCCACTCCCCGCGCGTGACCATCCCCCTGGCTATAAGTAATCCATGCAATCTTAATCTAAACTAATGAAAGTATATGCGAAAAAGAAGAAGTTGCCAAAAAAAAATTTGATATAATGTTAAAGACAAGATTGTCATACTGTTTATAATCTAATAGTCAAGCCATCAGATGGCTCTCCGAGCACCTAACACTATCAATTTTCACACACACACAACTCATATTTTACGCACATTGTACACATGTTCACACACACATCAAATGAGTATGTGGGCCCATGATTGTGTGTGTATGTAATTGTCTGTGTAATTTTAGTTTGTGTGTGTGTGAGTAAATATATTTTTATTGTATGAGAAAGTATGTATTATGCGTGAAAATTTGTGGTGTGTGCATTGTGTGTAAAATGTGTGTCATGTGTAATAAATATATATAGTGTGTGTAAAATATTATTGTGTGTGTGAAAATATATGTCGTGTGTATAAAAATATGTGCGGTTGTGTAAAACGAATGTCGGGTATGTGAAAATATGTTCACAGTGTGTAAAGTATGTGATGTGTGTGTAAATATCTTCAGTGTGTGTAAAACAAGTGGAATATATGAAAATATGTGTATTGTGTGTAAAAATATTTGTAGAGTATGTAAAATGTGAGATGTGTGTGAAAATCTATGTACAATGTGTGATGTGTGTGTGAAATGTGTGTAGTGTGTGTGAAATGTGTGTAGTGTGTGTAAAATATATGTAGTTTGTGTAAAATACGTATAGTGTATGTAAAATATGTGTTGTGTGTGTGAAAATATGCGTCATGTGTCCAAATTTGTGTGTGAAAATATGTGTAGTATGTGAAAATTTGTGTTGTATGTGTAAAATATGAGTTGTATGTGAAAATGTGTAGTTTGTGTAAAATGTATGCAGTGTGTGTAAAACGTGTGTCGTGTGTGTGAAGATGCGTGTAGTGTGTGTAAAATATGAGTTGTGTATGTGAGAATATTTGTATTGTGTGTGTGTGAAAATATGTGTCGTGAGTGTCAAACTATGTGTAGTGTGTGTAAAATGTATGTTGTGTGTGAAAATATGTGCAGTGAAAGAAATTTGTGTTGTGTGTGTGAAAATGTATGTAGCATGTAAAATATGTGTAGTGAGTGTAGATCGTGTGTCGTGTGTGTGAAAATGTGTGGGAGAATATATGTTGTGCGTGTGTTAATGTGTGTATGTGTGGGGTTTTCTATGATTTTAAAAATAAGTTGGTATTTAAACAAATATGTTGGGAATCCCCAACTTATTTTTAGAGATCTTATAAGCTCATCGGAGAAAAAATTATCCCAACACTTTTAAAGTGTTGGGTTTCGTTCGAAAAAGTATAAACGCAGCGGAAGGGATTTCAAAAATTAAAACGAAAACCTAATTGGTACTCTAATTCGCATAATTGAATCTAAAAGCGTATAACGAATAAAACTTACTCGTTAATATGAATATGATGATGGAGAGAAATTTCTTCTTCTCCAAACTCAAAATATTGAAGCTTCCAAATCTTCAATCCTTTGGTTTGATTCTTCAAACTTGAACTTGATCCGACCAACAAAAATATGTCGTCTCTAAATCGTCACTCACGGATCAACAAACGAAAAATCCCCTTTCTTCTTTCTCTATGGTCGACGGCTAGGTATAGAGGAGGGGAGGAATATTTTTCTTTCTTTTGAGAGTTATGTATTCTTTTTTTTTTTTTTTTTGTTCTAAGTCAAAGAGTCCTTATATACCTCATGACTTATTGAACAAATCAAAACAAAAGAGCCCTGATATGTGGCCTCTCAAAGACGCCACTTTGAGGCCTCATAAGCGTCCAATTGGACTCCTTATTTAGCCCCGGGATTTATTTTGTTTAATTAATTTCTTATTTCAATCAATAATTTATTATATCCAATAAATAAATTAATTAATTAAATAACCAAATTAATTAGATAAATTAATTCATTAATATATTTCACAAGGAAATTAATTCATAATTAGTCTTATCATTATAATTAATTATTTCATCTAATGAATAATTAATTATTTAATTTATCCAATAAATTAAAACTCCCAGAAGAAATAATAGAAATTCCTTTTTCTTTGTCAATCCTTTCGCGCTACTCATTAGGTTCGTTTCGTTTGACAATGAGAGGAAACCAAAGGAAGTGGGTAACACTTAGCCAGTCACGTGGCCCACTTCGTAACCCAAACGAAAACGAATGATAGGATCATTCCGAAACCTTCCAACCGTAAATACCGTATATGTATAAACCTTTTGTTCACGTTCCCCGGTCAAGTGAGAGTCATGGTTATGTCAAACCCACTGGACTTGACCATATGTATAAATCATAATAAATACGAGATCATTGAGATCGATTTAGTGCCAAGCACAATCGTCTCGTTTGCTTTGGCCAAAGACTTTGATCTCTATTTATCTATAATTACATAGGGTACATACTCATTCACTTATGAGAGAACAAATCCCATATTAGATATCTGCTAAGATTACCACTTGCCCATCAAGTCCGCATTTCGAGGTTGACCCCACCCAAGGGTGAATTGGGTCTAACTACTCTAGTGAAAGACTTGACGTCACAAGTGCATCTTCAGCCTGATACTTCAGGTCAAAGGTTCACATATACCTATTACGCATAATCAGTTCCGTCATTGACAATCACAGAGTGAAAACCCATGTGACAGAACCGATGCGAGTTATGTTCGAACATTTCAGTTCCACTGACGTGTCTACAATCTTAATCTCCTATCATCCCATGATACAAGACAGGCACTCCCATGTCGGAGCTAAGATTGTACAAGTATTCGAAGTCTTTATTTGTCCATTAAAAACTTCATTTTACTTGCGAATTTATTTTAGTAATCAAGATCGATCTCTCTAGTGCCAATCTTCCTATCCCATAGGAAGTAGAGGGATCGCACTGAAAATATGGACAAAACGTTTTACACAACTTATAGATGTAGATAAAAATTAAGTGAAAACTCAATAATGTCTTTTATTTAAGAAGAGTTTAAGTTCAATACAAGATATATGCCCTATACATTCTATCCTCTATGGCATCTGAGGGCATAATCCTAACATATAGAGCTTGTAAGCTACTAAATATCTTATAAGATGTTTTAAGATGTTTAGGAGCTTATAAGCTTAATCAAACACCCTCTAAAATGTAGTGACTTATAAGATGTCCTAAATAAGCTTAGTCAAACACCCTCTTAATCTTTTGGTGGACATTCGGAAGAGCAATTTTCATTTTTCACACTTTTCGTTGTTTTTGGATGGTCAGAATCTATAGAGGATTGTTGGTATTTCACAAAAGGGAGTTTAAATTAGCATTCCACGTTTTGATAATGACACTCCACATCTCTTTTAACTTAATCAAATTGACAATTATGTCCGCAATATATCATATCGAATTCTTATCAAATTTAAAAATAAACTTAATTATCTCTTCCAAATAATTCTAACTTTGCATAATTCTTTTTGGTCCAAATTTTTTTCACAAATAATTCCGGACAATGTTTTTCACTTTTTCCTCAAGCATCTTTTTCTTTTTATTCTTCTTTCTAAAGTACTTTACACATATAGTTAGGTTATGAACCTTAAGAACACTTATTTTTTTTATATCAGTGCAATAAGAGTGATCATCTTGTCATATATATTTAAAATTGGATAATTTCATCGAACTCATTCAACTAATATGTGTCGCTCATTTGTTCCATAGTCCGTATTGGTAATTAATATAACATCAAATACCAGGAAAAATATAGCAAAAATGTAAAAAAGAATAAAAAAAATAAAAAAAATTGGCTGGTGATGCTACACTTAGATAGCATTAATGAACCCAATTTCACCATCAAGAATAATAGCTATTTTATTTTCGTTTAATAGGACTCCTTACAAGCGTTATTTCTATCTACTATTATCTAAAACCTTTTTAAGAGCATCCCAAGAAGTTGTCACGGTTAGACTTAATTATTTATAATTGTTAATCTTTATCCAAAAAAATAATAACATTTATTCTAATTTGAATTCAAATAAGTAAATGAATTTTGACACGTTTAAAAATTTATTTAGTCTTATCTTTGGTACTTATCCATTAATTAAAATTTTAAAATTATAAACTATTGAATTAATATATACTTAATTATACAACTAACTTGACAAATAAAATGGTAAAAATTACATCTAATAAGTTAAAGGGTATTTTTTTCTATGGTGATAGATTCAAATAAAAGCAGAGTGCATTTATCATATAGTATAGTGCCTTTATCAATTCTCTTTACAAAATCTTTGAAAAGTTTGATAGTAACAAGAGTTGCTTAATATGGGTATCCTTGAATAAAACTAGCCGTTGATGGCCGATTCCGAGTACATTTATAGATAGAAAAGAAAAACATATCTGAGGTTCCTCTAATTACTTATTTATAATAATAACATGGTAGAGATTACCGAAATTCCCAAAAAAAAAAAAAAACTTTCAACAGAATATTGATTTACCCATTACTTTTAAAGTTTTGGTTTCTTTTCCTAATAATATAACTTTACTTGGACTTGCTAGTTAGTTTAATCAACACAAATTTTAATAACTTCTAGTATCAAGGAATGGAATATATGGAGCTAAAAGGTGATTGTATTTAATATTTGTCTCTATTTAATGGTGTTCTTTTAAAATATTTTCTTTTCATTTTTAGATTTAGCATAACACGCAATATTTGTAATAGTAATGATATGCCCAATTTTGGGCATATAAATTAAATACCTTGAAACAGGCCCAAACAAAAAATGAAGGCCCAACTCTGAGATGCAACCACTACAGGGACGAAACCCGCGTCCTGTAACCAGATTGCTCGAGACCCGAATTGTGACCCGATCAATACGGATCGTTCAATTATTCCACATGGCATGATCCACCGAGTGCACGTGTTGATCTTAAATCCCTACACAGTGTCCACTATAAATACCCTCATTGATGACCAAAGGGGGCTACACAATCACTATTCATTAAATTCACTGTAGCTCCGAGCTACGATCTAGATCCTGAGTAGACCTATTTATAAATTACGAGGTTTATGTTAGGACTCCTTAATTGATTTGAACTACGTTAGATTTGATCTCATTTAGAGGTACGTAGGCAACTCTATATTAGAGTATAGTCTATAATCAACTAATCTTCGGGTAGGATCCTACCCGAACCTCGACTGGTCTCTATTGTATATCTAACGAAATACGACCCAAATCAAATAAGACCACTGTTTTAAAGTCATTATGGGCAAGTAATTATGTATTTGAACAAAATACATAGATAATCAGAGAACGAAAATTCTTAAATGGTGGTGATTCGGTCTCTGAATAAGAGACAGAACTTTGCTAAATATTAAATTAATTAATATTTTTTGAAAAAATCTTAGGCTCCATTACTATTTGAACTCTTGATCTTAATGTATGAGGGAGGGAGAGAGGATAGCCATTGAACCTAAAACGACTATATTTATAATTCTAGTAACATCATTGAAATTTACAGAAAATTACTAAAACCCCCAGAAAATAAATTTTCATATCTAGAAAAATCCACGAAAATTATTTCAATTCAAAAAATACATTCTACCAACTTTTCATTCAAAAGAACCCAGAATTTAGGGTTAATAAATTTATGGACTTAATTTTCCTTTGCCTTCTAGATAAAGAATTAATCATTTATACATAAATTTATTTATTTAACACTTTATATTAATAATTAATATCAATTATGACTAAAATTCCAAATACTCAATTTTTTTAATCTTTTTCAAAATTAAAAAAGAATATTTTTAGGTAATTACCGTGTTAAACTTAAAATATTAAATGGTAATTTAGTCCAAAAAGTTATTAATATTAACTTTTGAATTTTTTTGAATGAAGACTTTATAAAATGAAATTTTAAAATTAACTTTTTTTTTTTTTAATTTCAAGAGTGGGGGATACCCAAAAATATTCGTCAGCCAAACCCGGGCTACTAGTCACAAAACGAGGCCAAGTGAGGTCACCCCTATCATTGTCTAAGAGGTGATAAATTTGTGAACAAGGAGCATTCATGTAGTGCAAACTTGTATCTATGCCACTTTTCGCTAAAGCATCTGCCACTTGATTTGCTTCTCGCCAAGAAAATTGACACGAGACCTCCCAGTCTCGATTCAGAACACTACGAATGTCAGAGATCACATCAAAATAATGATGTACCATGGAGGCTTCCACAATGCTATTAAGTGCGGCTCGACAGTCTGATTCAACGATCAATTTCTTTATACCTGCGGCCCACGCCATCTCTAGTCCCAATAGAAAGGCACGCATCTCAGCCTCCATCGACGAGCACGAGTCAATGTGACCACTGAACCCCCTTAACCAAGTTCCATGCTCGTCTCTGAGAGTACCCCCTACCCCCACTCGGCCCCCCGCCGTTACCGCTGCATCGACGTTAAGCTAAAAGTAACCAGGAGCCGCAGATTAACTTTTTTTTTAATGAGTTTCTTGTATATATAAAAATTTATTTTAGGGGGATTTTAATAATTTTCCTTGAACCTATACAATTACAAGTGTCCTTGTGAACTCACAATCTATTCAACAACGAATGAAAAAATAAAAATAGAACACTCGAAATGAAAAAGCCCTAAGCCACACCACCGACGGCGTCCGCTCATATCAAACAAATACTAACAAAGGAGTGGTTGGTACATAGTACGTGCCTAACAGAACCACATATTTAACCTGGAAAGAAATTACTGCTTTTGCTATATTCTTTTTGGCTGTATTACGTCACGGTGTTTGTTTGGAGTATTGTTTTTGATATATTGGCTGTATATAGTGTGCTATAAGTGATATTTATTATTTTGCCAGTATTGTAGGTGCTTTTTCTTTTCTTTCAATTGTGAGATATTTCTATCTATGATGCATATCTTAATGTTTTTAAAATTACTCATCCCAACTCCAGAGCCTGAATAAGGGTGGAGTTGCTTTAGGGAATGTACTTTACAACCTTGTTAGTTTCCTTACAAATATAGAACTTTAGTTTCATTTGACTACAATGGCATTCTATTAGTAATATATATATGAATAGTAAAAACATAGTTATTGGCAATACCATTTAAATGCACACTACCCGGAATGGATGAACATACTATTAGAGAGGAAGGATAACCTGAAAGTAGACTTAGGTGCACCCCATACTATTGAAACTTTTGTTTACGATGAAGAAGTTATGAGAAGAGGACTTGCTGAATTAGTCATTCAATCCGAACTCCCCTTCTCATTTGTGGAAAACTGTGTGGTTGAAAGATTTATACAACAATGTATTTGTCCACAATTTAAACGTATATCACGAAACACATATTTGAAATATTCAAATAATCTATTTAACAAAGAGGTACTTCATTTAAAGGTGATCCTTCAAGACTTAGCCCAAGAGTTGCTCTAACTTCCGACATGTGACGGGGTAGGGGGGCGAGTCATTATGTTTGTGTAACCGCACATTGGATTGATGATGATTTTTTCCTACAAAAAAGAATTATTGATTGTGCACAACTAGAAGAATCCATATATAGATGTAATTATTGGGAATTTCGGAAAAAATTATGTCTATATCTTTAGACAATGCAACTAATAATACTAATGCTATATCTCATTTGAAAAGGTGTGTAAATCCCATCTTAAGTGGTGCATTTTTTCATATTAGATGTATTTGTCATATTATGCATCTTTGTGTTAAAGATGGTTTGTCTAGGATAGAAACACATATAGAAAAAATTAGAGTTTGCATAACTCATATTTCCACGTCAACTAGAAGAACACAACAATTCAATAAAATGTGTAGTGACGCTCGTTTAAAAGAAAAAAGTATTTAACTTGATATAGATGGAATTCAACCTATAAAATTTTGACCGATGCACATCCGTATGCTAAGATAATAACTAATTTATGTATTAATAACATGATGGATCAACACAATAACCCATATATATTAGAAGAACATTGGGATGTTACTCATGCAATTGCTTCTTTATTAGAAGTATTTCGCAATGCTACAAAAATGTTATCCGGTTGTTATTATCCTACTTCGAACATCGTATTTGGTCATATGATGCATATTGCTCAAATGTTTAAAAAACATAGATATGATGATAATGTTACGTCTATTATACTTAGTATGGAAAAGAAGTGGCTTAAATATTTCCTTACTATGCCTAACATAGCGCTTCTAGGAACAATATTAGATCCAAGATGCAAATTGGTAGGTACGTTATTTTTAATTAAAAAATATTATGAATGTTTCGATAATTTAGATGTAGATATAGATTCTGAAAAAATGAAATGTAAGAGTTTGTTCACATCATTAATAGATTGGTAGACCACGAATAAAATTAACAAAGTTGTTTGTGATCCGAGTTCAACGAGTTCTAGTAAAAGAGGAAAATCTATATATATAGGTCTTTTGAGTCCAATGAAAAAATTAACAACCACAACAAGTAGGCCTAGTAGCGAATTAGGTAAATATAGCAATGAAGAGGTTGACGAAAATGAAGAATTTGATCTATTAGGGTGGTGGAAAAATTCTCAAAAAAGGTTTCCTATCTTGTCTACCACTGGCCGTGATGTACTAACTTGTCAAATGTCTACAGTTGATTCGGAAAGTTGTTTTAGTGCAGGTGAGAGGACAATAGCGAACAAAAGATCAAGAATGACGAAAGAAACGGTGTGAGTATGCATAATCTATAAGGATTCTCTAGATCAAGCATGGAGACAACAAGAGATTCGAAGAGATGATCGGAAATTTATACCACCAACATTCATGAATGAAGAATCAAGCGACGATGAAGGCAACGTGGAAGTTGACGAAGAAGACGACAATACAGAAGATGATGACGAGACACAAGAAGCCAATATTCAAAACTACTATCAAGGCTTAAATACGGCAAACCAACATGACGGTGTATTTTCAACGCCAGATATTGGGGATGATTTTTTAGATGCTATGAACAATTGAGAATTAATAATGTTCACAGCACAAATGTATTTTACAATAAGTGGTAAATGTATTTACTAAGTTTTAAGTTTATCTATCCATTTTAATGAAATCGAAGTACTTAGCACCTTTTCATATATATTGTCATTAGTCACTAATTTTTTTAATATTGGTCCTATTATCCACATTCTATATTTCACTTACAAAAAAATAGTAGATAACAATTTATAAGTTATTACTTGTTAAATTACTTAAAATTGTAAAGTAAGAATAAATATTCTATTGAGAATAAAAAAATTAAATAAAAACAAGAATATAAATTAAAATAACAAACAAATGTATTTAGTTCAACATATATAATTCCTTCAAAAATATTTAAAATTTATTATTTTCTTTATTATTACTTTTTTGGAGTTTTATTACATAACAAGTACTAAATAATTAACACAAGTAAATAAATATATAAGAGATTTAATAACATAAATAAATAATTAACAAAAGTAAATAAATAAATAAATAACAAAAAAAAAAAAACATATGCACAAAGCCCTTTAGAAAGCCTTGACAGTTCAAAGCCTATCAAGGCCTACCTTCAAAGGGTGTTTTGGCCCTTCAATTGAAGAGCCAAAAAAGCTTATCAGGCCTAACAGGCCGGCCTGCTTGCTAAAGGGGCCAAGTCGGCCCTTTAGCAATAAGGCCAGGCCGGCCTTAATAGGCCAAATTTACACCTTTAGTTATTGCTATGCTCAAACATATCCTTCTTTCACTGCATTATTCTTAATTTCCTTCGTTTTGCATGAATTAGATTTAAAATAGGATATTAAAGGATTGTGCTGCTGCTGATTCCTTTTACAAGTGAAGAAACTTCTTGTTGATTGTTAGAAGGAAGAAACTTGTGTTGCTGCTGATTCCTACCTTATCTAAGGTACAAATTTGGTTTTCTTGCCTTATTGACTAGGATCGTTTTAGCTGAGAGTTGATTTTACCTAAACAAAAGTGTAATTACAGCACATTGTTATTTGATTGATCACTCGTCTTGTGAGTTACCCAAAGTAATAATTGGACACGTTAATGATGATTGACCACTATAACATACGACAATTTAGGTTTATCAAAATTTAAATTGGCTATATCCTGGTGTAACTCTCCGCATATGTAATTGAAGGTTTTTGCTAAAGGAGTGGATGATATTGTTGTTTTATGGTTGCCCGAGCCTCTCATTTGGAAACCAAGTTGCTATTGATGCTGCAATAGTAGGAATGTTGGCTGGCCCCAAGGAGGTATGATGCTATTTATGTTATTTTCTTTATTATTATTTTTTTTTGGATTTTTATTACATAACAAGTACTAAATAATTAACAAAAGTAAATATATATATATATAAGAGATTAAATAACATAAATAAATAATTAACAATAGTAAATAAATAAATAAATAACAAAAAAATAAAAACATAAGCACAAAAGCCCTTTAGAAAGCCTTGATAGGTTTGTGGGTTATCAAGGCCTACCTTCAAAGGGTTTTTTGGCCCTTCAATTGAAGGGCCAAAAAAGCCAATTAGGCCTAATAGGCTTGCCCGCGGGACTTAATAGGCCGGCCTGCTTGCTAAATGGGCCGAGTCGGCCCTTTAGCAACAAGGCCAGGCTGGCCTTAAAAGGCCAAATTTACACATTTAGTTATTGCTATGCTCGAACATATCCTTCTTTCACTACATTATTCTTAATTTCCTTCGTTTTCCATGAATTAGATTTTAGAATAGGATATTAAAGGCTTGTGCTGCTGCTAATTCCTTTTACAAGTGAAGAAACTTCTTATTGATTGTTAAAAGGAAGAAACTTGTGTTGATGCTGATGGGTTTGGTGGAGTCGATTCAAAATAGAGTCAAGAAGAGGAGCCAAAATAAAGCCAAAAAGGGTCGGGATTGACCGAGATCGCAAAAAGATGAAAAGGAGTCGAAAAACAGATCGGAGCAGCCCCAGGCGCGGGGCCAGTGGTGCCCAGGCCTCTGTAGGGGCGCCCAAGCGCGGGGCCGGTGGCGCCAGCAGGGGGCACCCAGGCGCGGATGTGCGCGGCTGTACACGTTTTTTGGCAAGAATTCTTGTCTTGGAGTGCAAATTGGTGGATTTTGGCATATTTGAATCCTAGTATGATTAAAATTATTTTCTATTGTGTTTAGGAATGATTCCCTTTGTTAATTAAGATTGTTTTCCTAATTTGTTAGGGTTTTAGACTTTTTCACCATTATAAATAGGAAAACTCCACTTGTAATTCATTGATGTACTACTTATTAAGAAATAAAGATGTTGTCTAGGTTGACTCGTGGATGTAGGCAAGTTATGCCGAACCACGTTACATCCTCGTGTTGTTTATCTTCATATTTAAGCTTAGATTTATTGTTTCTTGATTATTCTTCATACTCTGATGCCTACCATCCCTAACAGCTGCTGATTCCTACTCTTATCTAAGGTACAAATTTGGTTTTCTTGCCTTATTGACTAGGAACATTTTAGCTGAGAGAAACAAAAGTGTAATTACAGCACATTGTTATTTGATTGATCATTCGTCTTTTGAGTTACCGAAAGTAATAATTGGACACATTAATGACGATTGACCACTACAACATGCGACAATTTAGGTTTATCAAAGTTTAATTTGGCTATATCCTGTTGTAACTCCCCGCATATGTAATTGAAGGTTTTTGCTAAAGGGGTGGATGATATTGTTGTTTCAATGGTTGCCCGGGCCTCTCGTTTGGAAACCAAGTTGCTATTGATGCTGCAATAGTAGGAATGTTGGCTGACCCCAAGGAGGTATGAATGTATGATGCGATTTATGTTATTTTTATGGTTTCTCGTACAAAGTTACACACATGACAGTTCTTATTATGGAATGATAATTAGGTGGCACCTTAATTCTATCAGCTGTTCCTCTTTACATAATTCGCTTTGTGCTTTTACTATATACTATTTATTCATATAAAAGGCAAGGGCTGGAATTCGAGGGATTCATTTCTTAGCATTCAATCCAACTGAACAGGTGCGTTCAAAGTCCAGATAATTGATTGTTGGAAATTTTGCTATTTAGTCTTCTTGATCATTCAAATATTTGGTTTTCAGATATTGAATCTTGCATACGAAAAATTCAGAGATAGAACGCACAGTGCATTATGTTATTCATAAGTTTGCCGAGCGTGGGTTACGATCGCTTGGAGTAGCTTACCAGGTGATGTGATTGTTCTGTTTGGTGGTGTATTTGTGATTTAATAATACCCTTGTGCAATCTCTCATATTCTATATTATCTTGAGCCTATAGTAATTTTGTGGGAAGATTATATTTTGAAGATTACATTTAAATTGTAATTATGCCATGTTTGGTTGACAGGAATTAGCCCTCAGAGAATTGAAATTAGATTCTTCTTAGAACTTTAGTGTTATCCTTTCGGTAATTCTGAAGTTCTCTAGCTAATTCTATGAGTTATTTCGTAAAATTAGTTTTAGTGGGGTTCATAATCATGATATTTTGAATTCTGGATTCTTGTTTGATTAATGTAGCAATGGAGGGGTTGTATATAAGCAAGCATAAATTGAGGTGTGTGATTATCTGAAAGCATTAGAATAGCTGAACTGACAGCAGTTTTGATTTAAAGATGTCTCTGTGTTCTTACTCAATTAAAGCTCTATGTATACTGTATCAATGAATGTTTATACATGAATAAATTTTCCAAAACAAATTCTAGACATGTATATTTATTTCCTTTCGATATATTTCTCACTACTACAAAAAATGCCTATTACAGCGGTTTTTTTGGACCTATTACAGCAGTTCGAACCGCTGTAATAGGCAGTGCTGTAATAGGGTTTCGACCTATTACAGCGGTTTTGAACCGCTGTAATAGGCACCCTATTACAGCGGTTCTAAAAAAACTGCTGTAATAGGGTACCCTATTACAGCGGTTTTTTTAGAACCGCTGTAATAGGGTATTTTTTTTATTATTATTAATTTCACTTTTTCGTTTATAATTTTACCGTGTCGAAATGACACGAAATTCGCAAATACACAAAAATATATACATAAACTCACACATACACAAATATACATATACCCACATATACTTACATAAACCCACATATACACAAATATATATACATACATAAACCCACATATACATACACCCACATATACACAAATATACATACACCCACATATACACAAATATACATACACACCCACATATTCGTGTACGAAACCCCACATATACACAAATATACATACACTCACATATACATACATAAACCCACATATACACAAATATACGTACACCCACATATACATACATAAACCCACAAATATACATACACCCACATATACATACATAAACCCACATATACACAAATATACATACACCCACATATACATACATAAACCCACATATACACAAATATACATACACCCATATATACATACATAAACCCACATATACATACACCCACATATAGACAAATATACATAAACCCACACATACACAAATATAAATACACCCACACATATGGTGGTGGTGGAGGCGGCGGTGGTGCTATATGGTGGTGGCGGCGGCGGTGGTGCTTCAAGAGAGAGAGAGAAAGAGAGTGTAGAGAGAGAGAGTAGAGAGAAAAAGACTAAGAGAGATAGAGAGAAGCGGGAAGATCTAAATTTAAAGGGTTTAAATTTTTTGGTTTCGACCTATTACAGCGGTTCCGAGGGAACCACTGTAATAGGTTAAGACCAAGATACACCTATTACAGCGGTTCCTAACAAACCGCTGTAATAGGTCCCTCGACCACCTATTACAGCGGTTCCCTCGGAACCGCTGTAATAGGTTAAGACCTATTACAGCGGTTTTCTCGGAACCGCTGTAATAGGTTAAGACCAAGATACCCTATTACAGCGGTTCGTTGGGAACCGCTGTAATAGGTTCCTATTACAGTGGTTTTACTAAAACCGCTGTAATAGGTGCGCTGTAATTGGGTATTTTTGTAGTAGTGTCTGTACCTTTTTTCATTTTACTTTCCGTCCCCAATGGTCCAAAGATGAAAATCTTGGTAATATTCTGAACCATTTTTTCTTTTGACACTTAATTTGCTTCGATTAGGTGGGTTGTATAGGTGTATTATAGTTCTGGCCTTGTGACCCATAATTCACTTTATTACTTGTGTACAAGTTCACTTCTAATAGGTGTACATTTCTATTTCTATATCTGGAATTTGACCTGTAATTCTGTTAAGTTCCTGAATATGAGTGAGGAACACACTCCCAAAAAGATTATAGAAGAAGAAGGAATTGAGACTCAAATTTTTCATCCCTTTCATTAATCAAAATCTAAAGTTAAATACACAGCAGACTCCACCTAAAATTACCTAAAATTAAGGAAAACAACTGACCACTAAGAATACGGAACTATCCACTACTCTACTGACTTGGACTCTTTCAAAGTAAATAAAACAAATACTAGAATTAAAAGAGAACAATTAAAACTCAGCAGCTTTCAATTCGTGTAGTCCTTGGCCCAAATCGGTTTCTTCAGATTTCTTTTGGGCCTAACTTCCTGAGCAGGCCCACAGATCATATCAAATTCCCTTTTTGCCTCATTTTCCTGGGTAATAATTTAGAGAAAGGGGAAATTCATTGTCTTTTACAATGGAAAAACAGAACTTCTTCGACACGGCGATTGAATTTTTTTTTATTTGTTTTGCTTTTAGCTTCAGCCTGCTTAGATCCAAAGAAGATAACCAAGTAGCATAAAGCTAAATCCACAGTAGCATGAGATTTTTGTACATAAGCTTAAAAAAATGAAAAGGAGAGGACGGCAATCGAAATAGTTACGAACTTTCCCTTAAAATAAATTTTTTATTATATAATATGGGATATATATATGTTTCATCCAAAAGTCCATTACACCAACTTCTACTAAATAAGGCCCAACAATTAGAGTTACTAATTAATTCATGGAGGCATGGACTCAATTACCTTATTTTCATTTTTACATAAAGAAAAGATCACATTTATTTGTTTCATACATTAAATACCATAAAATGTGCTCAATTAACAATCAAACCAAATTCTAACACAAATTTCAAAGCTCAGTAATAATTCATACAACCTTGAACAGTTTGTTCGATTAACAGGAGTCGAGTTCGAGTAGTTTGAATTTTTTGCACATATTTTTATAATTTTTCACAAATCCAAGCTGAGCATGAGCCAAACTTCGAAATTTATCAACACGAGATTGGTTTAATATGTTAACGTACCGAATTCAAATAAACTTTTAGCAATCGATCTCCGATCTAGTATCAAGTAGCTTCATTCGTTTTCAGCCGACTTAAACGACAATGTGAAAATTTTACTACATATTCAAAAACATTGAAACAGTTAGAAAATTATTAAAAAAGAACTAGAAATGAGATAAGTTTTATGGAAACGGTAAAAACAATAAGGGTAAAATTCACTTTACCCCCTGAACTATAGCCCTCGTTACAAATACCTCCCTAAACTGTTACAAAATACACTTACCCCCTTCTATATTATAGAATTGTCTCAAAATCCCTTGATCATTTTTATTATTATTATTCTTCTTATTTTTTTTATTTCTCCACCATTTTTTTCTTTTTTATACTTTTTTCTTATTACATACACTAGTTAAAATTTACGGAATAAAATAATTAGTAACATTTTAATACTAACGTTAAATTAATTCAGTGACAACATATTATATTAATATTGAGAAACTTCAAACAATGTGTTGTCATAAAATTAAATTATGAAAACAAATTTAATATCTTTTATGTATATCTTGATAATGATATACATACATATATATATATATATATGCACTTTTAATACTATAATATACTATAATTTATGTCTGAATTAATTGAATTCAAACATGCTATATTTTGACAACATATATATGTATTTTTAAAACTCTAGGTTATTGCAATATATGTTTCAATTAATTCCAATATATATTATAGTAAATTAATTAGGATATTAAAGATACATCATATATGTAATTTTAATACTCTAGATTACTACAATATATGCTTAAATTAATTCCAAAATGTATAGTAGTAGATTAGGATATTAAGGATACATATATATTGTCTAAATATACATAAAAGATTATAAATATCTATTTTGAATAATTTAATTTTTTGGCGATGCATTAATTGATTTATATCAAATATTAATTTAATGTGTTGTCACCAAATTAATTTAAACGCAGTAGTAAAGATACTTTTAATTAATTAATATTGATGTAGTGCGTAAACTTTAACTAATGTATGTATAAGAAAAATTGAAAACGAAAAATATGGTGGAGAAATAAAAAAGTAAGAAGAATAATAGTAGTTATGGATAATTAAGGCAATTCTATAATACACAAAGGGGTAAGTGTATTTTTTATAGTTCAGGGGGGGGGGGGGTATTTGTTACGAGAGCTATAGTTCAGGGAGGTAAAGTGTATTTTACAAAATTAATGATTAGAGAATTGATATTAGCACTCTCAAAAATGATAACTACGCTCTAAATCCACTTTATTCTTAACTAAATTATTATAGTGCCCCACAATTTCTCTTAATATGTAAGACAACTATAACTTTCACTATACTATTCATCCTTTTTAAGATTTACTAGTAAATAGCACGTGTGTTGCACGTGAATTATGTGACCTCGTTAAAATAATTAATTTACATACATATTGTTCAACTTGAAATTGTTATATATTCGGAACTTCAATAATAATTTAATTGAATGAGTTATAATTCGATAAAATATAATTATTTGAAAAATCATATATTGATTGGTACGAAAAACTTAATGAATACATAAAGCACTAAATTTATTGAAAATTGAAACCTAGATAATAGTGTAAATAAATAAATTCTTACGTAACTCGTGCTTTATTTGTTTCTTCTCAAGCTCATTCAATGTGTCTCCATTTGAACCTCAATTACAGTTTTCGCGCAATCACAATAGGTTACACGTAAAAGCCTAATGTGCAATAGAGAAACCAACAAAGGTCAATAATCAAGACCATCTTCATTAGGTATTAACGCTGGAAGGTCATGATAGACATGTCGTTGTCCTCGGTTAAAAACCCCTACCCCGTCACCCATTGTGATTGTGGAAAACCTATAAGAAAAACTCTCTCCACAAACTAATGGAGTGTTGTATACGTGTCCATATTAAGAATATGAATTTTTTTTTATGCAAAATATACATGTCAAAAGACGATTTTATGCCTACAATTTAAATAAAAATAAATAAATATTAAATTCAATTAGGATATGTTGGATTTGGGTGACCTAAACGTAAACCCATATTCTCTTTTTTTTTTCTAATTTTTTTCCCTTTCCTTCTATTCGTTTTTTTTGTTAACCTTACCCACCCCTTTCTTGCCCCACCGTTGCTGCACCACCTAACCCTACTTGAAGCGCACCTTCTGTTTGAAACCCTCCAATCTGCGTTGTTTCCTCCTCCTCCTCCTCTTCAGCCCCACTGTTGTCTGCTCCTCCTTCTCTCGCAGATCCATCTCTGTATGCTCCTCCCTCTCTTTAATATCCACTGACATATGCCCCTCCCTCTCTTGCATACTTTCATCCATGTCTGCTCCTCCTTGTTTCGTATATCCACTGCAATCTGCTCCTCCCCCTCTCGGATATGTCCACCTACACATTCTTTCCTTTCTCGCATATCTGCTATTGTTTTCTCCTCTAACCATCATCTGATCCACACCGATGTCTATTGGCCTCTCTCATCACTCTTAATTTTATTGATGTTTTAGATTATTATTTGTTTTGCTAATTTTTTCACTCTTATATTCTTCCCTTTTTTTTATTTGTTTATGAATGTTTCATGTTTTTTCATTTTCTCTAATTTTTTTCTGAATTTGTTATGGTTTTTCTTTTAGTTTTCTATTCTTTTAAGGAAAAAAAAATAAAAATGTAACGATTGATTATAAATGATCCAACGATTGAGAATACATGCACAACATTTATCAAAATGAGGAGTATATTGGCAAACCGCAAAAACGTTAATGGTGTTAGACTCCATTAATGGAAATGGATCATGTGCAATCTAAAAATTACATAGAGATTTCTTTCGTTATTTTTTCAACACACAGAAGTTTCGTGTAGATAATTGATTTAACAAGGGAGCGATATGCAAAAAATCAAACTAATAATAACATAATGTGGGATATTTCATTTTATTTCCTAACGTAATTCCTGTTATCATCGTAATTTGGATCCAATATAAGTATTTTTACCTAAACAAAGCGCTAGTTATATGCCAAATAAATATTCTTCTACTGACATTGATACTTTTGTTTAAAAATATATTAGAAGATTTTCCTTGATGCACATGGACTATGTGTTCAACACTTATTAGTGTCACAAAGATTTATATGAACAAAATACATAATGCCTTTCTGTAAATAGGAAAAAAGTTGTACAACATAAAACAAATAATCTAACTCCTCGTTGGCATCGAGGGCATGTACACACCTAACAATCGATTATTTTAATTGGACATAAAAACCAAATCTTGCTACAAATGAGGCACATCGTTACTTTTTTTATATCAAAACATTAAAATAAATAATAATCGCCGTGTCATCTAATACTTAATCTCACTATGTAAATATTTAATGATTCACATCATGCATACATGACAAAATAATTGGAATTTCCTAAAGTTTGTAGGGAAGTCTTTTAAGAAATTCAATTAGAAATAAACGTTGAAGGTATTAACTAATCATTAAAAAGAACTATTGATTCTAAAAAAATGCCGGTGGAATACATAAAATCAACCACTACTATGTAAACTTATATATATATATATATATATATATATATATATATTAAATTATATCCAATTAAAAATAGTATATGCAAAGTTACTTAAGACTTATGAGTAAATCAATCAACAACATAACTCATTTATTATAGTAGTGTATATAATTAACAACATTAATGTCTTCAAGAAGATAGTTTAAATCAATAATAAATACGGTCAATTTATTTACTTAATTAATCTTGTTTTTATTTCCTAACATAATATTCATATATAATTATTTTAATCTCCACAAAAAAATTAAGAAATATAAATCATTTCCTATCATTCATAATTTCATAATAACTATAGATTAAATACATAAAGAATGGAAAGCAATTCAATTAGATCAATATCTTATGAATGTCAAATCTATACATCAAAGACAAAGTTGTGGCTCGTGTGCACAATATGCATAGGACACCTCTCAACTCCTATATCTATTCCTTCACATGATAATAGGAGTTTATAAGTGCTCAACAACCACTTAAATCTTAAACTAACACAAAACAGTATTGATGTACAATTAATATTTAAAAATTTGAGTTTGATATTATAGTGTTCAAGAATCAATCACAAATGAAATTCCAATAAGTTGAATATAATTCAAAGTTCAATGAAATAATATTAACAAAAATAAGTTGAGTCTACAATAATCATAGTAGTAAATATTGCAAAAACTCTTAGAATCCACTATATATTAATGTATTATGATTATTGTTCCGCATTCTTTATTCCCGGACCTCCTAAGAACCACAACACTATTTGCTATTAGAGTATATATGCCCTGAACTTCTTTGGTAATCAATTAAACATATATGTGCATCTTATGTAATATTTACATTAATGGAAAAATCAAAGTTTGAGTAGAATTTCGTACCATGTATAAAAAAATTCAATAAAAAGTTACGGAAACTTGATTTATCATCTTTGGCAATGGACCTCTGCAGACTGCAATAAGCATTAACAGTTTGAATTGCAACCTGCAGTTCTTCCTTTGTGCTATCACTATTTGTAGTAGGAATACCAAAAATGTATATGATTTTAATTAATAAAAATCATATGATTTGTATGAAATTTTCCATTTTTTTATCATATGATTTTTACCTAAACATATTTTGTTTGTGACGCTTGCTATTGCAATAATTGGCTTTTGATTAGCAGTTGCGATAAAGCGCCTCCTTTGTTTGTTACAATATCTTCCCAAAAGTAGTTTACCATGAGACAGTATTTGTAGTAGAAAAACTATGATAAATTAAATAATAGAGCAAATGCCACTAATATGGCCTATAATTTCACTTTTGTATCACTTTGGTACTTAAAGTACTAAATGTACGCTATCATTCCTAATGTTTAGTTTGTATTTCACTTTCGTCATTTGGGCATTTTTTGATGAATTTTGGATGGATGAGGCAACATGTGCGCCTCACATGTCTAACAACAACAAGATATGCACCTCACATTTGCGCCTAAAAGATGGCACTTGAGGTGCATATGCTACCCAATCCCAACAAAATTCAGCAAAAAAGGTCTGAAGAACAAAATTGAAACAAAAATTAAACTTCATGGACTATAGTGTAACATTAGGTACTTTAATGATCAAAGTGATAAAAAGATGAAACTTCAAGGAGTATTTGTGACATTTACCTAAATGTTAATTTGATGGCATGCATGGTAATTATAATTATTGAGATCATGAAACTACAAAGATAAGTAACAGAAGGCTTTGTTTGAATTGCATTATAACATTTCAGTATCAAAGACAACCAAAGAATATCCCACCCAACAAATCATGGTAAAAATAGTCTTAATTTATTTATGACATAGGACATATCTATATAACAAACTAAAAGTCCATTTCCCAAATTGCATTCATCCACAAAAGGAATGTGTTATGCACATCTACTGAGATCGTGGACTTGGAATCACGATATTTACGACCTTTTACATTGTTACACAAAACAATCCTAAGCATGCTAGGTTAACTTGAATTTCATCTTAAACAACATAAAAATAAGTAGAACATTGTGACTAAAACCAAATCAATTAGATTTCAATTGTCAATGACACTATTGAGCATCAAAACTATTTTGTTTTTAAGCTTAGAAATAGAAAAAATCCAGCAAAGTGCTTACAACAAAGATCCCAAGAAGAACAACAACAATGATTTACATAACATAAAAATAAAATTCAAATCAAAGGACATTATAATGATCCTTGTTGATTATTGTTATTTCTCTCTCCGGTTGGTTTGACTCCTTCTCTTGAATTTGTTGTTATGCTATATTCTTTGACGACATTATAATGATCCTTGTTGATTATTGTTATTTCTCTCTCCGGTTGGTTTGACTCCTCCTCGTGAATTTGTTGTTATGCTATATTCTTTGACTTTGACATAAAATATGTTGAACAACAAAATTATATAACAACCTTTGTTAGTTGTTGACAATAATATCTATGTCTTTAAAAGCAAGAATATTGTACTCTATTTTTCTCAAATAGGATCGGATATGTTATTGACAATGGTATATTTTCTATGAATTAATTTTTTTCAGGATGTACATTGTGAAACTTAATACCAACATCTTTATCTTGACCATTAGAGATGCCATGTGTTGTGCAATTTTAGTTTTCAGTCCTTGAACATTACGACCCCAATTCGTGAGCCTGTAATATTTTATTGCTGGTAGTTTTGTGCATGTAATATATGCATAAAGTTATATTTTGTACTTCATTATTCGCCATGATCATCTTTGAAACTTTTGAATTCTTCAAGATAAGTTTGTGCCACAAGCTGTTTGAACTTCAACCTTTAAACCCCCAGGTGTAGTGTGACCGTGAACTTTGTTTGATTTATCTTTAAATACCTTATGGAAATTAGAGTCTCCTTCAATGTGATAAAAATTCTTCCTGCATAGAACTATAACTAAAGTATTACGAACAGACATAGATGAAGTATGACACTTTAGACTAACACGACAACTATAAAACTTACAAAATCAAACTTGTGATTAATGATCTTGTTAGTTAATAAAACTTTGGGTTAATGACATTTTACCATCCAAACTATTCGGGTTTTTGTACTTTTGTAAACAAAGTTTTTTCTTTTGCACTTTTTTATCTGAACTAAACAGGTTTTGCATTATTTTATCTAAAATTGTTTATTTTTTTACACTTTTTTATCTGAACTACACGGATTTTTACAATATTTTATAATTTTAGCATTTTTCGGTGGAAAAGTCGCCCAATTTAAGGGTAAAAATGATATTTAATGGAACTTGCGGTTCAATATTTTTACCCTTTGAAGTTGAAATGATACTTTCAATAGTAGAATTCAAAATAGCGAAGCCACAACAAATTGTTGTTTCAATTGATAAAATTTCATGTTTATCCTTAAAAAGATCACATGTGATATATATGATGGAACCCCGGCGGAAAAGTGCACCCAAATAGTTTGGATGGAAAAATGTCATTACCCCTATAACTTTTGAGCAAGTTATCTCCTTTCTCCTATCAGTTAATATAATATTTTAGTGATGAAATATTTCTTAAAAATAAATGATTGAATAAGGATGACCAATGAGTCATTTCTAGAGTATATTAAACCCATCAACAATCATGAACCATTTTATTTTTTTCCTCCAAGATTATATGAGTCCTATCATGTGCAATGAACAATATTAATTTCAATAGAATTTATGAGTCCTATCATGTGCAATGCACAATATTAATTTCAATAGAATTTAATGTGAATTTAGTATAATAATAGATATATTTATGAATTCTTTATCATATCTATAATGTGTATTCTATAAATTCTGTTTATATATCACTATACTTGTTCATTTTTTTGTAATGTACATGAGGAAGCAACCTTTGAGTTGAAAATTTACTCTTTACGATCCGTAATGAGTAATTTAACGGAGTTGACCATTAAATTTTGGATGAAAAGTCTAATTGTGAGGAAATGTTAGAATTTTTAAAGTTTCGAGACACAATGTGAGAATCTCGTAACGAATGAGACCAAAATTAAAAAGGTAAAAAATGTAGGAGCAAAATGCGAGTTTCCCAACTTTAATTGAGTTGATGTACATCAAATACTCTTTATTTTTCATATTCAGTATTTTTTTTCCCATCTTCTTATTCAAGTTTTTTGGTAACATTTGCTCTTTATTCTTTCGCTAGTATTCATCCTAGTATATTTCATTTTCATCAAATTCATTCTTTTTTATCTTGATAAATTTGGGTTGATAGCACCAAAATGATTAAGGTATTTATAAACGTGTCCATCATGCTTTTGAATACTTAAATAATTGAAATGATCATATAGTATATTATTTACATGGAAACAAGTCAACATTACCTTAGTTTGAATTCTATACAGAAAATTGTTTATGCATTACTATTTTTTTAAACCCTTTCTGCAAAGTGAACAAAATCATAATTTATAGGTCACAAATACTATAATGTAATTTGGTTAAGGAAAAAGTAATGAAATTCTATCAAAATATAAATACCTTTAAAAGATAAAAGCTAGTAATTTTTTAAGTATATGTTTCTTGACAAAAGTTTAATGCAAGAGTACTTAGTAAACCATTCAAATATAAGATCATATATATATGACTTATTAAAAATTTGTGAGGTAGTATGTTCTTTCAGTCTATCAATGAAAATTTGATTTGAAGATCATTAACAATATTTTTATATTGATAATTGAGAAGTTAGAAGGAAAATAACAAAAAAATTCACTATAGAATATATCTAGCTTAAACTACAAATAATGCACCTCACTAAGAGCACTGAAAAATGGGAATACCAAAACAATTTCTATTCAATTTAATTGTTGGCTAATATTATTATTGTCGGGAAACCTAGAATCAGTTAACAGTTTGAATATGCAGAAAGAGCAAATAAGTATTTAATTTATGATTTATGTCATAGAGTCTATTGTCTTGTATTGTAAACATCAACAAATTTGAGAGTGATAAGGGTGTAAGAAATATAAAAAAAAACTATTATGTATTTCGAATATATCTTGATTTTCACCAAAATAAATAAAATAAGAAACTTAAAGTTATTTGTACTTTATAATAGTAAATTAATATAATATAACTCTACATAATATAACGTAAAGAAAAAAAAATCAGGCAAGTACCTGACCCAACCAACTTAAAAGTTTGAATTTGAATCAGTAGACATGATTCTTAGATCCGACGGGTCCCTAATTGGATCTCGGAATGAATAAATGAGATTTTTGTTAAGAATCCCAATCGAGGTCTTGAAATCTTTGTATTGCACGCTCACATTTTACAACAATCGGCAATTTAAGTTTTGTACACCAGAATTTGCTAGATTGGTCTTCTATACATACCACGTCTCAAGTACTGGTGGAACTACATACTAAGTGCAATATAAGATGAATCACAAATTAAATGAAATATATAATGTGCAAATTTACATGTTCTTTGCTAGAATGGGAATGCCCCGTCAGACAAAAACAATGAGTATATTTCGGATTTTTTATTCAAATTTACTGTTTCATCTTCTATTCTACATTACTAATCCAGTTAAGTGTATAAATTCTCCTTTGAATCATTGCCCCCTTAATATAATCCGCAAACATATGTACTATATGACAAGATTAAGCGCCAAATTCAAATACTCAACCAAACTGAACGAATGATGGAACTCGGACACCACAGATTACAGAAATGTTGCAATCATCATACAATTGCCAAACAATTTCATTTATGTTAAATAACACACTTAATTCATGTTGGAATGCTTAGAACTGAATCCTTCAAACAGAATATGAAAATGATCAAGGTGATGGGACTACTCTTGTAAAGCCTTTTTAGTAGCATCATCTTCTGCTTTCATCTTTCTCTTCCTATAATCCACTAACGTCTGTGGCATAGCTTCCATGAGTTAAGCAGTACGTTCTCGTTTTTCAGCAGCTAACCTGTCAACCTTATGCCCTTTCCTCTTTGTCTTCATCTCCTTTCTTTCTGGATCATATTCCCAATCTCCTCCCACAAGGACTTCTTTGCGAAGACGGGCCCTGCGACGTGCACTAATACCGAGAGGTTTCCACGCCCCGAGCTCCGAATAACCCCACACACCCTTTGGCAGCTCATCCTTGTACTTTGTCAACTTCTCTCGCCACGGATATTGGTACTCGCCCACAGCTTTTGCAACATTTTTACTGCTTTTCCAGCCATTGATCTTCAAAAAGAGGCCATATTTGCACATTATATAAGTAAACCAAGCAATACAGTATTTAGTAGAGTGAATTATATACAACTCATAATAAAAACACACCGGTGTTTGAGAAATTACAATAACGTCCACTAACAGTAAAAAGATATTACAATTTCCCCCATTGTTGTTAGGGTTGACAGGAGGTGTTTTCGTAATTTGTGAAACCTCAGGGGCTCGTGATAATTACACAATAAGTGAGGGCGTGCATGTAATTATCCCTATTTAGTATCTTACAAAAGTGAGACGAAAAAACACAACAAAATGAGTACAAAAGCTAGTCCTATAAATCATTTAGAGAGATCTTGGGATCAAAAGTTGTTTCGTACGTCTTTAAAATGCTAAACTATCAATAAAAGGAGACCCGTGTTGTACGGTACGAAAATAATGTATTCATGGATTCGGTTTCACTGAGTTTTCTACTGCTATAGTTTTGAACCCTTTCCGTACCTCTTTGTCAGATATTAAAGATCTTCCGTCCAAATTTGAAGGAACCACATACTAATTCTCATGTCATATTCTTAATTATTGTGCCTAACTTCTAACAAATTCAAACGGTCCTCTTTCATGTGTTATGTTAAGGTACAAATTAAAATCAAGGCATATGAGGATGTTATATTTAGTGAACCCCAGAGGTTCAAGCATTAGGATCAAGTAGCAAAGTCGAAGGGCTGAGGAGCTCTTGAGAGCTTAAATCTCGGCACAATCACAACCATTTGTATATGATGGACCACTACGTGATGCTTGCGATTGTGCCTCGACTCGAAGGGCAAAAGCTCCTAATAATGACTCTATCAACACAGAGACTGAAACAACATCAAAAATGCTTAACCCCTTCAAACTTCCCTTTCAGACATTTTCACAAACACTTTGACTACTAACCAGGAATCACCTTTGCACTCAAAACAATTTCAAAGTATAAGAACCCTTTAAGGAGCAAGCAATATGGAGAACATAGATACAAACAACATAACCAAAACGTAATTTACTATCTCAAAAGGAGTAGGACTGTTTAAACTAATTTGAAACTAAGCGACAGAAGAATGAATATTTATACATAAAACATTCTTTCAGATGTACTAAAAATGGAACTTTACTACTGATCCAGTAAGAATTTTTACCCTGTCGAGGTCTCTAAAGGGTTAATACTGAAATTTAGAGAATTTATTTTTCCGCGTGAATATGAAGGCTTCTGATCAGAAAACGGCACTTGAAAAATCAATCAAATTAATGAGAATTACCAACAAATCAAATAAAAAATGAAAGAACAGCAGAAAATTGACTAAACCTTTTCGCCGAGGGTGAAAATGACGAGCTTCTTCTCGACGGAGATGGAGCTTCACATTGCCTTCGAAAATCCAGCGTCTTGCACCATGATGTGGTGGGCATTTCCAATTGCCGACTTGTGCTTGGAGGAATCAAGGTATTTGCACAATAGGGCTTTCTCATGCTCTGCATCAAGAATTGAGATTTTGACTCGCACCATTCATAATTTTTTGTGAACTATTAGTATTCTTATTAAACTCCACCTAATTAACATAGACATTGAACAAACTTATTAACTATTAGTATTAATTAAGTTCATGCACATTTATTTGTTATAATAATAATAATTTTTTATTAGATGATAATATTAATTTATTACTATAAGGTTATTTTAGTCTGAACAAAAAAGTCAAGAAATGTAAATCATCCCAAATTATTCATACTTTTAGAATAGTTATAGTTATAGTTATTATTATTATTATTATTATAGATATAGATTATTGATTATAGATATTCTTGTGGATTATTAATGTTCTTATTAAACTACACCTTGCATATTCATTGAACAATATTAACCATTAATTTCAAGTTCATGAACATTCATTTTATAAATATAACAATAAAAACCCTTATTTAACTCCACCTAACATATACATTGAATAATGTTAACTATTAATCTCAAGTTCATGCACACTCTTTTTAGAGTAGTAATAATAAAAATTAAAGGATAATATTAATTAAGTACTATGGGGATATTTTAGTCTTAACAAAAAAGTTAAATCATGTAAATTATTCATATGTAAATCATGTAAATCATTCATACTTTTAGAATAGATATAGATATAGATTATCTTCACATTTTTAAAGTTTGAGCATTTAATCCACGGCCCATTCAGCGTAATTTGGAGTTGAGCAATTAAATCATGAATCAAAATTGATATCCATTGTTGCAAGTGAGTCCTATGCACTCCTTTATAAACAATTCATTTCTTTAAAATTTTCGTCGACGTGGGACGGCTAACAAGGGCCTCACATATTTTCTGGGATGAAAAATGGAATTTTGCCAACGTTAATTAGAGTCGAAGCTGGATCTTATAATAATCTTTATACGTACCTGAAAAAAGTTATATTGACAAAACATGGGGGGTCTAAGCCTTGCTACTTGAACGAGGGGTTAGAAGGAAAAAGGATTGCTTCCTATGCACATAATTGTAAGTTGTGGTCCATCCTAAGACCAAGAAATAAATGGATAACAAAGTTAGGCAACTTTTAAGTTAGCTCACTTATTGCGCCGAACTAGAAATACATACAATTCAAATTGAGGAACATCCAGAATGCCTATAACCATTAGGTCTGGTAAAAAGAAATTGTAACAAATTGAGAAGATAACAAGAATGATGGGTGATACTTGGCCACTTCCGGGACCTGGGCTCTCGGGAGATCTACACCCTTTATGTGGATACATACGTAGTAGGCCCCATTTGATCACTACATGGGGAAGGGTGTAGATCATTCAGGGAGCCCAGGTGTAACGCCCTCAAATTTAATCCTAAAGAATCCAACACGAAAGCGTTATCCTATCCTTACAGAAGTACAAACCAAATTCTGGACACAATTAAACAATTCATCTTATCGGGTCACAACCCCAATACATCAACTAAATAGCTATGCGAACTTAATATACATGAGTCAATCTACATCATTCACCTCTAGGATAGTCCGAGTTCATACTCCGATCCTTCAAGCTAGTTTCACTTCTCGACTTGCCTATAACTGGAAGGAAGAAAGTGAAGTACATAAGCAAATGCTTAGTGAGCGCCAGTGTACGTGTGAAAGGTGCTTAAAATAGTTTTTAGACCCCAAAGTGATAAATTAATAAGGTGAAAACAATAATAGTTTCTATTTTTCAAACGCTCATTAAAAAGGCGAGTAAGAATGACATTTGCGTTCAAGCAGTAGCTGGTATGACACCAGGATCTTAGTATACATACGATAAAGTTTTAAAACATGCATTTTTAAAAGTGTGCAGTCAATGTAAGTACCACGTACAAGACTCAATGCAAGTATCATGTACAAAACATGTTTAAGTAACACGTACACGTCACGCTTAAGCAGTAGGGGGCCATGTTAGCAATACTATCGCGTCCGATGATTTACCCATAGCACTTTGGGTCCCTCTGCTTCTTCCTTATCACCCCTGAACATGCGGCTTAAAAGCCATCACCTTATACCTCCCCACGCAGGCTCGCGATGCCCGATTTGGTCATATCCGGAATATGCCACACGATAAATGACCCATGCACCCTCAGAGCACTCCGTCCTAGGTGCATGGATCTGGACGTGGATAGCGGGAACTGTTTAAGACCGCAAGCCCATGCTTGACCGGCCGAACCCTGCCCTATCCATCGCCCGACCTTGGGCCCAACACAACCACGCAAGATGAAACATGTCACAAGAACACCATCACGACAAATGATCATGATATAAGAACCAAATGATGGAGTACTTCCACGAATCCATAAAAACCGATGTTTATTTTGAAATCATGCTTGCAAAATATGCATTTGAAACAAGTATGCAATCATGTATGTCACGAATGATTGAATGAAGCATTTTTGCTCATGAAGGAATATTGAATCGAGCGAATATATATATATATATATATATATATTTTTAGAATTTCATTAAAAGAATGTTTTCTTGAAATCATTTTCACAAAACCTGCCTGGAAAATTATTCTCGCAAGATATGTCTTTGAAACGTGCCAAGAAATGGTTAATGCAAATTGAGTCCATGATTTGATTTGAAAGTGTTGAAATTCATTTTCATGGGAAGTATTGAAAGCATGATGAAAGTATATAGATATATATATACGACGTGCTCCTTCCAGTTTTAAAAGACATATAACTATAATTTTGAGAGGCACTCACCTTGTCCAATCGAATAACAAAGCTCAAGTCCAGAGTTTGAGCGACGCTCAATCTATTTCGTAAGTATAATTACCTATTCCAAATAACTATACTCATTAATATGATCATAATAGCAACTTGATTGATAATAAACAAATACGATATGAATAATCTCGAATAAGCAAAGGTCTAGGAAATAAATATATTAATCAACACTTACCCAACTACAAATACACCATAAAATTGATTTGGTTCGGTCGAACTTTACTTCTAAGCCATGGACAAGAATACACGAGATAATCCCATCATGCGCCTCCTTCTACCTTTGTGCGTCCTCACCGTTGCGATTCTCCGTTGTTCCATTTACCGAGACAATCAACACAAAATTTACATATATAGGTTCATAACAATCTCAGCTTTATCACCACATAAATATTATCTCAAAACCCACTCGAGAAAAGGGTGAATCGGGCCTCCAAATTTGATCTCCCAAAATGCCAATTTCTATACATCCTGGAACCTTGTAACCAAATCCACTTTTCAGCTACATTACACCATGAATTTTGGAAATTCTTAAACCTATCAATATCTACACTCACAGAACTTTCCAGTGGTAGCCTTGCATGTGCAATCCGGCCACTAAAAGGGTGATTTCCAGGCTAAAGAACATGTAGGAACATTTCTGGAATTGGTAATTGGGTACTGGCAGTGATACTTAAATGGTAATCCTGGACATTTAAATGCACTTCCTTCAACAAAATCCACCATTACATGTATGTACACTAAATGAGCTATCTAATAGTGGCCATGCCTAAACAATTAGACAATAAAAAGGAACAATTCAGGCCCAAATAAAATGAATGACAGATCCGGCCAAAAAAACAGGGGCAGTGGTAGTGATGTTTTAGCCATCAATTCTTGATTATTTCCTTAACCAAAACCCACAAAACTCACCAGTAACATATTCTATACTCAAAGGGCTTTCCAACGGTGGGATTGCATGCATGATTCGACCACCAAAAGTATGATTTCTAGCTACACGAACATGATTAGAAGTTGCAGGTACTGCGAACACAGAACAGGAAGTGGTGATTCAATGGTCGATTCTGGAACTTTAGTGACCAAATTAGCACAATCCAACTTAATATTACTGTTCCTTGTTTTGTTAGGATGAGTTTGAGCTAAAGAACTCTAAAAATGAACATCATTTGATACCTCAAAACATGAAGATACAAACGCTGCCAGAACAGAAATTTTCTTTCGAAAATTGCTTGCAAGATATGTGTTTTGTTGTGGGTTGAGCTTTCTCTTCTGGTTGATTAGCTTGGAACGGTTTGAGACCTTAAAGAGGTCAAAAATGGAGAAGGGTCTGATAATTTGAGGAAGAATTAATTGGAGTGAAAATGATAGGCAATGGAATGAATAGATAGAAGTATTTATAGGGTGAAATGAGGGCTTGATGGCAATTTTCCTATTTGTCTCATAGTCCTTACCTTATTGTATTTCATCTCATGGTCCCTATATACATACGAGTTAATATTGAGCCCCTACACGGATGAAAATTAATATTCATCCAATCTAATTACTAAGATAAGAACTCATACATATTAATCAAGTACTCTTCAATAAACTATACTACGAGTTATTGCTTTACTAAGTATATTAGTATTACGAAACCTCGACTATCACACCAGGTCCCGGGAGTAGCTAGAATCATCTAAGAATGATCTAATTTTCTGAAGGACCTGAACTAATCTTGCATTGTTGATAAGTGGAACACCTTACAAGACGTTAAAGACAAAATAAAAAAAAATCAAAACTCATCGATCGATGTAAATATTGATTTATTTTCTTGCAACAAAAATTTTCTTATATAGTAATGTTATCGTTAAGAATTGAGATAAATTCAACTATAAGTTTAATATTCTTCAATGTTATATGTGTACTATATCATATAATTAATGGAATAAATTAATGGCTGGGTACATGGTCATGACTAAACATTGCCCCGTCAACAAGGTTGCATGCATTAATTTGGTTCACTACATTATATTGAAAGAGTCATTGAATCAACTTCCAGGACCAAGACAAGTTGTCCCAGATTCTGACTAGGTCAAATTGGACCATACTATTATCCAACAAAAGTGTATAAATTGAGATTTTTTTTTCTTTTTTTTAAACAGCTGAATTAACCCCGCAGTTTTGACCTGTTTATGTGGAGCTTAAATATCTTAACTAGCTTGGTTTGAACTCAATATAGCTCGTTTCTTGGCTTTTGTGTTTCAATTAGTTTCATCCCTGCACAACAAAATATGTTAAAATTAGTAGATATAGCAAAGATAATGGATGTATAGTATAATTATAGCCAGGACGGAGTCAGGAATATAAGTTTTCAAAATAATGGGGACAAATTTGAATATTTTTAGATTTTAGGGGCGCAAAATTTTAAATTTCAAAAATTTATAGGGTAAAACATTAAGGCTGTGTTTGGTTTTATTTTGGGGTTTTTTTTGGTGAAAATTTTGGTGAAAAGGTTTGTTGGAAGTTGTGTATTTTGATGAAAATGTGTTTGGTTTAGTATTTGATTTTATTTTCAGAAGAGACAAAAGTTACTGTAGTAGTCAAATCATGTAAGTTTTTGTCTGAAAAATTGTGTTTATAATTAGTTAATGATTGAAAAATATAATATAATATAAGTTTTAAATGATTATATTGTAGTTGATGTAATTACTAGGTACCCTAAAGTAGAGACAAATAGGGAGACAATAGCTGACAATTTTTTTGACCAAAAAAATTATTTTTTGTCAAAAAAACACAAAACAAACAAGTTTTGGCCAAAATTTTTGGCCAAAATGGGTTTGAAAACAAAACCAAACACAACCTTAATTTTTCAAAGTTGAGAGAGAGGGAAGTGGCCCCACAGCCCCTGGCTCCGTCCTTGAGTAGAACAATTACTAGATGCCATTGTTACGAAAATGAATATCCTTCTACTTGTGGTTGTGAAAGTTTTGCCTGCATTACAAATCCTAGAAACGGACTTAGTTGGCATGTCTGATGCACACTTTTATTTTGGAAAATTACACACAGAACCCCTCACTTATTATGTAATTATCAAAACCCCTCTCATTTATTTGAAATTACCAACACACCCCCTCATATTAAGGATTTTTTACAATTACACTCTCTGTATGTTTAAAAATTCTAACAATTTCACCCCTATGAATCTTACAATAGACCCCTTGAGGGGTGTTGATAATTTCTAATAAGTGAGGGAAAGTTTTGGTAATTAAACAATAAGTTAGGGATCTGTGTATAATTTTTCCTTTATTTTTACATGATTGGAGAATTTATTTTGGTGGTTATTGATGTAACGGTGGAATTGAGCTCAAATGTTCTATTTTATTTTGTGAAGAAGATTGGCATAATCTTATTGTCCTTTTTGGAAAATGCGACCAACGACGTGTTGAGTTAGTTATCCGGGATGCCATCATGCCTCGACTTTTATATTTAACAGGTATGTCTTACACTTGATATAATGAAAGTAAAGTATAGAATGATTAATAAAGAGCAGAATAAAAATGAATATGGTATTTCTAAAACAATTTTGATCAGTTTTTTTGGAAAAAATTAGTGCATGAATGATATGACATTTACGCACAAAATTTATTCATTATCACAATGTTTTTATTCTACATCATGTGCCACCCAAGCAGGAATTCTCCCCAAAAAATCGGTCAAAATAATGATTAATAGAGCATTTGCTTTTGACCATTAATATCTGGTTGGAAATTTTGGTTGACACTAAATACGAGACATTTTGAAACTTATAGGATTACATACGAGAAATTTGTAATGAATTGGTACAAAGACCGCATGATTAACTCTATCATTGAGGTAGTGACCTTAAACAAATAAGTGGATGCGTCGTAAAAAGTACATGCGTTCAACATGATTGAATTGTAGAACACCTTATAAAGTGATCACTATCAAAGGAAAGTGTGATTCTATTACAAATTATTAATTGTCCTTAGACATTAGGATTCATTATATTCTTCCATTATTCATTTGATTTTGATTACGAACCGATGGTGCCAAAGCAAGGGCTATACTCCAAAACATTGAGTCTTGTGATTATTGTTATGAGTAGTTATGAATGCTCAATAAGAAACCCATCATCTCAAATGAGAAGTATATTTAATTGATTTTCCAAACATTAGACTCATAATTGGCCGGGGTTATTTTTTAAAATATTCTTTTATCATTATAAATATCAAAAAAATTAAAGTCATTTTTAGATTTAGTTAAAAGAAAATTCAAGAAACTTTGAGTTACAGAATCGACAGTTCGTTCCTATTACAGTAAAACCTCTATACAAGAATTCTCTATATAAGAATAACCTCCTTATAGTAATAAAAAATCATCGTCCCAACTCGGGACCAGTTATAAATAAGAATAAACTCTACATTGTAATATTCCATGTTTTTTTTAGGACCATCCTTAAGAAATTTACCTCCATATAGTAATAAAATGACATTAAATTTCAAATATATTTATATATTTATATAAAATATCTATATTTATTTAACTATGTTACATTAAACTTAAGATGATATGAAATACTTATCTAAAGTTGTCTGTGACAGTGACTTAATTTTTTGGGTTAATACCGCATCCTTTAACTTGCGCGTTCATAGTAACTCGTCAACACAATTACCTTCTTGTTGAATCCAAAATATTTCTAGCTTGTTTTAAATGCATACATAATGTAAATAATTTTTTTTTACATTTTCTAGATACATACATGATTGAATCTTCTAAATCTAATATATACACAATGTACATGCATGATGTACGTACATTTATTTTTTCAAAATTCATGAACCTTATATATCTTTTAAATTCATGTTTTTAAGATACGAAGGGACACATTTCCAAGTGTCGTATAATTTATATTAGTTATTTTCTTAAAATTATAATTTTTATATTTAAACCTCTATTTAAGAATAACCTCCCTATAGTAATATTTTTCTCCGGTCCCGAGGATATTACTGTATAGAGGTTTTACTGTAACTCAACCAAATATAGTTTGGTTGAAGGAAACTGATTAACTTGTAGAAAGAGCCTCTCTATAAAGTCTCTCTTATTAGGGATTTGGTCGCAATATGTTGATGGATATTATTGCAATTTGTGAAAGTTATATGTTTCTACTTAATGTATATCTATATATAATAAAACATCATCTTTAATACTATCTAAGTAAGTGCATATGTGGATATTCTATTGAACTCAATTGTGCTACATAAGTAATTCAAAATTTAAAATTCAAAATATGGTAGTTACCAATGTAATTTTAAATTTAAATAAAAATTAAGTTTTCTATATCTATTTCTCTTATTAATGATATTTATCAATAATTTTATTTCATAATAACACATTAATTCATTTTACCAATAATATGATTTAGTATTCATATAAACAAATTTTTCGGTGATAGCTATAGGTATCAAAATCAAACTATAAATAAATAAATTATATAATAAACTATATATTTGAATTTTTTTATACACGTAATCGGTATCACGTGCTTTAGCACGGGGTTCCACTAGTATATATAATATTTGAAAACTAGTATGAACAAATCTAGAAAGTTGTTTCAATTCAAAAGAGTTTGAATTTTAAATTTATTTATCACACATCTAAATTTCAGATTCTTGAAAATCTCATGCGGATACTCTCTCTCTCTCTCTCTCTCTCTCTCTCTCTCAATCTTATGTATTGAATATATGGCTTATCTAGCGCCACGTTTGCTACAATGATTGAGCATTCCAAGAAAGCTCAGTTCAGGTGGAAAGGGATTCCACCTATAATAGTCTTTTTCGTGTCTTTGTTTGGCTACATACATGGACTAAAACCATTTTTGTATAGAACTTTCAATCCTTCTTTGTACTCACTTAAATATAATTACACTAAAATAAAATTTGATATGATTACTACTAACATGACCCTATTTACACTACACAAACATAATATACATAATTATATTTCCATAATAATATTTTTTGGATAAAAACTAATATCATAATTATTATTTTAATTTTGATCTAAAAACACAAATAAATAAAATGCCTAAATACTTTTATGCACACCGACACATATGCAAAATAAAATGTAAATAATAATTTGAAAAAATATACAAATATATATATATATATATATATATATATGTGTGTGTGTATATTAATATTTACATATAAGATTCATTCTTATATTGTATGAATACACACACATATAAATACATACATTACAGAAAAAATGAAGTATTAGTGACAAAGTATCAAGTGGAAAGTTGTTACTAATTAGAAATATTAAGTGACAAGAAAATTTGTTTTGTCACAAAAATAGCCTTCACAAGTTTAATAGTGGCATGAATTGTATAAAAGGTGCAACTCTTGATAACTAGTGACAAGAAAATTGATGTCAGTATTGATAATGAGTGATACATCTATAGTGACAACTTACTACTGTCAACAAATATAATTGTCTCTCTATTTGTGTTGTCACTAACATTACTACAGAAATAACCACTGTAATTTTTTTTTTAAAATTTGTTTTTTCCCGGGCCTATTACAGCGGTTATTTATATAACCGCTGTAATAGGTAGTTTATTTTATTTTTTTTAATTTCATTTTCTCGTTTATAATTTTACCGTGTTGGAATGATACGAAATTCGCACGGTCATAGCAAAACAGCATTCTAAACAAAACGCATGTCTTAGACATGCGATGTTGTGGTTTTAGCCATCTGAGATTGTTTAAGGCCTCAAATTTGCGTTTTATTACGAAAATAGGGTATTTTTGTAATAAAATGCAAATTTGAGACCTTAAACGATCTCAGATGGCTAAAATCACAAGACCACAATGCATAACATGCGTTTTGTTCAGCACGCCGTTTTACTATGACCGTGCGAATTTTGTGTCATTCCAACACCGCAAAATTTCAACCGAGAAATATTTTCGTAAATACACAAATATACATACACCCACACACACAAATATACATACACCCATCAACATATACACAAATATACATACACCCATCCACACATACACAAATATACATACACCCACACATACACACATACACAAATATACATACACCCATCAACATATACACAAATATACATACACCCATCCACATATACACAAATATACATACAACCACATATACACAAATATATATACACCCATCAACATATATGTTAGATTAGAGAAAACTCCGTAGGGAACTTGTATTATTGAGTAACATATTTATAGAGTTACAAGAGAGAGAGAATACAAGAAAACCCTAAACTATAAAGACTGTAAAAGATAAATAAGGTAATAAGAATACTAGTCTAACTAGGAAAGCAATAATAATACCTAACACTCCCCCGCAGTTGAAACGTGAAAGTCTTGAACATTGACACTGAACTAAAAACTGAGAAAAGATGTTACGACAGTCCGGGCATAAAGAATGCTTAGTAGAGAGATTTTGACGAATACGTTTCTCAAAGTGGAGCAGTTTCGTCTGGAAATCATTAAATAAGACGGCGGTTCGACGAAGACGCTTCTTAATGTGGAGCAATTTCGTCTGAAAACCATTAAATAAGGCGGAGACTCCAAGTCCTTGTTTTTCCAAGGGTGAGTGGTGACAGCATAAACAAAGATAAAGAAAAAAAACTACCCTAAGCTAAACTAAACTAGATAAGGTGACGGGGTCGGCGACTTGAGGATGGCGGAAGCGAGAGATCGAGATGCCATGACTCTGATACCATGTTAGATTAGAGAAAACTCCGTAGGGAACTTCTATTATTGAGTAACATATTTATAGCGTTACAAGAGAGAGAAAATACAAGAAAACTCTAAACTATAAAGAATGTAAAAGATAAATAAGGTAATAAGAATACTAATCTAACTAGGAAAGCAATAATAATACCTAACAATATACACAAATATACACACACCCATCCACACATACACAAATATACATACACCCACACATACACAAATATACATATACACCCACATATACACAAAATAAATACACCCACACATATACAAATATACATACACCCACACATATACAAATATACATACACCCACACATATACAAATATACATATATATATATATAGAGAGAGAGAAATAGAAGAAGCTTACGGTCGTGGTGGTGGTGGCGGCGGCGCCGGTATGTGGTGGTGGTGGTGGCGGCAGCGGCGCTGGTGCCGCACTTTTGGGGAGGGGGGGGGGGGTCGAGAGAGAGAGAGAGAGAAGCTGAAATGAGTTTTAAATTTTGAGAGTGAGAGAGAGAAGCGGGAAGATAAAAGAGTTTTAATTTTTTTTTCATTTTGGCCTATTACAGCGGTTCTTATAAGAACCGCTGTAATAGGGTACACCTATTACAGCAGTTCACATAAGAACCGCTGTAATATGTATTTTCATTTTTTTTTGGCTGTAATAGGTGCTGCGTTTTATAGCGGTTCAATAGAGAACCACTGTAAAAGGCCTATTACAGCGGTTCTCTACAGAACCGCTGTAATAGCCTGGCGCCTATTAGAGCGGTTCATGAAAGAACCGCTGTAATAGGTGCCGCGTTTTACCTATTACAGCGGCTCTTTCACGAACCGCTGTAATAGCCCCATCCGTTCAGTGGTTTTTCGAAAAACCGCTGTAATTGGGGCGCTGTAATAGGCTCTTTTTGTAGTAGTGTAAGTTATCACTAAATATGTGTCATTAAATGTCGATAGTGACAACTTACAATTTTATCACTTCAAATTTTGTCATTAACATTATTGTATATTATATTGAAACTTGTACAATTTATTTATATGATACAAATTATAAATATATATATTGTACACCTTTGGGCATATAAATACTTATATACATAATAATTATATATTACATATTTTGTATCTATAAATGTACATATATTTATGAAATATATAAATATAAATACATTTATACTTGTACATATTTTGTGTTTATAAGAAAATTTACATATATTGAATTACACACAAAAACTAAAATACATTATAGATCTATACAACTATTTTATGTTGTAATTCAAAATTTAAAGTACGAGATGAGTGACATATATTTTTAATTGTGATTCCCAATGAAGTGGAAATAACTACTTCTTCATGGTTGAATGATGAATGAGTATTCCTACTTCTAACATGAATAAGCAATATATAGACTACTCAATCCCACATCTCATTAATTATAATCTTACCAAACATGAAGTGAGTTAAAAAAAATGGAAAACGTCTTTTCTGAGATTCTCATTCCCTTGTACCAAACATGTCATTAGTTGGCCATCGCAATTGAAAGTGGGAGTTTTACGAAATGTTGAGACAAAAAATACTGAGGGAGTGAAATGAATATCTTTGCGGCAATATATTTCGATTGCTTAGCGAGGTATGTGCCAAAAGAAAATCCAAGACAACTTGTGTAGAAATCTTTATGATGAATATAAGATATTCACACAAGTACCGAACTTTTAGGTTTGTAGTTCAAGGAGACTAGAACACAATGTAAAAAGAGACAACTCATTTAGATTTTAATGGAATATAAAACAAAGAACTAAATTTGATTAATTGAAGGACTAACTTTGCAATTTTTTTTAAATAGTTGAACTAAAAATAAAATCTAATAAAGGGTGGTGCTAAAAGTCAAATGACTATATTTTTGTGGGACAAAAATATAATTATTCCAGTAACGGCCCAGCAAAAAAATATTGCAAAAATTTGGGTGTAAATTTTGCTATTAGGAATAACAGATGTTGTCGTTAAGAAGAGGAAGATGTAGGGTATTTTCTTGATTCAAAATTACTAAAATAACTGACGAAATACAAAATAAGCAACCTCACCCACTACTACAGAAATGACCTATTACAGCGGTCTTTTTTTTACCTATTACAGCGGTTTTAACCGCTGTAACAGGTACTGCCGTAATTGGTTTGAACCGCTGTAATAGGGACCAATTACAGCGGTTTTTTTCGGAACCGTTGTAATTGGTCAACCTATTATAGCGGTTTTTTGAAAAAACCCTATAATAGGTTTAACCTATTTTGGCGGTTTTGTGAAAAACCCCTGTAATAGGTCTATTTTTTATTTTTTTTCTTGTTGTACTGTACAAAATTTATTGTAACCAGCTTCCCACAAGCTCAAAATTTAACACACTAACACAACAAACCATAAAATCAATTCAACAGAAACAATAAACGTGAAACCCAAAATTAACTTCACCAAATTAAATGATCATCTCTAACAACAAAAACCAACAAATGTATTGTTCCAATTCGCATAATCTCCTACAAATCAAATTTTACGTATAATCTCCAACAACTGATAACGAGTTTACAATCAATTAAATACAACAAATCAAATAAAAATGTACAACAATTTTCAACTTACACCATACCAAAAGCGCATTGGAAAATGTATTGTGCCAATTCGCCACGTACTTCATCAAGTTGCTCTATAGAGTAAGTGACGTATTGACAATCAGGAAAGTACTGCACGATAGAGATTGAAAACACAACAAAGGTTTAATAACTTATAAAGGAAAATTAGAATTTGATGATGAGTATTAATTAGGATTATGCATTTCGCTGGTGGGATTGTAGATTCTCCATGGCTAATAATATCCTTCATGAATTTCATAACAAAGAAGCCACAATCTTTGTCGTTTAACTGCATGGGGCACTACAAAATTGAAATAAAAAATTGTATTAAAACAATAACGTTTATACGAATAATCTCTCGAAAATATAAAATTACACTAACCTTTATAGAAGTCCATTTACAGGCCATTTTTTTGGATTTGGCCTTTTGGGTGTTACGATTTGCTCGAGACATCAACACAGCACTGTTAAAAATATCAAAAAACAAGGAAAGATGTCAATATCAAGCAAATATACATGTGAAATCTAGGAAGATATATACACTTTAAAATTAATATTAAATATAATGAATACATTGATTGAATGAAAAACTTACTGATTGATTGTTGCTTTCATATCAGGTCAGTTATTCGAATCAATGTGCAAAGAATCCAGATAATAAACGATCTCTTTAATTGATCAATCACACGCAACACCCAATGTCCCCTACATCAAAAAGCATTCAAAAGATAAGTTCAAAATTAGTTTTGCGTACGTAACAAATTTTACAAAATAAAGTTGGGTGTTTAGTAACTCACCCGGTGTTGTAAGGTGCAATAAACAACTTCCCATCTAAGCAATCTTTCATGGCATTTGTTATATATTGCGCTTGTAAGATACGCTGAGAGAGAGTAATACCTGCTCCCGCAACTATAGTATGTGGGCTAAGGAACCCGAAATTATTTGTTTTCTCTTCGAGGACCACGAACTTAGTCCACAAACACCTAAATTGAGCATAAAATAAATTTGAACAAGAAAATAAACATAGTTCAAATTAATGCAGTAAAATAATTTAAAAACTAACTTTTTTTAATTCATATTTAAAAACTTACTTGATGTAAACTGAAATGATAGAGACTCCTATTCGTGCTTTGCACAAAAAATGACAGATCTCCCGCCCAAGATACTCTTGATAGGGTTCGTTATTAGAGATTGCCTCGGGAATGTTTATAGCGATCAATTGTTCAATAGGCATTATTTGCAGGTACCTTTCAAGAGTTACAAGCGGCTGAGGGAATTGATTAGCTGTTACGTCTGCTGCTCTGTCATTTTCACGTGAAGGGTTGGGCACAGGAGGTGTTTGTTTGACAGCTGAGTGCTTCGTCATCTCTGATTTATGTTTTCCAACTGATGATTTGGATTTTCCAAGAGACTATTTATGCAAAGAAAACCAACGTGAATGTTACAAACCAAAGTATATTTAGTAACCTTAAACAATTGTTATAATTTACTAATGGCTAGGTATTAATAATTACGTACCGATGCATCACTGACAGTGACAAGACTCTTAGGCCAAGCAACCATGTATCCCACAGCCTCATAAACTGTGAACACTCCTTCATCAGCCAGAGGGACTGGTAGGGGTGCAATATCTTCAATTGCAATGTCAATCATCACTTTCACAAGGTGGGTGGGTAATGGAAGTGTATGCAGCGTTCTATCATCTGGTCGATTGTACATTTGTCCTTTAGCCACCAAACGATAAGACGGTGTTGAAAGTGACAATTGACATGGCGCCACAACCTACATATATAAAAAATATATATACCATTATATTAGAAAAAATTGTGTATTTTAATGAATTGCAAGTTATATGATCACTTAATAATTTCATATCATTATCTGAGGAAGGTTCTTAACTGTATATACCACATTTCGGACAAACCTTCGATGATGCATAGTCAGTTCTAAACAATATGCAATCATTGAGACAGGCATGTATCCTCTCATATCCCATGCTAATTGAGGTTAACATCTTCTTAGCCTCATAAGTACGATTAAGTAACACATTATCCTCGGGTAGCATGTTTTTTAATAGATCAAGTAAGTCTGTGAAACTCTTATTACTCCACCCATTATTGGGTTTTAACTTGTAGAGGTTTAGGACTGCTTTCAATCTTGTGAATTTACTACCACTATACAGTGGTGTCTTTGAATCACTTGTCAAATTGTCAAACATCTTGGGACAATTTCGCAAATCCTCCTCAATCACATTTGTCATTTCCTCCAAACGATCAGGCTCACAATCATTCATGTCCAAATCCCGCGATCGATATGATGTACCACCCAAATCATCTGAGATGACACTGCTCTCACCGTGTCTTGTCCAACGTGTGTAGCTTTTATCAATTCCATTACACACCAAATGATCTTCCAATTCACGTGGACTAATTCTCTTTCCAAAACAACAACGTAAACACGGGCAACTGATTCTAGTCCGATCTGATGCATGCTCAATCGCAAAATTGATGAATTCTTTCACCCCTTTCTCATATTGCTCCGACATACGATCCGCTAATATCCAACTTCGATCCATCTTGATTCTGAATTAACTAAATTAAACAATTTTAATATCACTTCATAGTTGAATTAATTAAATAATTTTTATTCTAATTTAATTCCCATTATTCTAGAAAAAATTCGGCAGAGTAACGACACAAACGTTTTTACCAAGTTCTCGACTTAATCTTCCCCCGGGTGGCCTGGGTTGCAACCAACAAAATTCGGATCTTACGATCCTCTAAAATTCAATTTCGATACATCCATCTTGATTCTTAATTAATTAAATTAAATAATTTTAACATCAGTTCAGTTGTATTAATTAAATTATCAAAATTTTAATTTATTTCCCAATATCCTAGAAACAATTCGGCAGAGTAACAGCACAAAAATTTCTACCAAGTTCTCGATTTAATCTTCCCTCAAACTTGCAAAATTCGCATCTTTCAACCACAACAAACCCAACATTATAATCTTTTACTCACAACAAACCCAAAATGTCCACATTATATAATTCACAAAACCCTCATTTAACATAACATATATATAACAACAATCAAGAAATTAACATATAACCCACATTATATAATTCACAAAACCCAATTAACATAACATATATATATATATATATATATATATATATAACAACAATCAAGAAAGTAACATATAACCCACATTATATAATTCACAAAACCCCACTTAACATAACATGTATATAACAACAATCAAGATATTAACATATAACCCACATTATATAATTCACAAAACCCTAATTAACATAACATGTATATAATAACAATCAAGATATTAACTTAAAACCCACATTATATAATTCACAAAACCCCTAACAACAATCAAAATATTAACATATAACCCTAATTTCATAACATATATAAAATATACACAACATATATAAACATATATATATATATATATAAGTATATACCTACAAGGTGGGAGAGAGTCGAGAGAGAGACGAGCGGCGGCGGTGGTATAAGGTGTTGGTGGTGGCGGTATATGGTGGGTGTGGGGCTATATGTGGTGTGTGTGTATATATATATATATATATATATATATATATATAGCTAGAGATATAGAGTAGTAGAGAGAGAGAGAGAGAGAGACAATAATGGGGTGGTGGTTGCGGCGGTGGGGGTGGCTGCGGAGGGGGTGGCGGGGGAGGTGTGGCGGCGGTGGGAGTGGCGGCAGTGGTGGTGGAGGAGGTGAGTGAGAGAGAGAGAGGGTCGGCTGATTGGGGGGAAAAATGGGGGGGGGGGGGGGGGAATGTTTTAATTTTATTTTTTTAAAAGCGGTTTGTTGGAAAACCGCTGTCACCGGTCTGGACCGGTTACAACGATTTTCCAATAAACCGCTATAATGGATCAGTTATAGCGGTTTTTTGAAAAACCGCTATAACAGGTCCCCGGCGAAAGCCTATTACAGTTGTTCACCAAAAAATCGCTGTAATAGACCCCTCCTTTCAGCGGGTTTTAATCTAAAAACCGCTGTAATAGGTGCGCTGTAATAGTGTATTTTTGTAGTAGTGACCGGCCATCATAGTTACTAATATAAACCGTGACGAAATAGAATAATAACAAAATCAGTTTAATATCCTGAACTAAAGTGCTGAATGAGATGTTAAAGAAGAAAAAATCACAAATCGTAATACTTATATAACAAAATATTTTGTTACAATCAAATTTCTTATTATAAATAATTATATAGTTAATAATGGAGTCAAATTCATCAGAAGTTAAATGCCATTGCAAGTTATGTACCATATCGTATAAGGAAATAAATGGATGGAACATAGGCCCGACTAGCTAGTACCGCCAACAAGGCTGCATGCATTGACTGGGTTCGTTATACTATTGTGAAAGAGTTCTTGCAATCGGTCTAGATTGTCTATAATATTTTAGTGTTACATAAATATTTATACAGTAGACATAGGTATGTGAATTATAAATTTTTATTTCTCTTTCAATTTTTACATACATATATGTATAATGTATTAATGTACCAACAAACTGTTGCAAGACCAAGACAAATTGTCAGAAATTCTGATTAGATAAAATTGACAATACAATTATAAAATGGTAAATGACGAATCAAAATTGTTGCACACTAGAATCATTCAAAAGCCATTGAATTAGATTTGCAGTCCCATCAGTGTTGGCTTAAATTTTGTTTCTAAAACATATTATTTCCAAAATATTCTTTTTTCTTTTAATATATAGTTAATTTTTGGTTATGAACAATAAAACATATTATTTCCAAAATATTTCCCCCTTTAATAAATAGTTCATTTTTGGTAATGAACAATTCCTATGTATAATGCACAGATACTCCTAAAAATGACCAAATGCAGAAGCGTAATCGCACCTGACACGGATACTCTGGAATACCGTGTTCGTGACATTGTTTTAAGTGTCAAAAAATAAAATTAAAAAACAATTCTGAATCTCGTATCCAAAAATTTGAAGTATCCTACACACTGTGAATACCAGGTAGAGTATTTCTTTAAAAATATTATACAATACTTTTTGGTCTAAAATAGAAAAAGAGATAATAATTTTGGTCTTTTGTGAAATTTTAAACATAGAAGTTAAACAAATGACAAAAAAATTAAAGAAACGAGACAAAATTAGAATCAAATTTATTTTTAAATACTATATATGCATATACATATACATATCCTCAACATATTGTATCTTAAAATTTTAAAATTTATCTTATTTTGTATTCATATCGTATCGCATTCGTATCTATATTCATGCATCGATCATAGATTTCTATACATACATGGATCACACACTTAAACCGCATTCGAGAACCGAGCCTTTTCACGTCGTTAAAGTTCGTTCAACTAATCCAATTTACACCTACATGCATTGACAAATATATGATATTTTTACTACAATTAATGCACCAATGTAAAGGACGAGAAATAACTTTATTCCTCGTTTGTTTAGACTAAGAACTTCACTAGTAATTACACCAAATTTCAGTGAGCTAAGTGATTCGCCCAAAATAAATAAATAAAAGGGAAAATTACTAATATCCCCCTAAAATAAATTTTTATATCTAAAAAACTCATGAAAATATTTTTCAATCTCAAAAACCCACTCTACAAACTTTTCATTCAAAAATCCCCAAAAGTTAAGGTTAAAAACTTTTTTGACTAAACTACCCTTCATTTATTCAGTTAAGAATTGATCAATTGATCTTTTTTTATCAATTTTTTTTTCTTTTAAAATTTTCAAAAACATAAGTTGAATAATACAGATTTTATTTTTAGAAGTAAATATTTTTAATATTTTTATATAATTTTTTTCTTTTTTACTATGATAATTAACTAAAAAATATATTTTTAAAATTTTTAAGAACATTAAAAATCTGTAAAATTTAAAAATAAAATTATGTTTAGTCAATTATCAATATAAATTTCTAAATAAATCAATCTCTATACAAAACTACAATTAATTAATTTTTTTAGTTTAGAAGGCTAAGGGCAATTAAGTCCATAATTTTGTTAACCTTACATTTTGGACTTTTTGAAATGAAAAGTTGGTGGAATGGGTTCTTTGGATTGAAATTTTATCAAGGGTTTTTTTGGATATATATAAGAATTTATTTTAGGTGTTTTTTAGTAATTTTTCCTAAATAAAATAATAAAACATTAGACATAATTGGTCAAGGGGTGATGTGGTAATTTTGGTGTTCATGTCTGGGCCGACTCATATTAATCCACTCATATTAAATAAATAACAAACGTCAAATTAATCCACCCATATTAAATCTTATCCATCATATAAATTTCTTCTTTTAAGAAAAGACAACAAAATCGTTTCAACGTGGGTAGAAAAGAAAACCACTCAAATTTCTTTGTAGACATTGTCAAGAGTCATATGACTTTAATTTATGGGACAAAAAAAATATAATTTTGGGAAAAATACTAAAACCCCCTGAAATAAAATTTTCATATCCAAAAACCCATGAAAATATTTTTCAATCTAAAAAATCCACGCTACAAAACTTTTCATTCAACAAAACCCAAAAGTTAAGATTAAGAACTTTTTGAACTAAACCACCCTTCATTTATTAAGTTATGAATTGGTTAATTGATCATTTTTTATCAAAATGTTTTTGTTTAAATTTTTTAAAATTGATAAATTGATAAATACAATTTTTTATTTTTTGTATTAAATATTTAAATATTTTCATATAATTAATATTGACTTTAATACGGTAGCTATCTGAAAATATATTTTTTAAATTTTTATAGAAGATTAAAAATTAAAATTACATTTAGTATCAATTATCAGTATAAAATTTCTAAATAAATAAATCTCAATACAAAACTAGAATTAATTAAATTTTTAATCTAGAAGGCTAAGGGTAATTAAGTCCATAAATTTGTTAACACTAAATGTTGAACTTTTTGGAATGAAAAGTTGGTGTAATGGGTTTTTTGGACATACAAATTTATTTTAGGGGGTTTTTAGTAATTTTCCTAATGGCCAACTTTAATCAGAGTCGGACCGGAAAAAAGAATGGGGAAATCTGTATGTAAACTTTGATATTTGAGCAATAATCCATCGATCTTATCCCAAGACAAAAGAAGAAATAGGGAACAAAGTTAGGCAAGTTAGGCAAGAAACAAAGAGGACAACGGAAATTGGAATATGAGAGATTTTTGTGTGTGAACAAGCTAAAATGTCATTCTATTGTTTTTTTAGTTGTTGGATTTTTCATGAAAGAGCTATATATTATTAATTTAACGATTCAATATTAGGAATAACGAATGTTCCTAGTAACAAATGTTGTCTTTAAGAAGCGGAAGACCCAAGATATTTTCAGGATTCAAAATTACTAAAATAACAGACGAAACTCATAATAAGCAACCTTACCATCATAGTTACTAATATAAACCGTGACGAAATAGAATAATAACAAAATCAGTCTAATATTCTGAACTAACGTGCTGAATGAGATGTTAAAGAAGAAAAAATCAAAAATCATAATTCTTATATATCAAAATATTGTATTGTTCTGTTACAACGAAATTTCTTATTATAAATAATTATATCTTTGATAATGGGAGTCAAATTTATTTTTAAGTACTACACATGTATATACATAGACATATCATCAACATATCGTATCCTAAAATTTATAAAATTTGACATATTTTGTATCCATATCGTATCGCATTCGTATATGTATTCGTGCATCATAGATTTCTATACAAACTTGGATCACTTAAACGGCATTCAGGAACCGAGCCTTTTCACGTCGTTAAACTTCGTTCAACTAATCCAATTTACACCTAAATGCATTTACAAATATGTGACATTTTCACTACAATTAATGCACCAATGTAGAGGACAAAAAATAACTTTATTCTTCGTTTGTTTAGACTAAGAACTTCACTAGTAACTACAGCAAATTTCAGTGAGCTAAGTGATTCGCCCAAAATAAATAAATAAATAAAATAATAAAACAATTAGACATAATTGGTCAAGGGGTGATGTGGTAATTTTGGTGTTCATGTCTGGGCCGACTGGTGTTGAACTGAGTGGGGGTGGTAGACGACGGTGGCTGGAATGAAGAAAGATTAGAAGAAAAAAAGTAAAATAAAAAGAAAAAATAGGTAAGGATCTAATCCTAAACGTCAAATTAATCCACAGATATTAAATCTTATCCATCGTATAAATTTCTTTAGAAAAATAAGACAACAAAATCTTTTTCACGTGGGAAGAAAAGAAAACCAGCCAAAATTGGGAAATTCTAGCCAGCTCTCGCTCCATTCAAATATCTTTGTAGTCATTGTCAAAAGTCAAAAAAAGAATCGCTCCATTCAAACAAATACTTTTCAACGTGCCCCCATAACTCTAAGTACTTACAATGCATTATAAAGACTCACCATTCCCTGCCTTATGCTTCCACACCAACCATTTCTTTCCTGCAATCACTCCTTTGTACTAAAATATGATTATCTCCACCACCAAAAAATCTCTGATAACAATTTACACCCTGTTGGTCGTACTTCTGGCCACCGGGAAATGGGTTTCCGCCCAGAATTGTGGCTGTGCACCTAACTTGTGTTGCAGCCGATTCGGTTATTGTGGTTTAGGCAATGACTATTGTGGCACCGGATGTCGGTCTGGCCCATGCAACGGTGCACCGAGCAATAACGGTGGAAGAGTTTCAGATATAGTCACTGATGCTTTCTTTAACGGGATTGCTAATCGGGCACCCGCTGGTTGCGCCGGAAGGGGATTCTATACCCGTGCTGCTTTTCTCAATGCGGTCAATTCATATCCCACATTTGGGACTACAGGTTCCAGGGACGATACTAGGCGTGAGATTGCGGCGTTCTTTGCACATGTCACGCATGAGACTGGAAGTAAGTTTTGTACTAATTAGTCTATCTATCACATTTTATTTCATTTCATATATGCTATTGTTGGTACATCAGCTAAGAAATTTCTCTCTAATTAAAGAGTTAACTTGTGAACAATACTAGGGCATATATAATTTCAAAATTGTTTAGATATTTATCCATATAATTGGAAACACTGCATTAACAATTGACCTATTTTTTTCCGGTGCAGGTTTGTGCTATAGAGAAGAGGTAGGTGGTCAATCAAGAGACTATTGCGACGAGAACAATCGACAGTATCCCTGTGCACCCAATAGGGGTTACTATGGGCGAGGTCCCCTACAGCTGTCGTGGAACTACAATTATGGTCCAGCAGGCCGAAGCATAGGATTTGACGGATTGAACAACCCGGAAATTGTAGCCAATGATCCAGTTATATCTTTCAGAACAGCCCTGTGGTTTTGGATGAATAATTGTCATGCTGCAATAACTTCTGGACAGGGATTTGGGGCTACTATTCGCGCCATTAATAGTATGGAATGCAATGGAGGAAATGCAGGCACTGTGACTTCTCGAGTTAACTACTATACAAACTATTGTAATCAACTTGGTGTTAATCCTGGTGGTAACCTTCGTTGTTAAAAGAAGAGAAACGAAAAATAAAAAGAGGTTGAAAACATGTATCGCAGATGGATGAAGCCTCTCCTACATGCAACATATAGATTTGCTTGTGGTTGTGGTACTACAATAAAGTTTTATTTATGTTGAAAAGGATTTGATCCTTATCAAGAGAACGTCTAAAATAAATTATTTATATTCCACATTTTACATAAATAAAACAACTATCGGTATCCTTAATCTCTAGAGATCACATTTTTGGCATTGACTGCCTTGGGTGTTTTGCTGCATCGGTCTCAATATTGTCGATTTTGTGAAAATAAACTTTTTTTTTATATAAAAAGTACAAAAAATTATACCAACAGGCGAATATAGCTCGTAGCATATGGCTTCTATACCAAACCTATGTGCCCAGCAACCAAAAATAATATATACGAGTAAACAGTAAAACTCTACACTCTTCACATCAAAATCCTATCTAATTATAAGTACCCCTTTTTCTCTTGTATTCAATCTTCTTTTCTGGCAACTTATAAATCTGCAGATCCATTTTCAAACTATAAGCATGGTCTTAATGTCTATCAAAACGCTGAAATTTCGGGTGTCCTAGTGTATCGAAGGGAAATCTCACTTTCAATCCAACTTCGCAAAATATTCACTGAAACGCGAAATTCCCCAATTTTTTTGTCGAAACTTCAAATTTCTCAAAATTTAAAATAATATTAAGTTATTTTGCAAAATATATATCCACTGAAATTTCAAGCAAAATTCAAATTTTTTTGAAATATTCGTCGAAGCCTAAAATTTTCCCAAATTTAAAATAATACTAAATTGTTTATGTTGGAATGAAATATTTCATGTTTAATTATATTACGTAAAAATAAATTTTAAATATTTTTATTATTTATTTGGCACTACACCTATATATGAAGTAATAAAGCGGAGATTTGAGAGACACTAATGATAGTGATTTTGATCCTCCTAAAAACTCTATGTGGTTTCGAATTATATATTTGATCAAAATTTTCCGTGGTTGTTTACTGATGTTTTTAAGAGATATAGTCATTACTTTACTATCAAACCTTACATCTTTTATATTTTCGCAACATACTTCAATCATAATAATTAACAAAACTCACGATATATACATCATACACACATTATTATTAATCTAAAAGATGCATGAAGACACCCAAAATTTCATTTAAAATTTCCAATTATTTTTATGAATTTCTATGATTTCTTAGAGTGGAAATCGAAATTTTGGATACTCTCGAAATTTCTATAAATTTAGTGCTCTGTTATGTACAACAATATTGATTTTTAATACATTTACTATAAGTATCCCTTATTTGAACTTCCATGCTCTAAATGTATATCTCAACCAGTTTTTTCATCTGTGGAACTGAGTGGGCCATTTTGGACACATGTCACCCAAGTGGGTTGTAAACCGTCGGATAATATATGAAAGTGTTATCATTTCATTTTATGACATTATCATATACAAATTCAATGGTTCACATATGTAGTTGGGTGATACCAAAGTGGGTGACATGAAATACAACTTCTGCACAAGTTGCATAGACCATTCACAACTAAAAAATAGGAGAGTTAAAGTTTCCATCTGGTTTCCACATAGAAAACAATTGCAATATGATTTTGTAAAAACTTACTAAATCTCCCCCTTGTAAATAATATGTGATGTGCAACCAACCAGAAATTGAATGAATGTTTTGGGAATTTAAAATTTATCCCAAACAAGTTTAGTTTCTTTTCTTATCAAAAAAAAAAAAAAAAGTTTAGTTTCTTTAAATGCATCCTGAGTTCCTACAAGCTAATCATGATCACTCTTGATAGTGTAACATCCACATTGAGTATACATCCATTTGTTTTGAACATACCCTGGTCTGACTCTTTTTTCTACTTTGTCAAGTTTTTTCTATACCCAACTGCAATCATGAGGGGGGTTGTAATCCCTAAAGTCTTGATCTTCAAGAGTACACACCCAATTCATTTGACCCACAATGTATCATTCTTTTGAGTCAGAGCCCATATTTGTCTCCCAACTAGAGCAATGTTGTATGTTTTACAACTCTTTATGTTAAGACCACCATTCTTCTTCTTTGTACAGACCTTTTCCAAATTAAGTAAGGCCATTTTCTTATGTTGTTGTTCTGTTTTTCCCATAAGAAGTCCCTACACTTCTGTTCTATCATTTTCACCACTGATGTGGTAGAATGAATATAGAGGATCAATATACATGTAATGAAAAAAGGATAAGAGTTTATTAATTGTGCTCTTCTAGCATTAGATAGGTTTCTTGCTGCCCAACAAGTCTATTTCTTACTTTTTCCACTGGAGACATACAATCTATTTTTGACTATTTTGTGGAGGATAGAGACACTCTCAAAGATCTAATTGGGAATCCCCCTCTTTGAAACTAGTTATGGTGATAATTGCTTGCTTAGTTTCTTGGGATACCACTCTAACAAACACATTGGATTTTAACATGGTAAGCATATAGTCTAGACATCTCAGAGAATCTCCTAAAAGTGCTCAATATAAGTTGAACAAATTCTTTTGTTGCTTTACAAAATATCATCAAGTCATCAGCAAAGCATATGTTTATTAATTTTAGTTGTTTGCAAGTAGGATGAAATCTGAAATCTGTTTGTGCTGCTACTATTTTCAAACTTCTAGTTAAATACTCCATGACAAGAACAAATAAAAGGGGAGAAATAGGATCCCCTACCTCAGTCCTTTTCTACCTGGAAGAAACCATAGCTTTCCCCATTAAGAAAAAATGAAAAAGTAACAATGGACACCCGCTTCATTTCTCAGTTTGTAAATTTCTAAGGAAATGTCTTCCCTACATTATCTCCTTAAGAAATCCCCATTCAACTGAGTCATATGCTTTCCTAATGTCTATTTTTATTAGACATCTAGGATAGATATTCTTCCTACTGTACAATTTGAAAAGTTCTTGACTGATTAGTACATTATCTATGATGGGTCACCTTTTTATAAAGGCCACTTAGTTCTCTTTACTATATTTTGTAAGACATGAGGAAATTTTTTTTGTCAACAAATTTTCAATGCACTTGTATACAGTGTTATAGCAAGCTATAGGTCTGAATTCACTTGCCACCTGTGGGCTTTGAACTTTTGGTATTAGGGACAATAAAGTGTGATTCACTTGTTTTAGTATTTTTCCACTTCTGAAGGATTTAAGAATAACAGCAGTCTCATGTTCCCCTACCACTGACCAATCTAATTTGAAAAAGTCACTACCAAATCCATTTGGACTAGGGCTTTTATTGACACATATATCAAACATAGCTTTCTTCACTTCCTCCCTACTAAAAGGTTTAATTAGATCCAATCGACTTACCCAGTCAATTCTAGATCCTGCTTCAAATACCATATTCTCTGTTGCTTGGATAGGGCTATTTGTCCAAGGAGCCTTTTATAGTATGCCACAAGGTGGTCTGTCACTATCAAGGAGGATAAAGACACTCTCAAGGAGCCATTTCCAATTGTAACCACTATGTTTCTATACTGCTTTTTATTTAATACCACATGGAAATACGTTAAATTCTGATCCCCCAGTTTTATCTATGCGAGTAGCTTTCGATTTTTGTTGCAAGAACTTCTCTCAAGTAAGGTTTTTTGGAGCTTCTTTCTCCTGTACCTGCATAATTTCATTCATTGGGTCTTGATGGACTAGATTCTATTTCTCCAATAACTCCTCTTTTGCTTGGATAGACGACTTCACTATATCACGATATTGGTTATGATTAGGTTGTCTCAATTGCATTATTAGTGTTTTCATTATGTAACCACCTAGAACATTAGTGTACCTTGACCACCTTGACCACAATATTGATCCACCAGTTGTAGAAATTGTGGAGAATTTGATCACATGATGTAATACTTGATGCATTTTCCTAGGTATCCTGCAGATTTAACTGGATCACCATTGGGCGGTGATTTTAGATTCCTTCTGGCAAGAATATAATTTTTCCATAGGAAATTCTACACACCAATTATGCTTAATAAGGACTGTCAATTTTTGAATAAATTCTCCCACCCTCTTTATGATTGTTATTCCATGAATATAATATTGATATACTTTCCATCTCATCTCTTCAAGTTCACACTGATGAACGTACTCCTTGAAATCAATAAACTCATTAATAGTAATAGGGCCACTCCCTATTCTCTCTGAAATATTCAACACACAGTTAAAGTCTACCAAGACTTAATAACCTCTTGTGCCAGTTCTTTTAAATCTATCCACATCCACATTCTGTCTATAGTGTGGTTATAAGCATAAACAAATGTAATAACAAACTTCTTCTGAGTTGTTATATTTCGTGCCTCACAATGATTAAAACTGAGTTATTGTATTCCCACTTGGATATCAAAGAAATCTTTGCTTCATACAATCTAAATTATGCCTCTACGATTATCATCAATATTTGTAACACCTCCCCCATCCCTGACACTTTATATTGTATACAGTTTCATATTTCTATTTTTTGATTTTGTGTTCTAAAATTCCACATAAACCAATTCTATGTTTATTACGGAGAGCAATAAACCTCCTCTGTTTACCTGGGTTGTTTAGTCCTCGAACATTCCAAGAAGCTAGATTCTCCATACTAGAAACTGTTACTACTTCATGTTTTACCGTATATTGTTGTGCACTTGTGCTTGCACTTGCATTCTCAATTGGTAGTCTAATTTCTTCTTTCTGTTATGGATTTTCCACTTCTAGAAATGTTATTCCAATTTGACCTTCCTTTAGTTCTTTCTTTATCTACATTAACAGTGCTTGGCTTCTTATCTGTCTCCTTCTTATTTTCTATTATTTCCGTCATCTGTTGGCCTTAGTTTACCTTTAATGGTTTTGTTTAGGCACCCACATTTGTTTTTCTTTCTTTTTCCTACACACTTGTTTTTCATGCCCGTAACCTCTGACAATGTCTGCATTTGATTGATTTCAATTTATACTTCACTCTATGTTCTATCACTATACCTCTTTCATTCGCAAAGTGCACCACATTAGGCATGTGATTTAAATCCACCTCAACCAGAACTCTGGCATAGTATATCTTCTCTTTTCATTTAATCAGCTGTAATTGGATTCCCAACTAAACTCACAATCTTATTCAAAGAAATACTATTCCAATACTTTAAGTCTAGTTCTTCCAATTGAATTCACATTGATACTTTCTCAATTAGCATTTTACTGTAATTCAATTTCTCAGACCACGGTGTAAGTATAGCAAGTTTGTTATCAAAGTGAAATACTCCTAACTCCATCACTGTATATCTAGAATCTAGCTTTGAAAACGTACTGTAAACACTTTATTAGGCATCATCAACACTTTTTCTACACCATATTTTCCCCATATTCTTTTGATATAACCTTTCATATCAGGGAATGATGGATTTGCACCCAGGACATAACAACCACTAATGTGATCTAATATTTAATTTCAGATTGCACGTCTTTCACCTCAATTTTGTCCGTCATTTTCCCTAATGTAGGTTTTGGTTTCTTAAATTGTAGCTTGCAACAACATTTCTAAACTAAGATACATCAAAATTGTCCCATGCAAGACCTGTTTTAACTGGACTAAGGTTTCTTTTCTGCCTTCAGTGATCTCCTCCATCTCTTGTTGCTCTGGTGATTTACTCTTGGTGGTCCCAAGTGGCATATGAAAGGATTTAGAAAGGGGGGGGGGGTCAGGTTGAATAGAACCTAAAGTCTTTTTTTACTTCAAAAAATTTTGTATCACTTTTAAGAGTTTGAATGAACGCTTTGTAAGTAAAGCGCTAGGTCAGGCGCTAAAGATAAGATAACTTAGACTTAGTGATTTCGACAGTTACCAAAGTAGGGCAATGCTTAAATCGCTTAAGCAAGGTTAGCACAACGAAATTGATTTTTAAGGTTAGCGTTCTTTTAGCCAAATAGTCGCTTAACCATTTTTAAAGACTTTTTGAAGATATGATGTGAATAGTAAAGTAAAGCAATAAAACAGTAAAATGACACAAGATATGTAAGGTTCACTGGGTGATGTAATCCCAGCTACGTCCTTCTTCTCCTTTACACTCGAAGGAAATCAACTAAGATGATAATCAAAGAATCACACAGAGGCTTCTATAAAATAGAGGATAAAGAAGATGATCTTGAGCTCCTTGATCACACAGACTTCAGCTCCAATGAAGATTTTCTTCAACAAGCTTCTCTCACACAGAAGTGCTGCTTGTAGATCAACAACTTTCTCACGCAAATGAAAGAGGTTGAGGCTTTTCGTCATAGGTTTGTTTGATTTTGAGAAGTTCAAACAACTTGGGATATCTCAATAAGAGTGTAGGGTTCTTCTATGAAGATGTTTGAGATATCGGTGACTATCTTTGGAATGTATGTGAAAAGCTTGAAGGATTTTGGCTATGGAGTTTATAAGCTTTTCTTAAGAATATTTCAGCAAAGTTTCGACCTACTTTTTGTGCATATATATATATTTTTTTAAGATCTGCTGAAGGTTATTATTTTTAAAGATTTCTTGGGATTTGTCCGTTGGACAAATGCAGGCGTGTGTATCTCACGCGACGCGTAAATAGCGCTTTCTTGACATTCCTGAATTTCAAGTTAATTCTTTATGTGTCAAAGATGAAAAAAAATATTATTGTTGTAACATTTTTATGTGTTATTTTTAAAGAAAATTATAGTTGTAATTTCCGAATTGGACAACCCCTTTTTTAAAACTTGCTACGGAATAAGAATGTCTTAGCTAAGGAATTTCATAATAATTTAGTAGCTACTTTAATAGGAAATTTCTTGAATTTGTTCCGTGACAGAAAAATTCCGTGCAATGTGTATACGTAGCTAATTATTCATAACCATTTATGTGTCCGTCTTATTTGGAAATTTTCAATCTATGTGACGGAATATCCATAGCTAATATATCGATAAAATCGTGATTTCAACTATATAATGCTGAACTTAAATGTTCTAGCCTTAAGGTATGTAATGGTAATTAAAATTATTGCTTATATAAGAATATTTCCATTGTCAAATCATTGGACTTTCTAAGATATTATAAGTTAAATTTTCACTGTGTTTAGGGGATTGTCCTTACCATTGTAAGGGATTAATACTCCTCCTATATTACATTTCTTTATGTTGTAACACCACAAATTGTATGATTTTTCTAATTTTATTAAAATATTTTGGCTCAATGCCAAACCTCAACCTATAGGTGGTTCCTAAAAAATTAAATTGTACCCTTAATTATGCATTGGTGAAGGAATGTGTAAGGTAACTTTGACAAAATGGTAGTTAATTCACTACTACAGAAATGACCTATAGCAGCGGTTTTTTTTGGGCCTATTACAGCGATTTTGAACCGCTGCCATAGGTACCGCTACCATAGGTCAAAACCCTATGGCAGCGGTTCTATAGAAACCGCTGCAGTAGGGTGACCCTATGGCAGCGGTTTCGGCAGAACCGCTGTCATAGGGTCATTTATTCAAAAAAAAAAATTAAATTGGACCCTATGGCAGCGGTTCAGCCGGAACCGCTGTCATAGGGTCATTTATTCAAAAAAAAAAATTAAATTGGACCCTATGGCAGCGGTTCAGCCGGAACCGCTGCCATAGGGTGGTTTATTTATTTTTTTTAAATTTTATTTTATCGTTTATAATGTTGCCATGTTGGAATGACACGAAATTTGCACGGTCATAGCGAAACGGCATTCTGAACAAAACGCAAGACAACTTGCGCTCTCGTGATTTTAGCGATCCGAGATCGTTTAAGGCCTCAAATACGCGTTTTATTACATAAATACGTATTTTTGTAATAAAACGCATATTTGAGGCCTTAAACGATCTCGGATCGCTAAAATCACGAGAGCGCAAGACAAAGTCTTGCATTTTGTTCAGAATGCCGTTTCTCTATGACCTTGTGAATTTCGTGTCATTCCAACACCGCAAAATTTCAACCGAGAAATATTTTCATAAATACACAAATATACGTACACCCACACATACACAAATATACATACACCCATCAACATATACACAAATATACATACACCCATCCACATATATACATACACAAATATACACACACCCACACATACACCCATTAACATATACACATATATGCATACACCCATGAACATATACACAAATATACATACACCCATCCACATATATACATACACCCACACATACACAAATATAAATACACCCACACATACACAAATATACATACACCCACACATATATGCATACACCCACATATACATACATCTATACATACACCCACACATACACAAATATACATACACCCACACAAAATTTCGGCGTTGGCAGAGGTGGGCGGCGGCGGTCCTATACCGAGAGAAACCGAGAGAGAGAGAAGTAGATCTAAAAATAGAGAGAGAAACCGAGAGGGGCTGCGGACGGCGGAGGCGGTGGTGGTGAGAGAGAGAGAGAGAGAGAGAGTGAGAGAGTGTGAGAGTGAGAGTGAGAGAGAGGGGGGGCCGGTTTGAAATAAACCCGCCCAAATTTTGAACTTTTGGCAGCGGTTCGGGCAGAACCGCTGCCACAAAGTTCAAAATTTTTTTTTTTTTGACAACTTTTGGCAGCGGTTCGGGCAGAACCGCTGCCAAAAGTCCAAATTTTTTTTTTCTTTTTTTTTTATAGGTCCGAACCGAGTACCCCCTATTACAGCAGTTTTCAAAACCGCTGTCATAGGTGCGCTGTAATAGGATTTTTTTGTGGTAGTGATTGGCATGGTCATTAAAGCGTAATAATATCTTTTTCCTTTGTTTCTTACTGTACTTACACATAATTTAGGTGTTAAGATGAATGTATTTATTTTCAATCACTTTAAGAGATTCCATCATTACTAAAGTATTAATATAGTAATTTCACACACTTGTAATTTTATGAAGTTTTACTTTTGCAGGGTATTCATGCTATTACTCTGATAGGTTTGAGTGTGGAGACAAATCAAAGTGCTAAAGGAAGAAGAATTTGAGCTGGAACGACGCTTAGGCACAACCCGACACGTGCCTAGGCGCAATCCAAATGCTGAGCAGTTGCTACTGCTGGCGGCGCCTAGGCGCCGACACAGTGGCGCCCAGGCGTGGCCAAACTGCGCCTGGGCGTGGGTCCGACGCTGGGAGAGTTATTTTGACGCGGTTTTGTGTTATGTTGGCAAATTTTGAGTCACCTACTCAGATTAGGTCATTATAACTTAGTCTCCAAGTGTAGAACATATAACTAGATGAAATTCTCTTCATTGTGATTGTATCTCTCTCTCAAGATTGATAAAATCTCTCTGGCATAGGTCCGTGAACGTAGGCAATTTGTCGAACCACGTAAAATTGCCGTCTTTTTTTCTTGCTTCTCTTTACTTTTAAGTTCGTTTATGCGCATTGATTCCTAACAACTGGTATCAGAGCCATGGGTTCAAGCAATCGGTGTGAATCAATGGTGTCTGAAGAAGGAAAAGTGAAGATTGACAAATTTGATGGAAAAGACTTTGGATTTTGGCGAACAAAGATGGAGGATTATCTATACCAGAAAAAGCTCCATCAACCGTTGTAGGGGAAGAAGCCTGAAAAGATGTCAGACGAGGATTGGGAGTTATTGGATAGGCAAACCCTAGGAGTCATTCGATTGATGTTATCGAGAAACGTGATGTTTAACATCCTAGATCAAAAAACAACAGCGGGTTTGATGAAGGCGTTATCCAATATGTATGAGAAGCCATCCGTATCGAATAAAGTCTATCTGATGAGACATTTATTCAATTTGAGGATGATGGACGGAGGATCGGTGACCAACCATATCAACGAGTTCAACGTGATCATCACTCAGTTGAGCTTGGTTGATATTAATTTCGAGGACGAGATAAGGGCCTTAATTTTGCTATCTTCATTGCCGGATATTTGGAGTGCGACGGTAACTGCTGTAAGTAGTTTGTCTAGCCAAAGGAAGTTGAAACTTCAGAAGGTTCGGGATCTGATTTTGAGCGAGGATATTCGCCGGAGGGAATCAGGAGAACTCATGTCTGCTGCATTGAGTGCGGAAAGCAGAGGAAGAGGTGTTCAACGGGTTGGTCAGAAAGGTAGAGGTCGATCCAAGTCAAAGGGGAGAGGGAAGTCAAAACCGCGCAAGGAGGCTGATTGCTGGGGCTGCGGGAAGAAAGGCCATTACAAGAGGGATTGTCATGAAAAGGCGGGTCAGAATCAAAACCGGGAACATTAACAAGCAAATGCAGCAGTAGAAGACGTCGGAGATGCTTCAGTTTGTTGTGTTGACAGTCCAGTCGACCAATGGGTTCTGGACTCAGGTGCGTCGTTCCATGCTACTTCATGTAAGAATTATCTAACAAATTATGTTTCTAGAAAATTTGAAAAGGTTTTTCTTGCAGATGATGAACCCTTGGAAATAGTTGGTAAGGGTGAGGTCACAGTGACGAAGGCACAGGGAATGCAGTTGAAACTGCATAATATGAGACATGTTCCGGGGTTGAGGAAGAATTTGATCTCAATGGGTCAAATTGACAGTGATGGGTACACTACGGTGTTTGGTGGTGGTGTATGGAAAATCACCAAAGGTAATCTAGTGGTGGCTCGTGGTAAGAAGTCGGGGACTCTGTATACCACAGAAATAAAGGACTCGTTTGCTGTACTCGAGGCTATAGAGGATGTTCACTTATAGCATAGGCGACTAGGGCATATGAGTGACAAGGGAATGAGAATCATGACATCCAAGAGGAAGTTCCCAATCTCCAAGACGATTGAATTGGGTCTTTGCGAAGACTGTGTGCTTGGGAAACAGAAAAAGGTGAATTTTTCCAAGACGGGTAGAGAACCGAAGGCAGAGAAATTGGAGCTTGTGCATACTGATGTATGGGGACCGGCTCCCATACAGTCTCTTGGAGGGTCGAGATATTATGTTACCTTCATTAATGATTCCACTCGAAAGGTATGGGTCTATTCTTTGAAAAATAAGTCGGATGTGTTTAATACCTTTAGGAATGGAAGGCAGAAGTCGAGAATGAAACAGGTTGAGATTGAAGTGTCTGAGGTCAGATAATGGCGGGGAGTATGATAGCTAAGAGTTCAAAGACTATTGTGCAGAGAATGGGATCAAGATGATCAAGACCATTCCGAGGACTCCGCAGCAGAATGGGATTGCAGAGCGGATGAATAGAACATTGAATGAACGAGCTAGGAGCATGAGGCTTTACTCCGGGTTGCCAAAGACGTTTTGGACTGATGCAGTGAGCACGATGGCTTACCTCATCAACCGGGGACCTTCAGTACCGTTGGACTTCAAAATACCGGATGAGGTTTGGTTTGGAAAGGAGGTAAATTTATCGCATTTAAAAATTTGGTTGTTTATCTTATGTCTTGCGAAGTTCTGATGACAGGGATAAGTTAGATCCTAAGGCACAGAAGTGCATCTTTATTGGCTATGGAGGAGAGAGTTTTGGGTATCGGTTCTGGGATTGCCAAAACAACAAAATCATGAGGCATAAGAATGTCACGTTCAATGAAAATGTGCTTTACAAGGATAGACTTGGAGCAGAGACTGAGGAAAATGAGAAACCAAAGGCGATATTGGAAGAGATCACTCTAGACGAGGTTGCTAGGAATGACACTGGAATAGGATCAAGGATGATCCGAACACTCCACCGCCAACTTTGAGAAGATCGAGTAGAACTCCTAAATCAAACATGAGGTATTCCCCTTCCTTACACTATTTAATTTTGACGGATTCGGGTGAACCCGAGTCGTACAAAGAGGCGATGAGTGTAGGAGATTTTCTCAAGTGGGAGCTAGCCATGAAGGATGAAATGAGCTTGCTTGAGAGAACTAGCACTTGGAGGTTGACTGAGTTATCGAAGGGGAAATGATCTTTGCAGAATAAGTGGGTATTCCCAGTTAAGGATGAACCGGATGGTAGTAAAAGGTATAAGGCGAGGTTGGTGGTCAAAAGGTTCCAGCAGAAGGAAGGGATTGACTACACTAAGATTTTTTCGCCGGTTCTCAAGTTAACTACTATTAGGATGGTTCTAAGTTGTTGCTACAGAGGACTTACATCTTGAGCAATTAGATGTAAAAATGGCATTCCTCCATGGGGAATTGGAGGAGGATATCTACATAGTTCAACCGGAAGGTTTTCTGGAGAATGGACGAGAAGACCTTGTGTGCAAGCTAGAGAAAAGCTTGTATGGACTTAAACAAGCTCCGAGGCAATGGTATAAGAAGTTTGACACCTTCATGGCTAGTAGTGGATACACTAGGTGTCAAATGGATCATTGTTGTTATTTCAAGAAGTTTAGGGATTGCTACATAATATTGCTACTGTATGTGTATGACATGTTGGTGGTTGGGTCTAACATAAGAGAAATTGATAAGTTGAAGAAACAACTATCCACGGAGTTTGAGATGAAGGACTTGGGAGCTGCAAATACAATCCTCGGGATAAGGATCATTCGAGATAGGTCGAGTGGGAGTCTCAAGTTGACTCAAGAGAAGTACATTGAAAAGGTACTTGCTAGATTTGCAATCTCAAATGCAAAGTCTAGAAGTACACCTTTGGGGAATAATTTCAAGTTGAGTAAGGAACAATCACCTAAGACTGAGGAGGAGCGAGATGAAATGGCAAAGGTTCCCTATGCCTCTGCCATTGGGAGTTTGATGTACGCAATGGTGTGTACAAGGCCGGATATAGCCCATGTAGTGGGAGTTGTGAGTCGGTATATGGCTAATCTGGGGTTAAAGCATTGAGAAGCGGTAAAGTGGCTACTGAGGTATTTGAGGGGTACATCGAGTATGTGCTTGTGTTTTTTGAGCAGTAGTGTGACTTTGGAGGGCTTCGTGGATACGGCTTTAGGTGGTGATCAAGATGGTCGGAAGAGTGCATCGGGGTACATTTACACTTTGGGTGGCACGGCATAAGTTGGACTTCTAGGCTACAAAAGTGTGTAGCACTCTCCACAACCGAGGCTGAGTACATTGCTATTTCAGAAGCGGGTAAAGAAATGGTTTGGTTGAAGAACTTCCTGAGGGAGATTGATAAGGAGCAACGAGATTGTGCACTTTATAGTGATAGTCAAAGTGCCATTTGTTTGGCAAAGAATCCGGTGTTTCACTCGAGGACGAAACACATTCAATTGAAGTATCATCATTTCCGAGAGATGATAGATGATGGAACTTTGGAGTTGAAGAAGGAGCTTGGTGCGAATAATGCGGCAGCTATGTTAACTAAGGGAGTTACCACCAAAAAACTGAGGTTTTGCATGACCTCAGTTGGCCTCGAACTTATGTGATGAGGAGGCCGACTTATGCTAGAAAGAGAGTGCTTTCATTTAGAGGATGAAGAGTCGTGGAGTTTGATGAAGAGGTTGTGTTTCTACTTTGAGTTTGGTCTCCAAGTGAGAGATTGATGGGTTTGAGTATGGAGACAAAATCAAAGTGCCAAAGGAAGAAGAATTTGAGCTGGAACGACGCCTAGGCGCAGCCCCACACGCAGAATGCCGAGCAGTTGCTACTGTTGGCGGCGCTCAGGCGTGGCCATAACGGCGCCTAGGAGCCGGCACAGTGGCGCCCAGGCGTGGCCAGTCGGCGCCTGAGCGCGGGTCCGACGCTGGGAGCGTTATTTTGACGCGGTTTTGTGTTATTTTTGCAAGTTTTGAGTCACCTACTCGGATTAGGTCATTATAACTTAGTCTCCAAGTGTAGAACATATAAGTAGATGAAATTCTCTTCATTGTTATTGTATCTCTCTCTCAAGATTAATAAAATCTCTCTAGCATAGGTCCGTGGACGTAGGCAATTTGCCGAACCACGTAAAATCACTGTCTCTTTTTCTTGCTTTCTCTTTACTTTTAAGTTCGTTTATGCGCATTGATTCCTGACATTAATCGCCTTTCAGGCTGTTACATTATTCGTAACGATGGACCTTAGGGGCTCGAGAGCTTGACCCTATCGTTTCATGAATGTAACGGTAATGTTACTGGTTCAGTGGTTGGTCCATATATCGGCGCCGGTTGTGCTGTTGAGGTCATTTTTTCTGATTCTAGTGGTTGATTTATAATATTGCATTTTGCTTATTTAATTTAGTTGAATCATTACCTATTTTTGTAGACATTTTATATACTTCAGCTTAAAACCCATCTCCATAGACCTTTTTATCCAGCAGAAGTGTAAAATAACTACAAACATAGGTTTTTAAGCAAGAAAAACAAGATATTAATAATGCTGGCCTACAATGGAAATTTTAATTTCAGAGGAATACATTTTACTTGTGGGTACAGATCAGTTTCATGGGAGTTTGATGCTACAAAATTCTAAATTTCTAGTAGCATGAGATTTTTTTGCTCCTTTCTTAAACACCGGTTCAGATTCGCTTTCTTTGAAAATAACGTTATATTTTCCTATTTCATGTTTGAACTCCTTTATATGTGATATTAAAGGACCGTTCTCAATTACAAATTTTATTGTCTCCTTGACGATAAGGAAAAGATGTCTATTTCGCTTGTTACAAAGCTAGCTCTTGATACTAAAATATATTTTTTTATGGTGAATTGCATTTTTAGTCTGATAAGTAGGCTTCTGTATATACTTGATTCAGAACTTTTGATTTGCGCACATTGTATCACTTAACATTTTAGAAATCTCACATTTAGTCATATGGCAAATTTCCATTTAAAACTCAAATGAAACTTGCACGTGCAATGTGCATGGCCGTTGGTAACAAAAATGGACTTAACGGCACGCATGCTGAATACATTAGTTTTTGGACCAAAATTTGCTCTGGCACCGAATGTGAGATTTAAAAAAAATTAAGTGATGCAGTTTAAGACAAACTAAAAGCTCAGGATCAAATATATATGTATATGGGCATACCTATGGAACCAAAAATATAACTTACCCATTTTTTATCATACTTATTACAAAACTTCAGCATGTCCATGAATTTTCTTCTCACGAAGTGCAGGTTATTGTGGGCTGTGTCAAGGTGGATCACGGAGAAGAACAGCGTAGCTCTTGATGTGCATTTTCTCGTTTATTCGAGTTTTCTTATCTGAAGATTAAGACTTTGGAATCCATTTGTTCTATTCAGGGACTATATTACTTTACATATCCATATGTGTGCTCTAACTTTACATTACTCTAGTCCTAATTACGCATCATAATGCCCTTTTCTTCTATTGAACAATATGGAGATCTTCCCAATATTATCTCCATTAATGATCCTAATCTGCAAAAAGCTAAGATTGACATACTTGCATTGTTAAATTTATAAACACGCATAGCATATGTATCAATTTCCACGTGGATGTGGATGCTCATATTTTTTTCAAATAGCGTGCAGAATTTATTAAATATAGTGTACGGGTGACGTGATTTAGTGGGATCTAGCTAGTTTTACCTTTTGCTCGATGAGTACATACTTATTATTGGTCTTCATCATTGGATTTATCTATCCATATTGATATAAGAGCATTTAAAAGGGGATTAGTTGCTCATACTCTAGCAAGTTAATTTCATGCAACTAAAGTGTTGTGCCATTCTTTTAGGATGGTTGGCCTTTAGTAAAATAGTACAAAAAATCTAATATAACTGTTTTTTCCTTTTCTTTTAGAATAAAAATTATAATTTGACTCACCTAGATAGGGTTAATTGCATTTTTTATCCCGTAAGTCTGTCCAAGTATACTTTTGGTTTCCCACATTACAAAAAACTCACATTACATCCCATAAGTCATTAAAAAATCTCACATGTGGTCCCATGCATGACCAATTTCTGTCAAAAAACTTATTGTTTCGTTAGTCACAGGAAAAAAAAAGAAAAGAATAATTGCATATTGTACCCCTGTGAAACACAAAATCTGCACCCATCCTCTTTATGTTAAAAATATAGCCTTATATACCCCTACGTTATTTTTAGTTTGCAATCTCTCCCTTTCCGTTAGTACAGACTAGTTAGTTTTTTGTGTTATATGACCGTTATACCCCTAATGTTAATAAATATTATCTTTATTCTCATTTAGCCTCAGCCTTTAGATCATTTGTTATTAACTGTTGGATAAAAAACCAAGTATAAAATTTGTGAAAATTAAAAAAAATCCATAAATAGTCGGAAAGTTTTTAAAAAAAACAAAATCTAAAAATTCATGACAATTCAAAAGTAATTACAAAAATTTCTGAAAATCAGAAGTTCATGAAAAAAAATTATCAATTTATTTTTAAAAATCTGAATTTTTATCAAAAAGTCAAAAGAAAATAATTATAAAAATGTTCGAAAATTAAAAAATCTCCAATGAAAATCAGAAAAATAGAAAACAAATTAAGAAAAAAGCATAAGAAATATAAGAAAATTTTAGAAAAAATATAAAGAACCATCAATAGTTACAAACATTTCTGAATAACAAAAAAACAAATAGAAAAGAAAATTGAATAAAATACAGGAAAAATTCATAAATTCGATTAAAAAAAAACTGAAAAATTTCTTAAAACGTAAACAAATCAACAAATAATTATTAAATAATGAAAATCGAGAATTCCAAAAAAAGAAAAAGAAAAATAGAATACAAATTTAGAAAAATCATATAAAAATGTAAGAAAATTTCAAGAAAAATAAAATAAAAAAAATCAAAAAATTTAAGAATAATGAGAAATTTTATTAAAAGAATAATAAAAAACTGAAAAACAAGAAAAATAATTTTTTTTTAAAACAATGGAAAAAATTCACGATAATTTGCAAAAATCAGTCGGCGGTGGTGTCCAAGGACAGAGGGGGGGGGGGGGGCTGGTGGGTGTCACCGCCCCCCCTCAAATTTTTAAAAATCTCACTTGTGCCTATAAAATTTATAAATTTTGTAATTTCGCCCCTCCTCAAAATTTTAAAATTATCAGTTCTACCTATAAAGCTATAACATTTGTAATTTCAACCCCCCTCAAAATTTTAAAATTGTCACTTCTACCTATAAAGTTATAACATTTGTAATTTTGCCCCCCTCAAAAATGACAAAAATAACCCCCTCTATTAGTAAAAAATACTTAGTATGCCATTTGCCTTTTTAATCCATTTTCCAATTCCCAAATTTTTACTTTCTCCCTCCTTCATCACACATTTTTACAACTAAAAAAAAGGGAAAAATAGAAATCTTAGACTTATGAATAAGGTAATTCTAGTTCCTTATTATATTGTTCCCTCCACACCCCCCTTAAATCCTTTGTCTATCTAGCAAAAAAAATCTCGCCCCCCCCTCGACAAAATTCCTAGCTCCGTCCCTGGTGGTGGCAGATCTGAGAGGATGGTTTCACGGGGGTGGCTATGGGTATTGTGGTGGAGCGGGTAGTGGTTGGGACGATTTGTTATGGACGACAATTGCAAGTGGAATTTTAGGGATTTTGGGCGAAGGAGCTGTTAGGGGTGGCGGGGATGGGTGATTCACATGGACAGTGGAGTTATTGGGGATGAGCATATTTACAGGGACGACAGAGTTGTGGGCGCAGGGGACAGGCTGATTAGCAGGGAGTGATTTGCTGACGGTAGAGTTGTGGACAGATTTGTCATGGGAGGGTGATGTCGGTGGGCGGGTGATGGCAGTGGGCGGGACAGATTCTATGGCAGTCGTGGCAGCAAGGATCGGTGGTTCGGTGGTGGAGGGGTGGTGGTGCCTGGATTGACAGGGAAGAAGAAGTTAAAAAAAGAAAAAGGAAAAAATAACAAGGGAAAAAGAAAAGGAAAAAGAAGAACAAAGGGTTTGGGCTTGGGCGTGGATCACCCAGATCCAATAATTATACCCAAATACATCATATTATACCCAAATTGAATTTTATTTATTTTTGCAATAAAATTGGAGAGATAAAATAGTCATTTTGCAAGTTGAATTTTATTTATTTTTGCAATAAAATTGGGGATGTGTGCATGTTTCGTGTATTCACAGGGGTAAGAACTGTAATTTTCTCAAATTAATTATCATTTATTATCTTTTTAAGATATAAAAATTTTTCACAATTTATTAAGCATTTATAAAAACATCCCAAAAAATTTAACATTTTTTTTCTATCTTTTTCTATGTTTCATTTTTTTTCTTTTTTGCCTCTGACTAACGGAATCGTTATTCTTTTTGACGGAGAATGGTCCAGGGACCAAATGTTAGAATTTTACGACTTATGGGATGCAATGTGACTTTTTTCTAAAGCACGGAACCACAAGTGTGCTTGGGTATACTTTATGGGAAAAATTCTTGTATAAATAAGGTCTTTGGCCCCACCTGTGCACCATGTGGATGTGATTAATACACATCACTTGTTTTTTAATTCAAAAAAATAAAATAAGTGATGTTGAATTAAAAAACAAGTGATGTGTATTAATCACATCCATAAGGTGTACAAGTGGGACAAAAAAACCTGGTGTATACAAGTGTTTTTCCTTTATGAGGAAAAAAATGTGATTAACCAACTAGATATGAATTTGGAGTTCTTCAAATTTTCGTTGAAAATGAGGAATGCATTGCACTTACATACCAGTAAATCACACTTTGATTCCAATAGGTATACTCCTTACATATTTGTAACCAATTTTTTTTTTTTTTCACATAATACATCTCGTATCTTATTTAAAATCTGACATTTGGTCCTGATGAGTTTGTGGAGAGAAACTAATTGATATAAAAGATTGGGAGTATAAACGATTGGGAGAAGTTAAGAGAACTAAGCCAAAACGTGTTCGGGGAACAATCAAAGTAAGTTTGACTTGGTTAATATGGGTTTCACCTCAGCATAGGCAGTGAATCAACATGTGATTGTGTTTCCTATGTGGTTTCAGCTTGGATTTGGCAATTCACTTGGGTTAGGATTATTTTTCCTTTGTCTATGAATATGATTGTATTTTCTATTTGGAATAGATTTTGGTTTCCTAGTGTATCATGTCTTCAACTCTATAAAGACAGGCTTGCATATTATAATGGACGATTGAATCTGCGAAATAAGGATGTGAGATCGAGTTATGGCTCGTGGATATAGGTAGTTTTGCGAAGCACGTTAAAAATTCCTTGTGTCATATTAGAGGCTTAGATTTATTATCTTGTTTATTATATTTGTTCTACATTGATGTCATCCCTAATAACCTGTATCACAGTCATATACTTGTAGATTTGGGAGATTTATATCTAGATCTACGAGGAGTGCTTTGTGTTAGAACTTAGCGTGGTTTTCTCATGGGATCAATGATAGGAGATGAAGGAACCACGACCTAGTAAAAAGGCAAATGGTTGCCAAATTGTTTGGTCCTGACTTTCTACTTGTTAAAAAAATGGACTAAATTTGCTTATTTTCACATCATGATTTTAAAATAAGGCAAAATAGAATTAAAGGGTTTTAATTAATCAATTAACTCCCCTCCGGCGGTGATGTCTTGGTGAAGCAATCGTCTACTTGACCACTGTTACTATCACTATTGTCAGGGTGTTGGGTTGGAGCACACTTTTTCAAGTTGTACATCACATCTTCAAATCTGACGAGACGGATATGGATCTAAAGAGACAGAGACAGATCTAATGAGATGAAGACGGGTCATACTTAAGTTTTTATATAACATTTTAGATATTTTGCTTAGTATTTTATTTTGTCTCTCGTATAAGAGTTTGCTTTCTTTCTTGAATGAGAGTTTCATCTCTCCTTGAATAGGAGTTGCATAAGAATTTTCTTGTTTTCGTTTGTGAGTTTTTAATATTTGTTATCTTCATAAAATTGATAGTTGGTAATTCAGATGTTCTTACTACATCGTTTGAGTCGATATGAATTGTATAGTTTCAAGCGTTATAAACTTTCAATTGAATAATATATAAGACCGATTTTTCTTAAAAAAAAATAATTAATCAATTAACTCCCGCAATTAAGATTCAATTAGTCAATTGATTAAAATCATGTGGCTTTTACCCTGGCCGTTAATAAATCAAATTAATTTTCTTTTTGTCTTTGAAATAGTTATATGACATATTTCCAACAAGTTAGGCAAGTTTTTAACTCTCAGTTCATGTACCACCAGAAATACAATCCAAATTGGATTATCCAAAATTTTTGGGCGTGATATAAGGACTTATTCTTTTATTTTTAATGAAATAGCAGTATATTATTAAGTCAAGTGAATAATATCAGAAAAAAACAGATGTTGCTGTTATGGGGAACATCCATAATTATTTCTTGATACAACCAAAATTACTACGCGTACTAGATAATAAGCAACCTTACCATTCACGTTTACTTGAGGAGCTAATCTTCTTGTTCAAAGGAATATTATTCTTTTAGTCCGTTAATTTGGCATTCCTTGCGTTTTAGTCCTTTAAATTGACGCGTTGCAAAATTGATCCGTTATCTTCTAACTTTTTATAATTTTAGTCCTTTTGTGCTTAAAAATTTGGTAAATTTAGTCCGTCGATTTAGTCAATGGCGTCAATTGGTAAAAATTGGGAAATCTGATTAAGTAAATTTTCACTGCAATTTTAGGTTTTGAAATGTGTAAAGTTATCTTCTTCATATAATAAAAGTTTTGTGATTTTGTGCTTTTTAGCTTCTAATTGATGATATCTAATAATAATGTGTGATGGTGGTATTGATGGGTATCGAAAGACTAAATTTACCAATTTTTTAAGCACAAAAGGACTAGAATTACAAAAAGCAGAACATACACGTCAACTTAAATGACTAAAACGCAAGAGAGGCTAAGTTAACGGACTAAAAAAATAATTTTCCCTGTTGTTCAAAGTCGCAGAATGAGATGTTAAAGAACAAAACATAAATAACAGCAGAATTCATATCGATATAAATATTGCAATATTTTATTGCAACATACTATAACAAAAAAATAATATAAATGATAAAATACAAAGTAATTATATATACATAATTAGTGATAATATTTTTTGCTTTATCAGTATAATGACTTTTAGTCACACGAATCATTTTTAAGTTGTTACTATTAATACTTACTGACAATACACATATAGTGACGATTATATTTTCATATAGTGACAATTATATTTTTTGTCACCAAATTATCACTAAATATGTGTCACTAATTAACAATAATGACAAAAGAACCACTATTAAATTGTTGAAATCTTTTTGTGACAAAATATAAATTCTTATCACTAAAAAGACTTAATTATTGACAATTTTGACATTACTATTTGATATCTTATTATACTAATATGTAATTTTTTTGTAGGGATAATTTTTTTTGTTTTAAATAAATTTATTGTTATATAATTGAGTCAAATTTGGCTGAAATTAAACGCCCTTCTATGTTATGTACTGTATAATATAATGGCATGAATGATTGGGAACTCAGGCCGCCAGACTGCAATTATTAATTTGGTTCTTAATAGTATTTTGAACGAGTCCTTGCACAAAGTTCCAAGACCAACCCCAAGTTGTTGCAAATTCTGTTTCAATCGAATTGGATTAAGTTCAATAAATTTGACCTATGATTTACCTTTCGTCCAAAAAAATGGTCACACCTTTCGTCCAAGAAAAATGTTCTCCCTTTTCCTTTTATTTGTTCCAAAAAAATTTGTACTTATTTTAAAAATAAATCTTTATTGGTGAAGTGTCAATTATGCCCCTGATTTTATACGTAAGGTTAAAATATCCCCCCCTCTTTTTTTATACTCAATAATTTTACTTTGGAAAGAAAGCAAACAACCCGGAAGTATTGTATTCTCTAAGGCTAAGTACAATTTTTTTTCTTTATATTACCATAGATATATACTTGGTAAGATCTTACTGGGATATTCAGCGAAATAGCCCTTTTTTGAAAATCTTTTAAGGTAATAGCACCTCTATTGTAGCCTCGTACTGTACCAATTTCTTATAATTGCACATGGGTCCAGTTATTTTTGAAGACATTTTACTTTGCTCCTTATAAAATAAAACTTTACAAAGACATACTAAAATAAAATAAAAATGAACAGTGTTACTAAATTCTTATTATTTAACGAGTTAAACATTCTATTCTAAAATTCTCATGTAAGAGGGTTACTTCGTAAATCTGGTTGCTTCATCAACGAAAACTTATGTTGGATTTGGAGTAAAATACCTATCTTACCCTTTTGAATTTTAAAATATAGTCTTAACTTATTTAATAATTTAACCTCAAACACACTGTTATGATAACTAGCTCGAGAAAACCTTTCTGATGTGGAAGATCAGATTAAACTGCGACCACAGAGCATACTCAGAATACTCAAGCTCTGATACCAGATTGCTTGCACGATGGGGGGAATTATCCCGCACATTTTGTCTCCCAACCGGTAACATCGAAAAGGTAAACAAAATCTTCCCAAAGTAGTATCAGAGATTATTGAAAATAATAATTTGTACAGCGAAAACATATTTTTGAGACGATGAAAGGGTAGAATGTTACTACTGTTCATCATCATTTTTTAAATTTTATTTTTTATTTGGTTTTTGAGCATATTTAATGTTTTTGTATTTTTTGAGTACGAGAGAATTATAACATTTTTTAAATAATAGGGGAATTCCGTCCCTAGGGGTAAACTACTCATTATGAATATTAATAAAGTATAAAAACTTACAAGAGATTTTTGCACACAAAGTAGATATTTTATTACAAGAAAAGTGGAGAGATTCTCTAGAAACCAAGAAGTGTGGGTTGGAGAATGTTAAGGGGCAAGTTTTTACAATGAAGGGAGAGGTCCTTTTATAGGCGTCGGACATGAAAGAAATATACAACAAAATGAAATCCAAACTTGGATTCCAAAATCGGTTGCAGGTAAGGCAATATAAGGCCAGCAATTATTGTACTACAAACAATACTTAAACAATAAAAAATTACATAGGTGGCAACAGTGAATAGTAAAAAAATTGCTAAAAATATTAAAGTCTACTGCTTTGAATTTAGTGCCATGTTTGATAGCTAAATTATTGCTGCATATTATTGTCCTTGCTGCTGGTACTTTTAAGGCTTTTGTCTGGAAGATGAATTATTTTGCTAAAACTTTGTCTTCTAGTATGTGTCTTGGCTGGATCCTTCTAGATCTGGATTATATTTGGGCTAATATTCCAAGCTAGGTGTTACTTTCTTTCCTAATGTTGTAACACTGAATCTGCATCTGACGCTTGTTGGAACAAAAATACTCTGATGCGGTGCTTGAAAAATTAGCTAATAATTTGGTGATAAGTCCATATTTGATCTCATATATGGTCGTTGTGTCTTTCTTTTTATTCCTAGAGCTAGCTTGAGTTCTTCTGCATCTTCTAAGGGATTTGATACTACATAACATAGTCTGAACAATTCTGACTTGGCTGGTTCCCAACTTTCATAATTTTCATTTACCGTTATAAAGGAATGACCAATTTCTACTCCTGTAGTGTTCCAAATTGGAGGTAATGATGATACGTCCAGACAAAGATTGAAAGCTCTTTGGCTTTAAGAAAAATCAACTGTCTCTGAAATTTGTCTGCCTAAATGTTTTACTTGATCTGGATTAGATATAAATATTTTTGATACAAAACCTTAGTCTAATAACCGTTTAATGCTGATAAAAGTATCATCTATCCATCCTTCTCTGAACAGTAGCCCGTCTTGAAGCGATTAGGATGTTCCTAGCATTTGCCGCATTCAAAAAATTCACAGTATACCAAATGAACGTGAAGAGTGCTTTCCTGAATGGTAAACTCCAAGAAGAAGTCTATGTGGAGCAACCTCTAGGATTCATCAACAACCATGGCAAAAGTATGGTCTACAAAATGGATAAGGCACTCTATGGCCTTAAACAAGCACCAAGAGCATGGTATGACACTCTCTCTATCTTCCTTATAGGTAAAGGTTTTTCAAAAGGCAGCATTGATACAACGTTATTTAAAATTACCCATAATGAAGATATTCTCTTAGTCCAAATTTTTGTTGATGATATTATATTTGGTTCTACTAATAAGCGATTGTGTGAGAAATTTTTGAAAATGATGCAAGATCAATTTGAAATGAGTATGATGGGTGAATTAACTTTCTTCTTAGGATTACAAGTTAAACAACTCCCTAATGAAATATTTATAAACCAAGTCAAGTATACAAGAGATATGATTAAGAAATTTGGTATGGAAAATGCATCATCTTCAAAAATTCCAATGAGCCAAATGCTTAAGTTAGATAAAGATGAAAGTGGGAAGAAAATTGATATCACTAACTATAGAGGTATCATTGGATCACTTCTTTATCTTACCGCTAGTAGACTTGATATTATGTTTTCGGTATGCATGTGTGCACGCTTTCAAGCTGATCCTAGAGAATCACACTTAAATGCTACCAAGAGAATCCTTAAATACCTAAAAGGCACACAAAATGTGGGCTTGTGGTATACACGGGACTTTCCTTTTGAACTAATTGGTTATTCAGACTCAGATTTTGCAGGATGCAAAATAGATAGAAAAAGTATTAGTGGTACATGTCAATTTCTAGGTGATAGACTAGTTTCGTGGCATAGTAAGAAACAACAATCCATAGCGACTTCTACTGCTGAGGTAGAATATGTAGCCGCTGGGAGCTGTTGTGCACAAATCCTTTGGATGAGGCAACAACTTAGAGACTATGGAATAATCCTAGGTCCTACCCAATCCATTGTGATAACCAAAGCGCTTTAGCTATGACCCAAAATCCTGTTCTTCATTTTAGAACCAAACACATTGACATTAGATACCATTTCTTGCATGACCATGTTCAAAAGAAAGATATCTCCATGCACTTCATTGGAACTGACAAACAATTAGCAGATATCTTCACCAAAATGCTCAACGAACAACGCTTTCTCACTCTGAGAAGTGAATTAGGTATGATTGATTTAAACGCTTAAAACATAAGAGCATCATATCTTTATAGGCATAAAATTTAGGGGGAATCCACCTTATGTTTATGTCTAAAACGTTTATCAAAAAACTGAAACAAGTCATCAATTTTGGGGGGAACTTTAAAATTGTACTTGTCTCAATATACAAAGCGACTGTGACCAAAAATGACTTTCTAAATTTCAAGCATTGATCACTAGCGCTTATTTTTATGCATGACAAAGTCAATCTCTAATAAATGAAAATGTCCTTTATCAATTCAAGCGATTGATTTTATTTCAAACTTGAAGAAATTAAATTTCTGTTCCTAAAAAGTCTTCAGCGTTAAAAGGATCCCCACTTTAATGCTTAGTAAATTTCTCTAAAAACATGCATAGTTTTCATCGCTAAAAGTAACGTGTGGATAAGTCCAAAAGATTAGATTTGATAACTACCCACACGTGCCTATCAAATCAAACTGACGGTTATGATTCTTATCTAAACCTAGGCGGTTCAGTGACTGCATAAGTCTGAGTACGTGTCAGTGTACTATCAGGCGCGTGTATTTCACGCTGAAAATTTCAAAAATTTTCAAACGTCTTTCAATTAAATGAGTAACTGCGGATCCCAAAAAATCTCTATTTTGTAACAGTTAACCTATTTTGCTGCAACTTTTGACATCCGTACTTATGCATAATCGGCTCAGATTCAAACTTTTCAATTTTTCAAAATTCAATGATGTCACACATGGCAGTCATCTAAGCAACTGAGGAGTTATTTTTGCCTCTATATATATTCTTCAAGGATTTTACAGTCAGACTTTATCACTCCCAAACACTCTCTCTGCTGTAAAATCTTCATCTCTTTCAAGGCAAAAATAAAAATAAAAAACTTCTCTCATTCCTTCAAAAGCTTCAAACTTTCAGCAATGGCACCCAAAGCTTCAAAATCTTCCAAATCATCCAAGTCTGCTACCGGAAAAACTCCCCGCGCTGAAAAACCAATCACGGTTAACGCCGGATTTCTTGTTAACTGGGACTACCTGTTTGATAACCAGAACTTCCCTCTACGAACGGTTCTCGTTAAAGAATTTGGTTTGAGAGATATGATTACCACTGTTTTTCACTACTTTGAAGAAGAATCTCTCTATTTCTTCAACAATGCTAAAATTTCTGACGACGAAAACTCTATTTCCTGCGTCTTCCCTTTTGCTCGTGAGACCTTTGTTCTCACTCCTTCACTGATATCTTCCATATTGACCTTACCCAATGATGGTGGTGAAGTAGAACATGTTACTCTCGGTGATGCGACTAAAGTCTGGGAGTAAATCAAGAAAGAAGAAGTCGAAGCTGCATATGAGCCAAATTTCAATAAGAACGACATGAAGGGCGAATATGTCATTCTCGTCGATATTTGCGCCAAGATGATCGAATGCAGAAAAGGAAAATTCGATAAAGTTACAAATATTCAGTACAAGATGGTGGTAGCTATTCTGACCAAATTAAAAATTAATTGGTCTCTCTATGTTTTTAATCGCTTCAAGGCAGCGATGGCCAAGTCAGTTAATCCCAAGCCTTATGGGATTGTGTTAAGTAGAATTCTAAGCGCTTGCGGTTTTACAAATTCTGCTGGAAAGAAGATCCCAGCGCTCAAGTTCTATGGCAAAAAGATAATTAGCGAGCTGCTCAAACCAAAAAAGCATGATGGTGCAGCGGTTCTCAAAGAGGAGCGTGAGCGACTTCAAGCCAAAGGAGCTATTTGAAGCGATGATGAAGAACAAGCGTCTTCCTCTTCATCATCGTTCTCGTCTGCAAAAGCAGTGGTGGTTAAGCGACCAAAAAGAAAAATTGTTCTCAAAGTCGCTGAACTAGCCAAGTCAGTCAAAAAGCAAAAGCCGGAGCCCGCAAAGAAGAAGCAGAAGCCAGAGCCAAGAAGAAACAAACATCTCTTTCTCCTTCTCCTAAATCTCCATCTCCTCCTCCAGCGTTTATCTTCTCAGTTCCTGAAGAAAAGGAAGCAGTAGTAGAAGAAGTACCGCTTGCCCCGAAGGCGTACTCCTCTCTCCACTCCAGCTGCATCGACGAGCGCTCAACCAGAGCCAGTGCTTGAAGAGCCAGCGAGTGTTCCACCTCCTACTGACGCTGTTCCCGAAATTAGCTCAGATCCTAAAGCCTATGATCAATCTGAAAGGCTTTCTCGTGTTCAGGGTAAGCACTTGTGCTAAGCAACGTCATTTATCCTTTCCTTGTTAGCTTTCTTTCCCTAACGCTAGGATAAAATCTTCTTTCAGCCGAGTGTGAAGAAAATATTCAGACTGTTCTTAACACTCTTGAGGATTTGCATATTCCCATTTGTGCTGATCCTAAAACTTCTTTTCTCGATTTAGAATCAGAAGAAGAAGTCTTGGAGCCTGAGGAACCTGTCCCTAATATAGAAACAGATCAAGCGACTACGTCAGTTAATGATATTCCTCAGGGTAAGCGTTTCAGTCTTTTCTTTGTAATTTCTACTTAGTAGAAATTTCGCTTGCTTTTCTCAAACGCTTATATGTATCAGCTCAAGATGCACCAGACGCTGATGCACCTCCATCTTTAGAGGTTCCCATTGAAGTAGATGTTGATATGGCAACTGTTGTGGATATCGCTAAGGAAGTAGCTCAAGTTCTTCCTGACGCTGCAACTTCACCAGTCAATGAAGTGACTGAGCATGCTGAGCGATCGATAGAAGTGGCCCCGATTCCAACAGAAGAAATTGCCTTTGTTCCTACTCCAACTGGTGCTCCTCCTCGTGTCATCGATTTCTTTCCTCGCGGATATACTCCTGATATTGAATTTTATTATGCCGCTAGAGGACGAGACACCCAGACGCTTGCAGAGCTCGAAATCTCTTTTCAAAACACTCTCCATCGGCCTGATCTTTCCAACTCTCAAAAGTTTGAATTCTTTGAGCAGTTTGCCAATTTAGGACTCTACAACCTGGAGCGACTTCAATCTCGCTTAGAGTACATCAGAAGACCAACGTCCAACAGAACAAAATTTGACGAAAAGAGATTTAAATTCACCGATCGCTCAGACGAGTCTTTCTATCCTCTTCGAGCCAGCAAGATTGTCTTCAAGAATCCCCACATGGGCGATTGGAACAAAAATCCTGATGAGGAAGATCTAAACAAAATAGGATCTTCGGCTCTCCCCAAAGTCGTCACCTCTCCTCAGAATGCTCTCTCTCCTACTCAACTTAAATTATGGAAAGGCAAAGGACCGCTTATGGCTGAGCGTCCCAATCCAGTAAATTCATGGATAGAAGATGAAGCCCGAGAATATCTTGCCAGATTATGGGCAGAGGATTATGACGAAGAAATCGAGCGCTTCGAGAAATTCCTTGCCGCTAGAAAAGAACCAAAGAAAGCTGACAACCTTGGCAAGCGATGGATGATGGATACAGCCAGATGGGCTGAAGAGTTTGTTTTACACTTCTATACTCTTGAAGAACTCGTGAGATATCCATTCCTGTTTGAATTTGGAATCGAATACAGACGCCGAGGGTTTGCTACTTTTTTGCTTTAACAGCGTCATCATATTGCTGGAAATGTTAGCGCTCTACCGGGTTACAGGCAACCCATTGAGACCTACATTCGTCATCAGCTAGCCTTATTCAGTCAAGGCGGACGCTATGTGTTTCACCCTCGTCAAGCATTTGTTCAGCTCATCTTTCCCGATTTGAACGAAGAAGCCTCCTCCAGCAAACAGCCGCTTCTTCCCGGAAAAAGTTTATCGATGTTTCAACTGAACACGCTGAGTTTGCTGAACTCCACAGAGATAAAAGAGCAGTGATAGAAAATGCACAAGCGTTGGACATCACTTTCAACCACTATTCAGGGTGAACTACTTCCGAGGATACGATCTTCACCCTGTGCTCTTTTGTCAACAAAACATTCAAGTGGCCAAGATAATATTGCTGATCAGGTCAGTGGACCAAGAAGCAGCTCAAGCGCTGATGCCATTTAGTTTGGACTTTTTCCAATCTTATACTTCAGAAATTCATTTACCGGAAGGCGTGCAGCTTGCTCTAAGCACTATAGAGCGAGAAGACGTTATTTTCTTTATTCCGCAAAGTAGCCTGATAAGTCCAAGGAATGTGATGGAAGCGCTCGGCCCACTCTGGGTCATTGCTATTGAAGATCCTTCTCCTTCCGTCCAAATAGTTGAAACAGCCGATTCTCCTACTGTGGATGACGCTCAAATTGCAGAAGCTTCTTTGCTAGACCCTTCTAGCGCCCCAGTAGTTGGGCCCCCATCAGCGATCGAAGATCCTTCAATGGATCAAGTGATTGAAGAAGTGCACGCTGAAATTGCTCAAAAGCCTGAAGAGCCATTTATCAGAGATAAATCCAAAGGCAAGGCTGCAGTTTCTAGCTCTTACGGACTCATTCGGTCTCCTGAGCGTCCTTCTTCCTATTCGGATTTTGAGAGTGATTCAGACGCTAGAGATTTCAGACAGGCAGTACGAAACTCGCTCACCAACATTGAAGGTTCCTGCTCCAAGATGTTTGAGGCTGCTGATAGATAAATCCGAATGATGTCTGATACGCGAAGTCGCGATATTGCAAATGCTTCCAATAAAAGCACTATTACAATCATGAACAGCATATCACCACTTGTCGCTGAACTCTCTGCAGAATTCAATAGCTCAGAGAGCTTCGGCTAATGCTGACAGACATACTTCGACCGATGCCACTGCTCAGAGCATCGTTCATCAAGTCGCTCTCTTAGTTGACGAAGTTCGACTCTTGCGAAGAGAAGTCGCTGAGTTGAAAACATCTCTTGATGATGCCAAGAAGGGGGAAAATACAGAAAAGCATCAAGCGTCCAAATCAAAGAATGATAATAAAAATTGGCGATGAATGTTTGAAGAACTAGTGAGCATCAAGAAGATGTTAACTAAAAAGAGAAAGCCAAGGTATTATCTAGGAAAATATCCGATTCCAGAATTGGACGTTGATTTTTTGGAAAGTATGGGATTTCAACCTTTTGCCCGTCCGCTAAGACGACCTATCAATTGGAAACCATCAAAAGATCCAAGAAAAGATATCTATCACGATTTAATTCGTGAGCTTGGAATTTCGCCAACAGAATGGACAGAAAGGTTGTTAGAACTTAATGAAAGCGCTAGACTTCATAGGCAAGATTACGATGAAGTTCAACATACCACAATGATCGACATTGATCGTCTCCTGTTGGACTTAGCACTAGAAGTTCTCCAAGGCGAAGAAAGAGCAAAGCGACAGAAAAAGTGAATGAATTTTTTTTATATATTTTTGTTGTCGCTTTCATTATATTACTTTCAGTATAAATTATGTATGCTTATTCTTTCAATATATGAATGATTTATCGCTGAAACAACTTGTTGAGGCTAATCTAACATTAGCTAACTTTACTAACTTTTTAAACGCTAACTTATATTCTTTTGGGCTTTTCTTTTAAGTAACTCTTAAATTATAAAAGAGTTATAAGAGTTAAAAGTCTTGACATCATCAAAAAGGGGGAAATTGTTAAGAAATTTCATGTTGGATGTTTTGATGATGACAAGATAGGATTTTATGTTAGACTCCAAACACAATGTAAGTTTCTGTTTTGATAGATCTTTGTCTAAGCGTTTGAGAGTATGTAATTTTTTATTAGGCTTGTAATTTTTATCTTTATAGATTTTAGACTAAGTATTAGATACCGAATCGCTAATAGAATTCTAGGTGAGTCTATTAGAGAAGAAGTTGAAGATCAGCGTCTGAAGTCAACTGAAGATGAAGTTTTGTTCTTAGCTCCCGTCAAACGCTAAAGGACTATTTCAGGATTTATGAATCAAGCGCTCAAATCATTCTAGCGATCCGATGTCAGATTCACCTGAATTAAATCCTCAAGTCATAAAGGACTTAAATGCAATCATTCAAGGGACATTTTTTTCCAACGGGAAATAAATTCAAATGCATTAAATGCCTGATAAGAGCATTAAATGTGATAAGCCACTGTGACTTGTGGACAAGCCACCTTTTGATTAGATTGTCATAACTTCAGAGTTTATAGCTGCTCCCATCCAATCGGTGCCAACAGATTTTCAGGAATGTCAGGTTTTAGGTAAAATCACGCGCTGTGTGAAAGGCACGCTCCCACATGTGTCCAACGGACAGATCCCAAGAATTGCCTATAAATACCTTACCTTCAGCAAACCCTAAAAATATGGCACATAATATTACAAGAGAAATTTACGTACCTGCACAAGAAAAAGCTTAGAAACTCCATAGCTAAAATTCCTTCAAGCTTTTTATCTACATTCCAGACAGTCACAAAATATCTCAAACCTCTTCCAAAGAAGAAACATAAACTCCTATTGAGATATTTCAAGTTGTTTGATCTTCCCAAAAACAAACAAAACCTTGTGATAAACCTTCAACATTTCATCTGAGTGAGAAAGAAGTTGAAAACCCCTTACAGGCAGTATTTCTGAGTGAGAGAAGCTTGTAGAAGACGATCTTCATTGGTTCTGAAATCTGTGTGATCAAGGAGCCCGAGATCTTTTTCATCCCTTACTATCTTGTAGAAGATTCTGTGTGATTCTTCGAAAATCATCCTAGTAAATTCCTCCAAGTGAAAAAGGAGAAGAATGACGTAGCTGGGATTACATCACCCAGTGAACCTTACAATTTCTTGTGTCATTTACTTTAATTATTGTCTTGATTTACATTATATTATATTCTTTGGAAAAGACAAGCTAATTGCAAAGCGATTAATTAACCGATTGAACGTTAAAAATCATTTCCGCTGTGCTAACCCTCATTAAGCGATCTAGGCATTACCCTACTTTGGTAAATTGCTAAAATCACTAAGTCTAAGTTATCTCTACTGAAGCGCCTGACCCAAGTGCTCAGCTTCTAAGCGTTCAAATCTTTAAAAGTGATACGAAATTTTTTTTGAAGTCGAAAAAGACTTCAGGGTCTATTCAACCCCCCCCCCCACCACTTCTAGACCCTTTCGTATGCCACTTGGGACCACCATCAATGGAATTGATATATTAAAAACACGGCTTGCCGTAATTCAATCACATGGGCAATTACTCTTAGATCGTCAATGATTGAAAAGTGGAGAAATTCTCTAGCAACCAAGAAGTGTGGGTTGGAGAATGTTAAGGGGCAAGTTTTTACAATGAAGGGAGAGGTCCTTTTATAGGCCTCGGATGTGAAAGAAATATACAACAAAATGAAATCCAAACTTAGATTCTAAAATCTGTTGCAGGTAAGGCTATATAAGGCCTTCAATTATTGTACTACAAACAGTAAAAAAGTACATAGGTGGCAGCAGTGAATAGTAAAAAAATTGCTAAAAATATTAAAGTCTACTGCTTTGAATTTAGTGCCTTGTTTGATAGCTGAATTATTGCTGCATATTATTCTCCTTGATGCTGGTACTTTTAAGGCTTTTGGTTGGGAGATGAATTATTTTGCTAAAACTTTGTCTTCTAGTATGTGTCTTGGCTGGATCCTTCTAGATCTGGATTATATTTGGGCTGATATTCCAAGCTAGGTGTTACTTTCTTTCCTAATGTTGTAACACTGAATCTGCATCTGACGCTTGTTGGAATAAAAATACTCTGATGCGGTGCTTGAAAAATTAGCTGATAATCTGGTGATAAGTCCATATTTGATCTCATATATGGTCGTTGTGTCTTTCTTTTTATTCCTAGAGCTAGCTTGAGTTCTTCTGCATCTGCTAAGGGATTTGATACTACATAACATAGTCTGAACAATTCTGACTTGGCTGGTTCCCAACTTTCATAATTTTCATTTACCGTTATAAAGGAATGACCAATTTCTACTGCTGTAGTGTTCCAAATTGTAGGTAATGATGATACGTCCAAACGAAGATGGAAAGCTCTTTGGCTGAAAGAAAAATCAACTGTCTCTGAAATTTGTCTGCCTAAATGTTTTACTTGATCTGGATCAGATATAAATATTGTTGATACAAAACCTTAGTCTAATAACCGTTGAATGCTAATAAAAGTATCGTCTATCCATCCTTCTCTGAAGAGTGAAGCATCTATGTGGACATTAGGCCATGAAAAATATTTGATTGTATAAAATTTTAATGTTCATTCCTGGCGAATAGGTTCTCCTTTCCATTGCAATAAATGAGTTAAGGGCTTTATTCCTTCTATTTGCTGAGTGATGAGGATTTGGGCTACTTTTAACATCCTTGCATAAAAACTATCTTCTGTTTTCTGCCATATCATGTGTTGTATTTCTTCTGGAAAGGTTAAAACTGTACGACAAGGATAATGAAAGGTCCGAACATATAATAATTGATAGCATTTATCCTTGATTGTTTTGGGAACATCAATTTGTCTTGGGTTTGTTATATGGGCTGATAAATTTTAATGCTGGAATAATAAGTTTTGACAAAAAATTTCAAGGTTGGTAAAACGATTGGTTATGGTTTCAAGATCTTCTTCGAGTGATTCTACGTCTGGGCTTATAGGCTGCTTCCCTTTTGAAAGTAATTTGGGCTTTGAGTTTTCGGCATTGGGCTGAATGTAAAAATTTGGGCCTAAAAGTCTCTTTGTTGCTGCTATTACTTCATGAAATTGTTTAAATGGCTCCAAGTGTCCTTTTGCTACCTTTTGAATGCTTTGTAACGCCATTTAATAGTCAGTAAAAATTCCAACTGGCTGTCCTCTAATAACTAGATATACCACTGCTTTTTCTGCTAGAAATTTTTTGTTTTCTTTCTCAAAATAGTAGCAAAGTGCGTTTAAGGCTGATAATTTGCTGGATGGTGAATTGACTTCCCATAATGCATTTAGTAGAATGCTCTGATCTTCTGTAATATAGGGAGTATCTTTTGGGGGTCTAAAAGCATGTCTAATTGGAAGTGCTATTTTGCCAAAGGTTTTAAAAATATTTTGAGTGGCTGGATTAAAGAATTGTGTTTCAATTGCAAAGGCTGGTCTATTCGGAATATTTTGCTGAAAGTTAAGCCTGAAAGCTGGTCTTCGGGCTATTTGGTTGAATGGTATTAGAGCTACAGAGGGACGTCGTGTTTGTTGGTTGTCTTGGTCGTTGGAAGCCATGATCTGTTACCCAAAATTAAAGTTAATTGTCTGCTTAATAAATCTTCTATGCTATTGTTTGATCTTTTAATATGTTCAAATTCTACTTTATATCCATTACCTTCTATTGCATTTCTAAAATTTAACCATCTTTTGTTATTTTGTTTTCTAGAATTTTCAATTTATATGAATCTAACTACAGCTTCACAATTTGTTCTAATGGTAAAAGGTTTATTCAAATATAGTCTAAAATGGCCTATTGCTTTGACTATTCCTGCTATTTCATAATCTAGCTGGTCCAATCACTTCCTGTTTTATTAAAGTTACCACTGGAATAAGCTGATATTTTTTCTTCATTTTTTGGAGAAAATTTTTGAGGTTTACATTTTAATATTGCTCCCCATCCTTCTATAGAGTTGTCTACTTCTATTATGACATAATCAGTACTTAAAGGTAATTCTAAAGGCTTAAGGTCCTTAACGATTTCCTTAATTTATCTAACTAGATTAATATCTTCCTGATTAAAGTGTCTCTGGCCAGATTTTCCCGTTTTCTTATAAAATGGTCCGACTAATTTACTAAGTTTAAGAATGAATTTTCTAGAGTAATTCAATATTCCTAGAAAAACTTGTATTTGTTTTAAGTTTTCAAGTTTATCGGGGAAATCTAAAATCTTTTAAGCTATATGAGGTTGTAATTTAATCTGTCCCTTTCCTATTTCGAACCTACCTCCTTACGTGTATTAAAGCAAGTGGACTGGTCGTGTGTAGTAATAAAGTTAAAGTCCGGGTCTCTTGTAAAAAGCAATTCCAAAACAAGAATTTTATTTTTAGACACTACTCTTGTGTTGGCCATTTTCTATTTATTAAATTTACTACCCGATTTCTCGGCTGTAATAATCCTTAAATAATTACTACCCGATTTCTCGGCTGTAATCCTATATATAATTGATGGTTCTTGTTTTATCCGAGAATCTAACCAACAATCATGCATTCAAGTTCTAGAATTTCCCCGGATTAATCCGGCTAACTGCACCCGAGAATGTTCCCTATTTTTTACGGATTATGTTTCCTCTTTGCAGAAAATAATTTAAGCAATAAATCATGCATATGGTAGCTAAGCATATGATGCATTCAAACAAGATCAAGACACAAAGCAACAATAGAATTAATATGAAAAACACAATAAACAATTATCATAATTTAGCCTCAACATGGCCTTAGTTCGAATCTAAATGTTTTAAATTAAGATTCATATTCATAGACAAAAACAAATCTAAATCTAAGAAACTCCCTCGTATTTTTGATGGTTGAACTTCGATCTTCATCTCTTCCATGCTTCTTGATTTCTTCTTCATCTTCAAAGATAATCTTCATTGGATGATGAAGGTAATGATAGGATGTGTTTAGGCTCCCCAAATGGGGAATGTGTATTCAAGTGTGTTTGTAGGATGGTCTCCAATCCTCCTTTTATAGCCAAAAGAATTCACCAACCAAGAACATGTGCGAAATGTCCTTCACTACAGCTGAACCATGCTATCCATTTTTTGTCTTCTTCTACCATTTGGATGATTCAAGTCCCCATGTAAAGATTGTATCCACTTCGGTCTCTAAATTAGATCAAGGTGTGCGAAAATTGAAAAGCTTGTTCTTGCTTGTTTGGTCGTAATCTTTTTATACGTCCTTGCCCGTTCTTCGATTGTATCCATAAGATTAGTTAACTCATTTGAACCTAAAACATATTAATAACACGTAAAAATGACTCCTATCAAAACCTAAAAAGCTTTTTTTCTCTTAAAAAGGACACTACTCTTCCATTCTATAAGCATCATCTTCAGAAACTACTAAAATGTCATCTATTATACTAAACAGAAATCTAAATGTTTGAATATGCTATCCATAAATCTTTGAAATATTGCTGGAGCATTTTTAAACCAAAAGATAGACCATTACTCGAAATGTCCTTCACTACAGCTGAATGCTATCCATTTTTTGTCTTCTTCTACCATTTTAATTTGATTGTATCCACTTTTTAGATCAAATTTTGAAAAAATCTTTTTATTATAATTATAACTCATTTTTATTAGGTATTGTATAAGCATCATCTTCTGTACTATTCTAGGTTTTCCTCTTTTATTTTTGCATTATTTCTTACTATAAAGGCTGCTGATCTATGTAGACTATCACTTCTTCTTATAATACTAATTTCTAACATTTCTTTTATTTGTGTTTTGAATTCTTTTATATCTTCAGGAGTATATTCCATAGTTGTTGTTCTTATTACTATATCATGGTATAAGATGTTTAGTTTAAAAGTATAGTTTACTTTATTTTTGGCTAAATCATCTCCTATAAATCCTAACATTTCTAATTTATGCAGAATTCTTTTATTTTCTAGGTTTAACACTTCTAATCCCTTTCCTATATCTCTAATTTCTTCATCTAATAGGATATCGATGGTTTCAGATTCTATATTATTTAATGTCCTATATTCTCTAATTTTTTCAAACATAATTATACTTTCCCAACTAATTTATTACCATGTCCACCACGCTTCGCAGTCAACTCTGATTGTTTAATGTATCTATTAGTTGGGAAAGTATAATTATGTTTGCTAATAGTAATATAATTTTTTTCCCACTAATATACTTCCATTTAATGCACAAATAAAGTTTAAACCTAAAAGGAATTCTGGGCTTTTTGATATTATCTGGTGCTATAAGTACTTGTCCTAATGTATATTTGCTACTATAATTTCCTGAAAAATCCTTAAATTGTATTCCTACGTTAATTAACTCTTTTGTTCTTCTCATTAATCTATTTTCTGCAGTTCTACTAGTAACAGTATAACTTAATTGTGTTTCAAATTCTTTTGGTACAAGACTAGAGTTAAGCATGCTTTTTGTACTTCCTGTATCTAAAATGACTTTAGTTTTAATATATTTTTCTTGATTACACCATATTCGAAAATCTAAAAGTATTAAACTACTAGTATAGGGTACCTGTATTTGAGGTTCATACGCTGTATTTTGTAAATGGGTTTTTTCTAATTGTTGGTTAAGTTCATCAATTTCTTCTATAACTACACCCTTTCCTTGAGTCTGATTGTTGTTTACATTTTCATTATATTTTAATTTTAATTCTATTAATTGTATTCCTAAGTCTAAATTTTCTATTTTCTGGCTTAGAATTTCTATAGTCTCTAGTTTTTTACTAGGTTTAGGAGATACATCTGTTTCTATATTGTATGCGTCTTTAGCACAAATAAAACAAATTTCGTCAAAACATATATTGCATTGATATCTTAAATGCATATCATGATATAATCTACAAATACTACAGGCTATACTCATAGTTCCTTTTCCATTTATATATTTATGTTCACATGAATTATTCATCTAGGTATACTCTATTATATTTGGAATTTCTGATCCTTCTTCACTTACCATACTAAATAGGCTTTAATTATCACTTTCATTACTGTCTATACTTACTACATCTTCATCTAATTGTTCTGCAATGGCTGCCCTTTCCATATTAAATTGTCTTTACAGGTATCTATTAGCTAAATGTTTAGGATCTCCAAAAATAAAGCAAGTACATTTCCTAGTTGATGGCTTTCTAACATAATTAGAGAGTTTTCTTCCTTGTTTATATTGTCTAAAACTGGACTTTGGTTTATTGGATTTTATAAATATTTTTCGTTTTGGTTTAAAGTAATTTCTTTGTCCATATTGTTGTGGAGTGTATATAGCTTTTCTACAAAACTCATAAGATTGTTTTCTAATTTGTTCTCTAATGAATTCTTCTTTACACCATTCCTGAAGTTTAAAGAAAGTATATTGTACTTTAGGTCCTATACCTAATCCTGTAAGATTACCATTGTTTTTTTACTCATTCTTCATGTATTCTTTTTCCTAAATCTTGTGGTAATTTCGTAAAATATCTATTACATAATTCTTCATAAAATGCTTTATTAGCTTCTCCTATTAATCTTGTAAATTCCTGATTAAAAGGTATAATATATTTCATATCGATTATAGTGAGTTGTTCTAGGTTTCTAAGTGTGGTATCTTGTATGAATGTATTTTCTCTTCCTAGATCTATTCCTATTATTAAAGTTCTAATAAAACTAGTAAAATTATAAGGATTATTTTCTAAGGCCTTTATTTCATTAATTCTATTAGGATCCTTTTTTTTCTTACTTTGCCAGATAGATAATGCTGTAGGTGCTAAGCATGTTTCTAAAAAGTTAAACATATCTATATCTGCTTTTTTATTTATTTCCCAATATCTTACTACACATTGTTCCCATATATTTACTTCTTCTTCTTTCTGGCCATATTTTGGCTCCTAATTCAATTACTAACATGGTTCCACTGCATGGTTTTTCCTATAGGTTGTCTTGGTCCTATATATTATTTGGGCTGGGTTGATCCACATTTCATATGTTGGGCTTTTCCATTCTGGCTACCATTTTTCTTTCTACATAGGGTCTAGTTGGAACTTCACTCTAATTTGGTTCACTTAAAAAATAAACGAAACGAGGACAAAATTAGAATCAAAATTGATTTTTAAATATTCTATGATATACAGATACATATCATCAAAATATTGTATCTTAAAATTTTAAAAATTTATCGTTTTGTATTCATATCGGTATCGGCCTTCGTATCTATATTCAGCATCGATCATTTAGATTCTATACATACATGGATCACACACTTAACCCGCATTCGAGAACCGAGCCTTTTCACGTCGTTAAAGTTCGTTCAACTAATCCAATTTACACCTACATGCATTGAACATATATGATCTTTTTACTACATTAATGCCCAATGTAAAGGACGAGAAATAACTTTATTCCTCGTTTGTTTAGACTAAGACTTCACTAGTAATTACACCAAATTTCAGTGAGCTAAGTGATCGCCCAAAATAAATAATAAAATGGAAAATTACTAATATCCCCCTAAAATACATTTTTATATCTAAAAAACTCATGAAAATATTTTTCAATCTCAAAACCCACTCTCAAACTTTTCATCAAAAATCCCCAAAGTTAAGGTTAAAACTTTTTTGACTAAACTACCCTTCTTTATTCAGTTTAATTGATCAATTGATCTTTTTTTATCAATTTTTTTTCTTTTAAAATTTTCAAAACATAAGTTGAATATACAGATTTTATTTTTAGAAGTAATATTTTTTAATTTTTTATATAATTTTTCTTTTTTACTATGATATTAACTAAAAATATATTTTTAAATTTTTTAAGAACATTAAAATCTGTAAAATTTAAAAATAAAATTATGTTTTAGTCAATTCAATATACATTTCTAATAATCATCTCTATACAAAACTACAATTAATTAATTTTTTTAGTTTAGAAGGCTAAGGGCAATTAAGTCCATATTTTGTTAACCTTACATTTTGGACTTTTTGAAATGAAAGTGGTGAATGGTTCTTTGGATTGAAATTTATCAAGGGTTTTTTGGATATATATAAGAATTTATTTAGGTGTTTTTTTTTAGTAATTTTTCCTAAATAAAATAATAAAACATAACATAATTGGTCAAGGGGTGATGTGGTAATTTTGGTGTTCATGTCTGGGCCGACTCATATTATCCCCTCTATTAAATAAATAACAAACGTCAAATTAATCCACCCATATTAAATCTTATCCATCATATAAATTTCTTCTTTTAAGAAAAGACAACAAAATCGTTTCAACGTGGGTAGAAAAGAAAACCCTCAAATTTCTTTGTAGACATTGTCAAGAGTCATATGACTTTAATTTATGGGACAAAAAAAATATTTTGGGAAAAATACTAAAACCCCCTGAAATAAATTTTCATATCCAAAACCCATGAAAATATTTTCAATCTAAAAATCCACGCTACAAAACTTTTCATTCAACAAAACCCAAAAGTTAAGATTAGAACTTTTTGAACTAAACCACCCTTCATTTATTAAGTTATGAATTGGTTAATTGATCATTTTTTATCAAAATGTTTTTGTGTTAAATTTTTTAAAATTGATAATTGATAAATACAATTTTTTATTTTTTGTATTAAATATTTAAATATTTTCATATAATTAATATTGACTTTATACGTAGCTATCTGAAAATATTTTTAAATTTTTATAGAAGATTAAAAATTAAAATTACATTTAGTATCAATTATCAGTATAAATTTCTAATAAATAAATCCATACAAAACTAGAATTAATTAAATTTTTAATCTAGGCTAAGGGTAATTAAGTCCCTAAATTTGTTACACTAATGTTGACTTTTTGGAATGAAAAGTGGTGTAATGGGTTTTTGGACATACAAATTTATTTTAGGGGGGTTTTTAGTAATTTTCCTAATGGCCAACTTTATCAGAGTCGGACCGGAAAAAAGAATGGAAATCTGTATGTAAACGTTGATATTTGAGCAATAATCCATCGATCTTATCCCAAGACAAAGAAGAAATAGGGAACAAAGTTAGGCAAGTTAGGCAAGAAACAAAGAGACAACGGAAATTGGAATATGAGAGATTTTTGTGTGTGAACAAGCTAAAATGTCATTCTATTGTTTTTTTAGTTGTTGGATTTTTCATGAAAGAGCTATATATTATTAATTTAACGATTCAATATTAGGAATAACGAATGTTCCTAGTAACAAATGTTGTCTTTAGAGCGGAAGACCCAAGATATTTTCAGGATTCAAAATTACTAAAATAACAGACGAAACTCATAATAAGCAACCTTACCATCATAGTTACTAATATAACCGTGACGAAATAGAATAATAACAAAATCAGTCTAATATTCTGAACTAACGTGCTGAATGAGAATGTTAAGAAGAAAAAATCAAAAATCATAATTCTTATATATCAAATATTGTATGTTCTGTTACAACGAAATTTCTTATTATAATTAATTATATCTTTGATAATGGGAGTCAAATTTATTTTTAAGTACTACACATGTATATAATAGACATATCATCAACATATCGTATCCTAAATTTATAAAATTTGACATATTTTGTATCCATATCGTATCGCATTCGTATATGTATTCGTGCATCATAGATTTCTATACAAACTTGGATCACTTAAACGGCATTCAGGAACCGAGCCTTTTCACGTCGTTAAACTTCGTTCAACTAATCCAATTTACACCTAAATGCATTTACAAATATGTGACATTTTCACTACAATTAATGCACCAATGTAGAGGACAAAAAATAACTTTATTCTTCGTTTGTTTAGACTAAGAACTTCACTAGTAACTACAGCAAATTTCAGTGAGCTAAGTGATTCGCCCAAAATAAATAAATAAATAAAATAATAAAACAATTAGACATAATTGGTCAAGGGGTGATGTGGTAATTTTGGTGTTCATGTCTGGGCCGACTGGTGTTGAACTGAGTGGGGGTGGTAGACGACGGTGGCTGGAATGAAGAAAGATTAGAAGAAAAAAAGTAAAATAAAAAGAAAAAATAGGTAAGGATCTAATCCTAAACGTCAAATTAATCCACAGATATTAAATCTTATCCATCGTATAAATTTCTTTAGAAAATAAGACAACAAAATCTTTTTCACGTGGGAAGAAAGAAAACCAGCCAAAATTGGGAAATTCTAGCCAGCTCTCGCTCCATTCAAATATCTTTGTAGTCATTGTCAAAAGTCAAAAAAAGAATCGCTCATTCAAACAAATACTTTTCAACGTGCCCCCATAACTCTAAGTACCTACAATGCATTATAAAGACTCACCATTCCTGCCTTATGCTTCCACACCAACCATTTCTTTCCTGCAATCACTCCTTTGTACTAAAATATGATTATCTCCACCACCAAAAAATCTCTGATAACAATTTACACCCTGTTGGTCGTACTTCTGGCCACCGGGAAATGGGTTTCCGCCCAGAATTGTGGCTGTGCACCTAACTTGTGTTGCAGCCGATTCGTTTATTGTGGTTTGGTTAGGCAATGACTATTGTGGCACCGGATGTCGGTCTGGCCATGCAACGGTGCACCGAGCAATAACGGTGGAAGAGTTTCAGATATAGTCACTGATGCTTTCTTTAACGGGATTGCTAATCGGGCACCCGCTGGTTGCGCCGGAAGGGGATTCTATACCCGTGCTGCTTTTCTCAATGCGGTCAATTCATATCCCACATTTGGGACTACAGGTTCCAGGGACGATACTAGGCGTGAGATTGCGGCGTTCTTTGCACATGTCACGCATGAGACTGGAAGTAAGTTTTGTACTAATTAGTCTATCTATCACATTTTATTTCATTTCATATATGCTATTGTTGGTACATCAGCTAAGAAATTTCTCTCTAATTAAAGAGTTAACTTGTGAACAATACTAGGGCATATATAATTTCAAATTGTTTAGATATTTATCCATATAATTGGAAACACTGCATTAACAATTGACCTATTTTTTTCCGGTGCAGGTTTGTGCTATAGAGAAGAGGTAGGTGGTCAATCAAGAGACTATTGCGACGAGAACAATCGACAGTATCCCTGTGCACCCAATAGGGGTTACTATGGGCGAGGTCCCCTACAGCTGTCGTGGAACTACAATTATGGTCCAGCAGGCCGAAGCATAGGATTGACGGATTGAACAACCGGAAATTGTAGCCAATGATCCAGTTATATCTTTCAGAACAGCCCTGTGGTTTTGGATGAATAATTGTCATGCTGCGATAACTTCTGGACAGGGATTTGGGGCTACTATTCGCGCCATTAATAGTATGGAATGCAATGGAGGAAATGCAGGCACTGTGACTTCTCGAGTTAACTACTATACAAACTATTGTAATCAACTTGGTGTTAATCCTGGTGGTAACCTTCGTTGTTAAAAGAAGAGAAACGAAAAATTAAAAGAGGTTGAAAACATGTATCGCAGATGGATGAAGCCTCTCCTACATGCAACATATAGATTTGCTTGTGGTTGTGGTACTACAATAAAGTTTTATTTATGTTGAAAAGGATTTGATCCTTATCAAGAGAACGTCTAAAATAAATTATTTATATTCCACATTTTGCATAAATAAAACAACTATCGGTATCCTTAATCTCTAGAGATCACATTTTTGGCATTGACTGCCTTAAGTGTTTTGCTGCATCGGTCTCAATATTGTCGATTTTGTGAAAATAAACTTTTTTTTTTTTATAAAAAGTACAAAAAATTATACCAACAGGCGAATATAGCTCATAGCATATGGCTTCTATACCAAACCTATGTGCCCAGCAACTAAAAATAATATATACGAGTAAACAGTAAAACTCTACACCCTTCACATCAAAATCCTATCTAATTATAAGTACCCCTTTTTCTCTTGTATTCAATCTTCTTTTCTGGCAACTTATAAATCTGCAGATCCATTTTCAAACCATAAGCATGGTCTTAATTTCCATCAAAACGCTGAAATTTCGGGTGTCCTAGTGTATCGAAGGGAAATCTCACTTTCAATCCAACTTCGCAAAATATTCACTGAAACGCGAAATTCCCCAATTATCACGATATTGGTTATGATTAGGTTGTCTCAATTGCATTATTAGTGTTTTTATTATGTAACCACCTAGAACATTAGTGTACCTTGACCACCTTGACCACAATATTGATCCACCAGTTGTAGAAATTGTGGAGAATTTGATCACATGATGTAATACTTGATGCATTTTCCTAGGTATCCTGCAGATTTAACTGGATCACCATTGGGCGGTGATTTTAGATTCCTTCTGGCAAGAAGATAATTTTGCCATAGGAAATTCTACACACCAATTATGCTTAATAAGGACTGTCAATTTTTGAATAAATTCTCCCACCCTCTTTATGATTGTTATTCCATGAATATTCACATACTTTCCATCTCATCTCTTCAAGTTCACACTGAACAACGCACTCCTTGAAATCAATAAACACATTAATAGTAATAGGGCCACTCCCTATTCTCTCTGAAATATTCAACACAGAGTTAAAGTCTACCAAGACTCAATAACCTCTTGTGCCAGTTCTTTTAAATCTATCCACATCCACATTCTGTCTATAGTGTGGTTATAAGCATAAACAAATGTAATAACAAACTTCTTCTGAGTTGTTATATTTCGTGCCTCACAATGATTAAAACTGAGTTATTGTATTCCCACTTGGATATCAAAGAAATCTTTGCTTCATACAATCTAAATTATGCCTCTACGATTATCATCAATATTTGTAACACCTCCTCCCATCCCTGACACTTTATATTGTATACAGTTTCATATTTCTATTTTTTGATTTTGTGTTCTAAAATTCCACATAAACCAATTCTATGTTTATTACGGAGAGCAATAAACCTCCTCTGTTTACCTGGGTTGTTTAGTCCTCGAACATTCCAAGCAGCTAGATTCTCCATACTAGAAACTGTTACTACTTCATGTTTTACCATTTATTGTTGTTCACTCGTGCTTGCACTTGCATTTTCAATTGGTAGTCTAATTTCTTCTTTCTGTTATGGATTTTCCACTTCTAGAAATGTTATTCCAATTTGACCTTCCTTTAGTTCTTTCTTTATCTACATTAACAGTGCTTGGCTTCTTATCTGTCTCCTTCTTATTTTCTATTATTTCCGTCATCTGTTGGCCTTAGTTTACCTTTAATGGTTTTGTTTAGGCACCCACATTTGTTTTTCTTTCTTTTTCCTACACACTTGTTTTTCATGCCCGTAACCTCTGACAATGTCTGCATTTGATTGATTTCAATTTATACTTCACTCTATGTTCTATCACTATACCTCTTTCATTCGCAAAGTGCACCACATTAGGCATGTGATTTAAATCCACCTCAACCAGAACTCTGGCATAGTATATCTTCTCTTTTCATTTAATCAGCTGTAATTGGATTCCCAACTAAACTCACAATCTTATTCAAAGAAATACTATTCCAATACTTTAAGTCTAGTTCTTCCAATTGAATCCACATTGATACTTTCTCAATTAGCATTTTACTGTAATTCAATTTCTCAGACCACGGTGTAAGTATAGCAAGTTTGTTATCAAAGTGAAATACTCCTAACTCCATCACTGTATCTCTAGAATCCAGCTTTGAAAACGTACTGTAAACACTTTATTAGGCATCATCAACACTTTTTCTACACCATATTTTCCCCATATTCTTTTGATATAACCTTTCATATTAGGGAATGATGGATTTGCACCCAGGACATAACAACCACTAATGTGATCTAATATTTAATTTCAGATTGCACGTCTTTCACCTCAATTTTGTCCATCATTTTCCCTATTGTAGGTTTTGGTTTCTTAAATTGTAGCTTCCAACAACATTTCTAAACTAAGATACATCAAAATTGTCCCATGCAAGACCTGTTTTAACTGGACTAAGGTTTCTTTTCTCCCTTCAGTGATCTCCTCCATCTCTTGTTGCTCTGGTGATTTACTCTTGGTGGTCCCAAGTGGCATATGAAAGGATCTAGAAGGGGGGGGGGGGGGGGGTCAGGTTGAATAGAACCTAAAGTCTTTTTTTACTTTAAAAAATTTTGTATCACTTTTAAGAGTTTGAATGAACGCTTTGTAAGTAAAGCGCTAGGTCAGGCGCTAAAGATAAGATAACTTAGACTTAGTGATTTCAACAGTTACCAAAGTAGGGCAATGCTTAAATCGCTTAAGCAAGGTTAGCACAACGAAATTGATTTTTAAGGTTAGCGTTCTTTTAGCCAAATAGTCGCTTAACCATTTTTAAAGACTTTTTGAAGATATGATGTGAATAGTAAAGTAAAGCAATAAAACAGTAAAATGACACAAGATATGTAAGGTTCACTGGGTGATGTAATCTCCAGTTACGTCCTTCTTTTCCTTTACACTCGAAGGAAATCAACTAAGATGATAATCAAAGAATCACACAGAGGCTTCTATAAAATAGAGGATAAAGAAGATGATCTTGAGCTCCTTGATCACACAGACTTCAGCTCCAATGAAGATCTTCTTCAACAAGCTTCTCTCACACAGAAGTGCTGCTTGTAGATCAACAACTTTCTCACGCAAATGAAAGAGGTTGAGGCTTTTCGTCATAGGTTTGTTTGATTTTGAGAAGTTCAAACAACTTGGAATATCTCAATAAGAGTGTAGGGTTCTTCTATGAAGATGTTTGAGATATCGGTGACTATCTTTGGAATGTATGTGAAAAGCTTGAAGGATTTTGGCTATGGAGTTTATAAGCTTTTCTTAAGAATATTTCAGCAAAGTTTCGACCTACGTTTTGTGCATGTATATATGTTTTTTTAAGGTTTGCTAAAGGTTATTATTTTTAAAGATTTCTTGGAATTTGTCCGTTGGACAAATGCAGGCGTGCGTATCTCATGCGACGCGTAAATAGCGCTTTTCTGACATTCCTGAATTTCAAGTTAATTCTTTATGTGTCAAAGATGAAAAAAAATATTATTGTTGTAACATTTTTATGTGTTATTTTTAAAGAAAACTATAGTTGTAATTTCCGAATTGGACAACCCCTTTTTTAAAACTTGCTACGGAATAAGAATGTCTTAGCTAAGGAATTTCATAATAATTTAGTAGCTACTTTAATAGGAAATTTCTTGAATTTGTTCTCTGACAGAAAAAATCCGTGCAATGTGTATACGTAGCTAATTATTCATAACCATTTATGTGTCCGTCTTATTTGGAAATTTTCAATCTATGTGACGGAATATCCATAGCTAATATATCGATAAAATCGTGATTTCAACTATATAATGCTGAACTTAAATGTTCTAGCCTTAAGGTATGTAATGGTAATTAAAATTATTGCTTATATAAGAATATTTCCATTGTCAAATCATTGGACTTTCTAAGATATTATAAGTTAAATTTTCACTGTGTTTAGGGGATTGTCCTTACCATTGTAAGAGATTAATACTCCTCCTATATTAAATTTCTTTATGTCGTAACACCACAAATTGTATGATTTTTCTAATTTTATTAAAATATTTTGGCTCAATGCCAAACCTCAACCTATAGGTGGTTCCTAAAAAATTAAATTGTACCCTTAATTATGCATTGGTGAAGGAATGTGTAAGGCAACTTTGACAAAATGGTAGTTAATTGTCATGGTCATTAAAGCTTAATAATATCTTTTTCCTTTGTTTCTTACTGTACTTACACAGAATTTAGGTGTTAAGATGAATGTATTTATTTTCAATCACTTTAAGAGATTCATCATTACTAAAGTATTAATATAGTAATTTCACACACTTGTAATTTTATGAAGTTTTACTTTTGCAGGGTATTCATGCTATTACTCTGATAGGTTTGAGTGTGGAGACAAATCAAAGTGCTAAAGGAAGAAGAATTTGAGTTGGAACGACGCCTAGGTACAACCCGACACGCGCCTAGGCGCAACCCAAATGCTGAGCAGTTGCTACTGCTGGCGGCGCCTAGGCGCCGGCACAGTGGCGCCCAGGCGTGGCCAAATTGTGCCTGGGCGTGGGTCCGACGCTGGGAGAGTTATTTTGACACTATTTTGTGTTATTTTGGCAAATTTTGAGTCACCTACTCAGATTAGGTCATTATAACTTAGTCTCCAAGTGTAGAACATATAACTAGATGAAATTCTCTTCATTGTGATTGTATCTCTCTCTCAAGATTGATAAAATCTCTCTGGCATAGGTCCGTGAATGTAGGCAATTTTTCGAACCACGTAAAATCGCCGTCTCTTTTTCTTGCTTTCTCTTTACTTTTAAGTTCGTTTATGCGCATTGATTCCTAACAACTGGTATCAGAGCCACGGGTTCAAGCAATCGGTGTGAATCAATGGCGTCGGAAGAAGGAAAAGTGAAGATTGACAAATTTGATGGAAAAGACTTTGGATTTTGGCGAACAAAGATGGAGGATTATCTATACCATAAAAAGCTCCATCAACCATTGTAGGGGAAGAAGCCTGAAAAGATGTCAGACGAGGATTGGGAGTTATTGGATAGGCAAACCCTAGGAGTCATTCGATTGATGTTATCGAGAAACGTGATGTTTAACATCCTAGATAAAAAAACAACAGCGGGTTTGAAGAAGGCATTATCCAATATGTATGAGAATCCATCCGTATCGAATAAAGTCTATCTGATGAGACATTTATTCAATTTGAGGATGATGGACGGAGGATCGGTGACCAACCATATCAACGAGTTCAACGTGATCATCACTCAGTTGAGCTTGGTTGATATTAATTTCGAGGACGAGATAAGGGCCTTAATTTTTCTATCTTCATTGCCGGATATTTGGAGTGCGACGGTAACTGCTGTAAGTAGTTCGTCTAGCCAAAGGAAGTTGAAAATTCAGGAGGTTCGGGATCTGATTTTGAGCGAGGATATTCGCCGAGGGAATCAGAAGAACTCACGTCTGCTTCATTGAGTGCAGAAAGCAGAGGAAGAGGTGTTCAACGGATTGGTCAGAAAGGTAGAGGTCGATCCAAGTCAAAGGGGAGAGGGAAGTCAAAACCGCGCAAGGAGGCTGATTGTTGGGGCTGGGGGAAGAAAGGCCATTACAAGAGGGATTGTCCTGAAAAGGCGGGTCAGAATCAAAACCGGGAACATTAACAAGAAAATGCAGTAGTAAAAGACGTAGGAGATGCTTCGGTTTGTTGTGTTGACAGTCCAGTCGACCAATGGGTTCTGGACTCAGGTGCGTCGTTCCATGCTACTTCATGTAAGAATTATCTAACAAATTATGTTTCTAGAAAATTTGAAAAGGTTTTTCTTGCAGATGATGAACCCTTGGAAATAGTTGGTAAGGGTGAGGTCAGAGTGACGAAGGCACAGGGAATGCAATTGAAACTGCATAATATGAGACATGTTACGGGGTTGAGGAAGAATTTGATCTCAATGGGTCAAATTGACAGTGATGGGTACACTACGGTGTTTGGTGGTAGTGTATGGAAAATCACCAAAGGTAATCTAGTGGTGGCTCGTGGTAAGAAGTCGGGGACTCTGTATACCACAGAAATAAAGAAGGACTCGTTTGCTGTACTCGAGGCTATAGAGGATGTTCACTTATAGCATAGGCGACTAGGGCATATGAGTGACAAAGGAATGAGAATCATGACATCCAAGGGGAAGTTACCAATCTCCAAGACGATTGAATTGGGTCTTTGCGAAGACTGTGTGCTTGGGAAACAGAAAAAGGTGAATTTTTCCAAGACGGGTAGAGAACCGAAGGCAGAGAAATTGGAGCTTGTGCATACTGATGTATGGGGACCGGCTCCCATACAGTCTCTTGAAGGGTCGAGATATTATGTTACCTTCATTAATGATTCCACTATAAAGGTATGGGTCTAGTCTTTGAAAAATAAGTCGGATGTGTTTAATACCTTTAGGAATGGAAGGCAGAAGTCGAGAATGAAACAGGTTGAGATTGAAGTGTCTGAGGTCAGATAATGGCGGGGAGTATGATAGCTAAGAGTTCAAAGACTATTGTGCAGAGAATGGGATCAAGATGATTAAGACCATTCCGGGGACTCCGCAGCAGAATGGGATTGCAGAGCGGATGAATAGAACATTGAATGAACGAGCTAGGAGCATGAGGCTTTACTCCGGGTTGCCAAAGACGTTTTGGGCTGATGTAGTGAGCACGATGGCTTACCTCATCAACCGGGGACCTTCAGTACCGTTGGACTTCAAAATACCGGATGAGGTTTGGTCTGGAAAGGAGGTAAATTTATCGCATTTAAAAATTTGGTTGTTTATCTTATGTCTTGCGAAGTTCTGATGACAGGGATAAGTTAGATCCTAAGGCACAGAAGTGCATCTTTATTGGCTATGGAGGAGAGAGTTTTGGGTATCGGTTCTGGGATTACCAAAACAACAAAATCATAAGGCATAAGAATGTCACGTTCAATGAAAATGTGCTTTACAAGGATAGACTTGGAGCAGAGACTGAGGAAAATGAGAAACCAAAGGCGATATTGGAAGAGATCACTCTAGACGAGGTTGCTAGGAATGACACTGGAATAGGATCGAGGATGATCCGGACACTCCACCACCAACTTTGAGAAGATCGAGTAGAACTCCTAAACCAAACATGAGGTATCCCCCTTCCTTACACTATTTACTTTTGACGGATTCGGGTGAACCCGAGTCGTACAAAGAGGCGATGAGTGTGGGAGATTCTCTCAAGTGGGAGCTAGCCATGAAGGATGAAATGAGCTTGCTTGAGAGAACTAGCACTTGGAGGTTGACTGAGTTACCGAAGGGGAAACGGTCCTTGCAAAATAAGTGGGTATGCCCAGTTAAGGATGAACCGGATGGTAGTAAAAGGTACAAGGCGAGGTTGGTGGTCAAAGGGTTCCAGCAGAAGGAAGGGATTGACTACACTGAGATTTTTTCGCCGGTTCTCAAGTTAACTACAATTAGGATGGTTCTAAGTTGTTGCTACAGAGGACTTACATCTTGAGCAATTAGATGTAAAAACGGTATTCCTCCATGGGGAATTGGAGGAGGATATCTACATGGTTCAACCGGAAGGTTTTTTGGAGAATGGACGAGAAGACCTTGTGTGCAAGCTAGAGAAAAGCTTGTATGGACTTAAACAAGCTCCGAGGCAATGGTATAAGAAGTTTGACACCTTCATGGCTAGTAGTGGATACACTAGGTGTCAAATGGATCATTGTTGTTATTTCAAGAAGTTTAGGGATTGCTACATAATATTGCTACTGTATGTGTATGACATGTTGGTGGTTGGGTCTAACATAAGATAAATTGATAAGTTGAAGAAACAACTATCCACAGAATTTGAGATGAAGGACTTGGGAGCTGCAAATACAATCCTCGGGATAATGATCATTCGAGATAGGTCGAGTGGGAGTCTCAAGTTGACTCAAGAGAAGTACATTGAAAAGGTACTTGCAAGATTTGCAATCTCAAATGCAAAGTCTAGAAGTACACCTTTGGGGAATCATTTCAAGTTGAGTACGCAATGGCAAAGGTTCCCTATGCCTCTGCCATTGGGAGTTTGATGTACGCAATGGTGTGTACAAGGCCGGATATAGCCCATGTAGTGGGAGTTGTGAGTCGGTATATGGCTAATCCGGGGTTAAAGCATTGGGAAGCAATAAAGTGGCTACGGAGGTATTTGAGGGGTACATCGAGTATGTGCTTGTGTTTTTTGAGCAGTAGTGTGACTTTGGAGGGCTTCGTGGATGCGGATTTAAGTGGTGATCAAGATGGTCAGAAGAGTGCATCGGGGTACATTTACACTTTGGGTGGCACGACAATAAGTTGGACTTCTAGGCTACAAAAGTGTGTAGCACTCTCCACAACTGAGGCTGAGTACATTGCTATTTCAGAAGCGGGCAAAGAAATGGTTTGGTTGAAGAACTTTCTGAGGGAGATTGATAAGGAGCAACGAGATTGTGCACTTTATAGTGATAGTCAAAGTGCCATTTGTTTGGCAAAGAATCCGGTGTTTCACTTGAGGACGAAACACATTCAATTGAAGTATCATCATATCCGAGTGATGATAGATGATGGAACTTTGGAGTTGAAGAAGGAGCTTGGTGCGAATAATGCGGCAGCTATGTTAACTAAGGGAGTTACCACCAAAAAACTGAGGTTTTGCATGGCCTCAGTTGGCCTCGAACTTATATGATCTAGGAGGCCGACTTATGTAGAAAGAGAGTGCTTTCATTTAGAGGATGAAGAGTCGTGGAGTTTGATGAAGAGGTTGTGTTTCTACTTTGAGTTTGGTCTCCAAGTGAGAGATTGATGGGTTTGAGTATGGAGACAAAATCAAAGTGCCAAAGGAAGAAGAATTTGAGCTGGAACGACGCCTAGGCGCAGCCCGACACGCAGAATGCCGACCAGTTGCTACTATTGGCGGCGCTCATGCGTGGCCATAACGGCGCCTAGAAGCCGGAACAGTGGCGCCCAGGTGTGGCCAGTCGGCGCCTGGGCGCGGGTCCGATGCTGGGAGCGTTATTTTGACGAGGTTTTGTGTTATTTTTGCAAGTTTTGAGTCACCTACTCGGATTAGATCATTATAACTTAGTCTCCAAGTATAGAACATATAAGTAGATGAAATTCTCTTCATTGTTATTGTATCTCTCTCTCAAGATTAATAAAATCTCTCTAGCATAGGTCCGTGGACGTAGGCAATTTGCCAAACCACGTAAAATCACTGTCTCTTTTTCTTGCTTTCTCTTTACTTTTAAGTTCGTTTATGCGCATTGATTCCTAACATTAATCGCCTTTCAGGCTATTACATTATTCGTAATGATAGACCTTAGGGGCTCGAGAGCTTGACCCTATCGTTTCATGAATGTAACGGTAATGTTACTGGTTCAGTGGTTGGTCCATATATCGGCGTCGGTTGTGCTGTTGAGGTCATTTTTTCTGATTCTAGTGGTTGATTTATAATATTGCATTTTGTTTATTTAATTTAGTTGAATCATTACCTATTTTTGTAGACATTTTATATACTTCAGCTTAAAACCCATCTCCATAGACCTTTTTATCCAGCAGAAGTGTAAAATAACTACTGTTGAATTTGAGAGAAAGAGAGAAAATATGCATATTGTGTTATTGAATGAATGTAATCTGAATTGTGTTTTTACAAAAGGAAAGTACAAAGCTTAAATAGTAAGCTTACTTAAATAACCGACTTTACTAATAATAGAAAGGCCCACTAACTTAACACAAAAATAAAAGCTGTAAAGAAAAGAAAATAATTCCAATAATTCCAACACTCCCCCTCAAGTTTGGTCCTTGAAAATATCTATCATACCAAACTTGGAAAGAAGATACTTATGCTGATCTCTAGCCAAACCCTTTGTCAATAAATCTGCTGGCTGCTCAGAACTCTTGATATACTTGGTAACAATTACTCCTTGTTGAATAAGATCCCTAATCATATGACAATCAACTTCTATGTGTTTGGTTCTTTCATGAAAAACATGATTAGAAGCAATGCTCATTGCACTCTTACTATCACTGAAAACTTGCACTGGTGTGTCCAACTTAACACCTAAATCCTTCAATATTCCAATTATCCAAATCACTTCACATGAGGCAGAAGCAACTGACCTGTATTCTGCCTCACAAGAAGATCTTGATATAGTTTGTTGTTTCTTTGTCTTCCAAGAGATCAAAGAGTCCCCAATCTTTATAAAAAAACCTGTCAAGGATTTCCTTGTCATCATACAAGATGCCCAATCTGCATCACAGTAGGTAACCAATTCCATTTTACTATTAGCTGGCAAGAAAATACCAATTCCCACTGTATTCTTCAAATATCTTAGAACTCTGAATGCTGCCTGCATGTGAGATTCTTTTGGCTTATGCATGAATTGAGACAATAGATGAATTGAGTAGCTTATATCTGGCCTAGTCATGCCAAGATATATGAGTTTTCCCACCATTCTCTGATATTCAGTAACATTCTGAAGTTCTGGATCAGAATCACCTGGTTGAATCACCTTATCATAATCCAAACTTGTAAGCTTTAAATTCTGCTCCATGGGGGTTTCTGCTGGCTTACAAGCTGTCATGCCAGATTCCTTCAATAAATCTAAGATATATTTCCTTTGGTTTAAACATATCCCATGCTTATTCCTTGCAATCTCTATTCCAAGAAAATACTTGAGATCTCCCAAGTCTTTGATAGAAAAAGTATGCTGCAAATATTGCTTTAATTCTTTGATCATTGAGTCATTATTCCCTGTAATAATGATGTCATCTACATATAACAATAGAATGACAATGTTAGATTCAACTTACTTTGTGAATAAAGAATAATCATGCTTAGATTGCTTATATCCAGCTATGATCAATGCATCCGTAAATTTAGCATTCCATTGTCTGGATGCTTGTTTTAATCCATAAAGGGATTTATGTAATTTACAAACTTTATTACTATAACTCTCCCCCTGATTACCAAATCCTTCAGGTATAACCATATAGACTTCTTCAGTAAGATCTCCCTATAGGAAAGCATTAGTGACATCTAATTGTGACAAGGACCAGTTGTTAATAGAAGCTAGTGCTAAAACAGTTCTTACAGTAACAATCTTAACTACAGGACTGAAAGTTTCATGATAATCAAGTCCTTCTTTTTGAGTATATCCTTTAGCAACTAACCTGGCCTTAAATCTATCAATAGTGCCATTAGAGTGAAGTTTGACTTTATAAACCCATTTACATCTTATAGGCCTTTTTCCAGGGGGTAAATCCACTATATCCCATGTTTTATTAATTTCTAAAGACTTGATTTCAGCTTGCATTGCATCTCTCCACCTTTTGTCCTTAATGGCTTCACTATAGGAATAAGGTTCTTTACATGTAGCCAAAGAGCAAATAAAAGATTTATACTGTGAAGATAGATGAGAATATGATAAATGAGAAGAGATAGGATAAGATACTGTATTAGACTGTGAGTTAAGAGTAGGACAATAGTAGTCTTGAGTCCATAAAGGTTTAATTGGTACTCTCTGTGATCTCCTTGGCTCATGGGATATGTCATCAGCAGAAATAGATTCAGAAACATTATTAGGTTCTGAAATTGGATCCTCAGATCTTGGTTCAACATGAACTGTAGTATTATCATGATTAGACATATATGGAACAACAAGATCATCATAAAAAGCTTGAGAATCAGGAACAAGATATGAATCAGAAGAATTTGAATACACAATTGCAAAAGGGAAAATACTTTCATGAAATATAACATCCCTTGAGATACAGAAAGTATTGTTACTCATGTCCAACAATTTATAGCCTTTTTGAGTAGTAGAATATCCCAAAAAAATGCAAGCCTTAGATCTTGCAGTGAACTTATCATTGCTAGGTAGAACCTTAGCATAACATAAACATCCAAAGACCTTTAAATGTGTAATGGAGGGACTTCTGTGATAAAGAACATCAAAAGGGGTTTTTCCATGCAAAAGGGCAGTAGGAGTTCTATTTATTAAATAAATAGCAGTTTGAATGCATTCACCCCAAAAATGTATAGGTGTATGAGATTGAAACATCAAAGCCCTAGCTACATCAAGGATGTGTCTATGCTTCCTCTCCACTAATCCATTTTGTTGTGGGGTATAGGGAATGGAACTTTGATGTATAACACCTAAACTCTCAAAGTATTCAGTACATGAAGACTTAAAAAAATCCCATGCTCTATCTGTTCTAACAACCTGAATATTGGCAGTAAACTGATTCTGCACATAAGTGAAAAATTTCTATATGATAGATAATATATCTGATTTAAGTTTCATGAGGAAACCCCATGTAGCTCTGGAAAAATCATCAACTATAGTCAAAAGATATCTTTCATTGGAGTGAGTAGCTATTTTATATGGTCCCCAGATATCCATATGTATGAGCTCAAAGCTCCTTTTTGTAGTGTGATTACTGGTAGGAAAAGGTGATCGAATCTGTTTAGCCATAGGACAGGTAGGGCAAATGAAATTATCACCTTTAAGGAAACTTCCAATATTTGGCAAGAGTTTTAATCTAGGAAAGGATATATGTCCCATCCTTAAATGCCAAAGATTTATATCTGTAGATACAAAACAAGTAATAGGCAGACTAGAAATAGATTGATCATTCTCATGAATACAAAGATTATTATTCATGTTTGAAGCAGGTTCATTACAATGAGAAATGCCAGTACAAAGAATCTTGTCATTTGCAAAAAGAGAATTTGACAAGTTATGTAAAGCACTATATTCAGAAGGATGTTGAAGTAAGTAGAGCCCATTTCTGATTTTACCAATCCCCCTTATCATGCCATTCCATAGGTCCTGAAAAAGGCAAAAGTGAGGATAAAAGGAAACAAGACAATGATTATCTTGAGTAAGCTTAGATATAGATAGCAGGTTATATTGAAAATTAGGAATATAAAGAGCATTATGTAATGACATGCCAGTAGGAAGCTTAATAGTTCCTATCTTAGTAACATCAGAGTAAATCCCTGTAGGTAACTTAACAGAGGTGTGTGGTGGTGTATTTTGTATATTTTGATCAAAAAATTTAATATTGCATGTCATATGATGATTTGCTCCACTATCTATTATCCAATCTGTCTTAGAATCAATACTCATCATAGTAAAAATATCATTAATGTTACCAGACTGTGAAGTAGAAGGTGTCACGGTAGTTGTGCTAGCAAAGTTGACTCCACTGCTTGCTGATTTGGCAGTAGTGTTGTCATGTTGTATCATTTGAATCAATTGCTGATATTGTTCTGGTGAAAAAAGAGGTGGTTGGTTAATGTTGCTTAATGGCTAACTTGGTCCATTGTTCTGCAAAGTGTGAGAAACAGTGGAGTTGATTGATCCCATAGCATTGGAACTAGGCACTTGTATTGCCTGATTTGAATTGTAGGATTGACTGTTGTTGTAAGATCTTCATCTTCCTCGGTTATTTGTGAATCTTCCTCTCCCCCTTCCTCTATTAGTAGGATAGCCAACCAGTCTATAACAAGACTCCTTTGTGTGGCTTGTTATGCCACAATTATTGTTAGGAATTTCATGTTAGATATTTTGATGATGACAATTAGGACTTTGTGTTAGACCCCAAAATATGTACGTTTGATTTTAGTAGAAAATTTGTATAAGCTTTGAAGCGTTAGTTTTGTAATAGGCTTATTAGGCTTTGTTTTATTTTACTTTAGTTTAGATTGTTAGGCTAAGTAGTCTTAGGCTGAGCGTCTGATAATTTCTGAGTGAGTTTATCAGTGGTAAAGTTCGAAGACTCAAGCGCCTGATTTCTAAAAGAAGTTAAAAGTCTCCAAGCATCCAATTGACCAGCTACATCAAGTGTTTCCTTATGGGACAGAAGTAATTTCACCTGAATTTATTTCTAAGCCCAGAAGGAGTTTAATGCAAATATTCTCAAAGCATTAAGTACCAACGGGTATTTAATTCAAATGCATTAAATGCTGATAAGAGCATTAAATGTGATAAGCACTTTCAGACGTACGGAGAAGCCACCCTATTGGACTGTCAACTATCTCAGACTGCAGCACCAACTTTTGTGCAGCAGATTTTCAGGAAAAATGACAAAAGTTGTTCACTCGCGGAAGTGAGAGACGCGCGCCTGTGCATGGGTCAAACGGACACTTTGTCCAAGAATGCTTATAAATAGGACTTCAACAACAAGTCAAAATACAACAATTAATCAAGGAGCTCAAGTCATCGACATCTATCTCTCCCTATTGTGTAGAAGATTCTGTGTGATTCTTTGAGAATCACTTTAGTGGATTGCCTCCAAGTGTTCAAGGAGAAGAAGGACGTAGTTGGGATTACATCACCCAACGAACCTTACAAATATTGTGTTATTTACTTTTAAGTCAATTCTTTCGTATCATATCATTGCATAAATTGATTAAGTAAAATACAATCAAACGCTAAGCAACTAAGAAACTTCTGGTGACGCTAAAGCTTTCAAAAGAAGACTAGAAAAATCATTCCGCTGTGCTAACACTGATTAAAGAACTGAACGCTTAAACCCACTCGGTTAAAGTATTCAAATCTTGAAGTCTAAGTTAACTCTCTAAAAATAGTCTTCATCAGACGCTTAACCCAAGCGTCTATATTTCTAAGTAAACGCTCAGTGAAGCGTTCACATTTCAAGCGTCCAAAACCATTTTAATACGAAACCATTTTTGAAGTCGAAAAAGATTTCAGGGTCTATTCAACCCCCCCTTCTAGACCCTTTCGTATGCCAGTTGGGACCAACAAGTGGTCTCAGAGCGGTTAAAGTTGAGACTTGAAAATCTCCAAGCATAACTGCTTGTTTAGATCCTATTTTAAAAAAAAAAAATTTTTTTATGGCATTTGCTAAAGTTCCCAAACTGACTGAATCAAATTATGACACATGGAAAGTCAAAGCATTTACATATCTCTGTTCATGTGATGATGACATGTGCGATATCATTTCAGATGGGCCAATCAAAATATATAGTGTTATCACGAGAGCGCTTGGAGCCACAGAAGAAACTCCAGACAGTTACGCTGACAAACCAAAACAAGAATGGTCTCCAGACGAGCGCCGAAGAGCAAATGTGGACAATGTCGGACGAAATGCTCTGTATACAGCTATCGGTGACAATGATAATCTTTTCAACAAAATTAAGTCATGTAAAACAACTAAGGAAATCTGGGATAAATTAGCCATGATTTGTGGTGGCTCAGCTCAGAATAAAGAGAACAAACTTTCCATTGCCAAGGAAAAGTTTAATGGATTTAAGATGCTACCCAATGAAACGTTAGAGCAATTGGATATAAGATTTACTGCTCTAGTTACAGAACTTACATCGTTGGGAATGGATTTATAGAACCGAAAAATGGTGGTCAAAATCTTTAGAAGCTTACCAAGTAAATTCTTGATGAAGACAACCGCTATAAGAGAATCAAGTATGCTGGATCTTCTAACTTCGGAAGACGCCTTTTCAGAACTAAAAGCATTTGAGTTCGAGTTGAATTCTGCCAGTGATATTGTGAGTAGTCCAGTGATTGAATCTGGAGCGCTTATTGCATCAATCAAGGGTAAATCGGGTAATAAAGGAAAGAATTCAGATATCAATGAGGAAGAAGAGTTGGCATTGCTGAATAGATTCAGGAAGTTCTTGAGATATGAAAAGAAAGGAAAAGGTTTCAATAATCAAGGACAAAGTTCATATCAAGCGCCTCAGTATTTTGCTCCTTCACCCCAAGCGCCTGTTCAATATCAAGCGTCTACTCAAAATCTCTCAGCACCCGTGGTCTCAAAGCCACACACTGCAAGGTTATCAAATGAACAAAAGATGAAAACTAATCTTTGTTATAATTGCAGTAAACCAGGGCACTACCAGGTAAATTGCCCTTATCCAAATGTATCCAAACCCTCAAGGTAGGATTATGTGGATAGAAACCAATTCAGGAGCAACCTTAGTCAACAAGGTTTGCTAGCGGAATCAGAACCAGCGTCCGCACCTGAAGATTTGGAGTCTTCAGAAGAGAGCAGTGATGACTAGATGACTCAGGGCTTATTTGTCTCATGGCTAGAAATGATGAAGCATCTCCTGACGTACCTAGAGCTAGAGTCGATACATCTGTTTGGTACTTCGATAGTGGATCGTCAAGGCACATGACTGGTTCCAAGGATCTTCTGATCAACTATCGAGCTGCCAATGGTCCTTAGGTTGTATTTGGTGACAACTCCAAAGGTAAAACCAAAGGTATAGGTACTGTGCATAGGGGGAACATCATGATAAGTGATGTTTACTATGTTGAGGATCTAAAACACAATTTATTAAGCATAAGTCAATTTTGTGATAAAGGCTTTGAAGTCATATTCTCAAGTGACTGTTGCTATATAAATGACGCTAAGACTAAGTCTACTAAATTGAAAGGAAAAAGAACTAACAACGTATATTTGGTAGATTGGGGTTCAACACTTGATAACAACCCAACATGCTTTGTTGCTAAAAATGAATCTAAAAAGGGTTGGTTATGGCATAGAAAATGAACCACCTCAACTTTAAAACCGTCTCTCAGCTTATAAGTCAAAATCTTGTAGAGGGATTACCAAATGGACCATTTCACAAGGATCGCCTTTGTGACGCTTGTCAAATGGGTAAACAAGTTAAGTCATCGTTCAAGAGAAAACCTCATCTATCTACCTCTAGAATACTTGAACTACTTCACATGGATCTGTTTGGACCTGTTCAAACAACCAGTGTAAGCGGTAAAAAGTATACTTTGGTGATAGTAGATGATTTCTCTCGATTTACTTGGGTGGAATTTCTGTCATCCAAAGATGAAACATGTGACAAGTTAACAATGCTTATTCGACAACTTCAAACATTGAAAGATCTTAAAGTTGCAAGAATAAGAAGTGATCACGGTACTGAGTTTTCTAACAAGATTGTTGAGAAGTTTTGTGCAGAAAATGGAATACATCATGAGTATTCAGCTCCCAGAACTCCCAACAGAATGGTGTTGCTGAGCGCCGGAACAGAACGCTAAAGGAAGCCGCTAGGACAATGTTAGCAGAATCCAAGCTTGCTCCTAGATTTTGGGCCGAAGCGATCAACACTGCGTGCTACACTCAAAACCGTTGCATGATCAACAAGCAGCATGGGAAAACTCCATATGAACTATGGAAGGGACGTAAGCCAGATGTCTCATATTTTCACGTCTTTGGTTCTAAGTGCTTTATTCATAATAATGGATCCCAAAGCCTAAAGACATTTGATCCTAAAGCGGATGAGGGAATCTTTCTAGGCTACGCCAAGAATGGGAAGAATTTTCGCATTCTAAACAAGGGCAAATCGAAGGTTGAGGAATCTATTCATGTTGTTTTTGATGATGCTAACCAAGAACCGAGTAAGGTTCATATAAATGATGTAGGAGTTGAAGATCTTTGTCATCAAGCGTCTAAGATTACTATTGATGAAGATATTGACGACGATGATAAGATCTCAGTGCCACCCCCTAAGATTACTCGTGAGAATACTCTGGATAATTATGTAAGAAATGCTGATGATCATGAAGAGAGTGATCATCAAGAGCAAACAAGGAATTGTGAATTTGAAGCGCCTACTCAAGAAGGTAGTCAAGCGTCTGATCCCCAAGCGCCTGTTCAATCTCTTAACCCCTTCCAACCAGATAGACTATGGCTGCGAGATCATTCACCAGAGCAAATTATTGGAGATATTGGAGCGCCTGTTAGAACTAGAGCCGCTACATTCAATGAGGCTATGTTCGCAAGTTTTTTATCTCAGATGGAACCTAAGAAAGTGGATGAAGCGCTAAGTGATCCAAGTTGGATTGAAGCCATGCAAGAAGAACTTAATCAATCTGAGCGTAGTAAGGTTTGGACACTAGTACCAAGACCAACTCACCAAGGAGTCATTGAAACTAGATGGGTTTATAGAAACAAGATGGATGAGAATGGCATTGTAATAAGAAACAAGGCCAGACTCGTAGCTGAAGGATATTGCCAAGAAGAGGGCATTGACTTTGATGAGACATACGCTCCTGTCGCCCGTCTTGAAGCAATCCGCATGTTTCTAGCGTATGCAGCGTTTAACAAGTTTGCAGTGTATCAAATGGACGTGAAGAGTGCCTTCCTGAATGGTAAACTCCAAGAAGAAGAATATGTGGAGCAACCACCAGGATTCTTCAACTACCATGGTAAGGGTATGGCGTACAAGCTAGACAAAGCACTTTATGGGCTTAAGCAAGCACCCCGAGCATGGTATGACACTCTCTCTATCTTTCTTATTGGTAAAGGCTTTTCAAAAGGCAGCGTTGATACAACGTTATTTAAAATTACCAATAACGAAGATATTCTCTTAGTCCAAATTTATGTTGATGATATCATATTTGGCTCTACTAACAAGCGTCTGTGTGAGAAATTTTCGAAAATGATGCAAGAACAATTTGAAATGAGCATGATGGGTGAGTTAACTTTCTTCTTAGGATTACAAGTTAAACAACTCCCTAATGGAATATTTATTAACCAAGCTAAATATACGAGAGACATGATTAAGAAATTTGGTATGGAAAATACATCATATTCAAAAATTCCAATGAGCCAAACACTTAAGTTAGATAAAGATGAAAGTGGAAAGAAAGTTGATATCACTAATTATAGAGGTATCATTGGATCACTTCTTTATCTTACTGCTAGTAGACATGATATCATGTTTTCGGTATACATGTGTGCACGATTTCAAGCTGATCCTAAAGAGTCACACTTAATTGCTGCCAAGAAAATCCTCAAATACCTAAAAGACACACAAAATGTGGGCTTATGGTATCCTAGGGATTCTCCTTTTGAAATAATCGATTACTCAGATGCAGATTTTGCAGGTTGCAAAATAGATCATAAAAGTACTAGTGGTACTTGTCAATTTCTAGGTGATAGGTTAGTTTCATGGCATAGCAAGAAACAACAATCCATAGCTACCTCCACAGCCGAAGCTGAGTATGTAGCTGCAGGAAGTTGTTGTGCACAAGTTTTATGGATAAGGCAACAACTTAGAGATTATGGAACAATCCTAGGTCCAACCCCCATTCATTGTGATAACCAAAGCGCTATAGCCATGACTCAAAACCCTGTTCTTCATTCAAGAACCAAACACATCGACATTAGATACCATTTCCTTCGTGACCATGTTCAAAAGAAAGATATCTCAATGCATTTCATTGGAACTGACAAACAATTGGCAGATATCTTCACCAAAGCACTCAACGAACAACGCTTTCTCACTTTGAGAAGTGAACTAGGTATGATTGATTTAAACGCCTAATCATCAAGCATCATACTTTATTAGACATACAATTTAGGGGGAATCCACTTGGTTTATGTCTAAAAGTTTTCTTTGCAAAACAAATGGTACAAGTTATCAAATTTAGGGGGAACCTTAAAATTATACTTGAACATAACTAAGCGTCAATGATCAAAAACTTTCAGATGCATGATCATCGACACTCAGTATTCTTTTGTGTAATATGTTGGACGCTAAACCATAAAAGGAATTTAGCTTTAAGAGTCCATATTGTCTCCAATAAGTGGTACTAAGAGTTGAAACTATTCCATTCAACACTTAATATAAAAATGTTTTTTTTTTAAAAAATAAAATAAAAAAATGCATAAAACTTTTTACACGCTTCTTGAAGTAATGGATAGACTCAACAGTCTATTGTGTACTCTATCCACACACTTCTATCACATCAAACTGGCGGGTAATCAAAAACTTTTTCAAAATGACGGTTTAGAGATAGCACGTGTTTGTGTACGTATCAGTGTACAAACGGGCGCGCGCGTTACACTCTGAAAATGCCAAACGTTTTTAAAACTTTAACTCGGATGTCAAATCTTTATATGAGAATTACCAAATGTAACTTCTCTCTATTACACAAAACTCGCGTCCGCGGTTAATGAATTCATGGCTGAGATTAAAACTCTTTACACGTGTGTCAATCCTACAGAGATAAGAGAACACAAGTTTCAAAAATTAACCTCTGTCATTTAAAACACAATTTGCAGAAAATTCATTTACTCATACTCAAAATCTTTGCAAATTTACTTTCTCTCTCTCTCAAAAGCAAAAGCAAATCTCAGTTCATCTCTTTCACTAAAAATGGCACTAAAGAAATCCTCGTCTACTTCTGCCGAAGCTACCATCAAGGTTACTGAAGGCCTTGTTGTCGACTGGAAATTTTTGTATGAGCAACCTCAGATCAATCTAACAGATATGATGGATATGGTTGTCAAAGCTGGGCTCAAGTCATTCTTGACTCAATACTCGTATCTGTTTCCAACTGAAGTGGATACCTTCTAGAGGATTGCCAAACTTTCAGAGGACAAGAAGTCTATCTCTTGTCTAATTCCTCTATCCTCGAAGGAGCCTCCCAAGGAATTCACTCTGACTGCTGCCTCCATTGCCGAGAACTTCAAACTCCCAAATGAGGGTGAGGCACTGGATTCTATTACTTTAAAACAGATCAAGGAAGCATGGACAACCATGAGTGCGTACGACGATGTACCCTACACTCAATATTTCGAAAAGAAAGACCTGATGTCCAAATACCGGCTATTGGCTGATTTCTGCAGCAAGATCATAGAATGCCGAGTGGGAACCTTTGATAAGGTGAACCCAGTACAATTCCAGATGATGACTGCTATACTCTTGAACATCAAAATCAACTGGAGTGAGTACGTTTTTGGAGGATTTCGGGACTGTTTAAGCGGCTCGAATAAACCGTATGGGCTTGTCCTGAGTGACCTTTTATACAAATCACAGTGTGTATATTCTTCTGGTCTTCCGTTGAATAAGACCAAGTTGCTGGGAAAAAGGATTTTGAACAATCTCTTCAATCTTCCCAAAATTGGTGGTGCTGCCAAACCACTATCTGAGCGTCTGGAAGTACGTCAAGCGTCCGATAAAGAAGCGGAGCGTCCAGTGCCAGAAGAAGCTGTGACGTGTCCGGCTGCAACCAAGAAAAGGGCTCCCAGAAAGCCCAAAGTTCAATTTGTCGCCTCCACTCAAAAGGATGGTGAGGAAACCGATGAGGATGCCGAGGACAAGTTACCTCTCAAGAGGAGGAAGCTGGAAGGGATCATCAAACACATTGACTTTGAAGAACCAGCTACTGATCCTCCCTCTCAAACTCTCAAGCTCGTTGAAGGAGTCAACGTGAAGAAAATCTTCAAGCGTTCCAGGATTAGCAAGCGTCGAGCTGCTCCCGTTCCTGAAGAGCCTGAGACTGATGAGCCAAGCGCTCAAGTCACTGTTGAGCCAAGCACTCAAAGTATTGCTATTGAAACAAGTTCTCAGGGTAAGTTTATTTCGTCCCACAGCATCTCTTTTCCTACATCTGTAGAAGATCCTGCTCTTATAGAGGATAGTTCCTCTCTTTCAGCTATAGTTCCAGCTGCTGCTGCTGAAGCGTCAACTGATATCATCCTGGATGTTGACTTGATCGACGTCGTTACTATCGCTAAAGATGTTGCCGCAAAAGTTGCTGCAATTAAAGCTGAGGAACCTGCTGCTACAGAGGTTCAGACTTCATCTCCTGTTCAGGCTATAACAGAGGCACGCTCAGAAGGTCAGAGCGATGCTGAAGACGTTCCAGCGCCTAGACACTTCTTCCAACTCGACCCGCTGACGACGATTGATCATTCAATCAATTTTATGCCCCCAGCGCTCGAAGAAGATTTCATTCCTGCAGGATATAACGAAGAGAGATATATTGCTGCAGAGAATGATGTTGCTCGACTGATTGATTTTGACAGTCAAATCAAAGCCATCATATAAGACAGACAAGGAGGTCGAACTCCTAGATGGGACATGGACTTAGCATACTATCTGGATTATGGGCACAGCAAGCCAACCGGGTTCGCCCTAAGGGATTACAGCATTCGTGTGTATGAGCCTCTGCGTCCTAGCTTTCTCAATGCTTCAGAGTCAGTCTTGAACAGAGAAGGCTACACACATTTCCCTCAGACTGCTCATAGCCCTGAAAATCTTGCATCAGTCCATCCACTTCGTCTGTGGAAGAATAAGGCTGATCATGCCGGTGAACGTCTCGAATCATTGATAGACTTGCTTCAGACTGAAGCTGATGCCTATTTTGACAGCGTCCGGAATGCTAACTATCAGCCTGATAGATATCGTTTTGAAGCTATCAGAGATATTCATCTTGAAGGCATTCGCGCTATGGTGACTGCTGGCACAGACTTCTGCATAAATGAAGTTAACTGGGTTGAAGCATATGTGGGACACAAATATACCTTCTTAGAGCTAGTCCAAGCTCCCCATCTTTTCGGCATAGGCATGCATGACAAGAAGCGACAGTTCGCCAAGTATTGCCTCAAGCAGCGTCAACACAGAGTCGGACCTGTTCTCAAGCTCCCAATTGTTAGAAATCAAATCGAATAGTGTCTGCGTCAAGAGCTTCACAGATTTTCCACTACTCCTCTTCTGTTCAACGCTCAAGCCTCTTCCAGTGGTACATCTGGTGTATTGTGCTTGAATTTTACCCCAAGCCACTGTGAAGAAAACTTCAATCTGATGGTGAAGATTTTGACTCCTGTCTCTCTATTCGATATGATCTTCACTGCCAATCTTAGATCTTGGAACGGCTCAGTAATCAGTCCATTTAAAGGATATCCACTGCTCCCTTCAATCCGCAGCGAGGTCATTGATCACTATGAGTTTGTCCTCTCCCTGCTTGAAAGGAATTAAGAGCTGGCTCAAGCACTTTATCCATATCTTGAAGAGTACTATGTTGATTGTGTACCTGCACATCGGCGTCCTACGTCTCTTCCCTCTGACTGCTTGATTGGATTTTCCAGACAATACTGTCCAGATTCACTCTTCTCCATCGCTCAAGCACCGTCCAAAGTCTTCCCAAATCATGTGCTTGATATCATTGGTCCAATGCACATCAGGGCTATCGATAGTCCCCTTCGCACATACATCTCCGGTACTTGTATTTCCCAAACCAGACTCACTGAACTCTTGAAATCTGCATCCACTTCTTATGCCGATCTAACACGCTGGAACTTCCAATTCGATGACTTTCGCCAACCAGAGTCAACGCTTGAGGAAGCGCCTGATAAATTAGCTGAAGCGTTCAAGTCTGCAGTTACAAGTATTCCAGCGTCTACTGAAGAACTTGTTCAAGCGTCTCCACCAGAGGATATTCTTGATGCTTCTGAACCTGTTACTGTTGATAGTGCTGAGGATCTGTCTCTTGACATTCGAGGTACTTTTTTTGATCCAGCCCATCAAGTTTCTTCTGACTCTCTCAAACACTCATCAAGGTTCAAGCGACCGGCTCCTCAAGCGGTTCCTTCAGATGAGAGTCAATCTTTTGGTCCTTTGCTCAAATCCGTTTTGGAGAATATTAGCGCCCACGCTGCTCAGAACGAAGAATCTCTCCATTGGATTAAAGACGATCTGGCAAAGATTGAAACTCACGTAATGAGCGCCCAAATTGCTCATATGCGTAGTTCAGCTCAAGCGGCTGTTGGTGAATCCAAGCAAGATTTTCAAGAAATGCATGATGCCACTCAAGCAACCCAACTTTCCATGAAAGAAGAGCTTGAGAAGCGCTTTGAAACCCTTGAGACCTCTATAAATGATGCTACAAGCGCCAAGCTTCTCGCTCTGCAGGAACGCTTCAACAAGCGTCTGGATGACATCACAGATTCTATGTCTCAGATTGCTCATCAGGTCAGTTTACTCACAGATCATTTCTTAAAGTCTGATGATGGCAATAAGGGGGAAAAGAAGAAGAAAGGAGAAAAGAGGAAAGCGTCTAGTTCAAGAGCTGAAGAGCCTCCGTCTCCTAAGCGTCAAGTGCTTACTTCCACTTCTGCGCTTAGTCTTCCATCTTGGATAACTGCTCAAAGTACATCTAGAGCGCCCAGTAGTACGCTAAGGGATCCTCCTAGAGCGTTATATCCAAATCTACCAATACCTACAAGAGCACTGCTTAAACAGTTTGACATCCCTCTTCAAAGAACGTCCATTCCAGAGCCTACAGATCCAAGAATCTTAGCTGAAGAGAAGAAGATGACTGACTTTATCCAAGCTTTTCGAATATGCCTAAGGTATATTGGTATTTACCCAACTGACTGGGACAATCATTTTACTGCCTTCAAGAAGAGACAACAAGAAGAAAACAAGCTCATAATCAACAAAGATCATGAAGCAATGATGACCTTGGAAGACAATCTGACTGAAGCTATCCGAGCTGAAATGCCCAAGCGATACAGAGTCAGACCAAGACATTAAGGCTTTCTGACTTTACATTATCTATATTCTTGTCTCTTATATCTTCACTTGTTCAGTTGTAAAAGTGCCTGTAATTCTCGATATATATAAAATGCATTTTTCAGCTGAAACATCTCGTTGAAGCGTAACTAACTTTAACTAACGTTGTCTAATCAAGCTAACTTTTACTTTTGACTGTCTAACTCTTGAACTATAAAAGAGTAAGTATTGTCATCATCAAAAAGGGGGAAATTGTTAGGAATTTCATGTTAGATGTTTTGATGATGACAATTAGGACTTTGTGTTAGACTCCAAAATATGTAAGTTTGATTTTAGTAGAAAATTTGTATAAGCTTTGAAGCGTTAGTTTTGTAATAGGCTTATTAGGCTTTGTTTTATTTTACTTTAGATTGTTAGGCTAAGTAGTCTTAGGCTGAGCGTCTGATAATTTCTGAGTGAGTTTATCAGTGGTAAAGTTCGAAGACTCAAGCGCCTAATTTCTGAAAGAAGATAAAAGTCTCCAAGCGTCCAATTGACCAGCTACATCAAGCGTTTCCTTATGGGACAGAAGTAATTTCACATGAATTTATTTCTAAGTCCAGAAGGAGTTTAATGCAAATATTCTCAAAGCATTAAGTACCAACGGGTATTTAATTCAAATGCATTAAATGCTGATAAGAGCATTAAATGTGATAAGCACTTTCAGATGTACGGAGAAGCCACCCTATTGGACTGTCAACTATCTCAGACTGCAGCACCAACTTTTGTGCAGCAGATTTTCAGGAAAAAGGACAAAAGTTGTTCACTCGCGGAAGTGAGAGACACGCGCCTGTGCATGGGTCAAACGGACACTTTCTCCAAGAATGCCTATAAATAGGACTTCAACAACAAGCCAAGATACAACAATTAATCTTAAAGTCGAATTGCTGTTGCATTGAAGTCTCATTCCTTAAAACTCTCAGAAAAGCCAGAATATTCAAGAAAACATTCTCTCTGCTTTTCTTCAATCCTGAGACAGTCAACAAATATCTCAAACATTCTTTTCGAAGAAACCACTTTCCTACTGAGATATTTCCAAGTTGTTTGAACTTCATCAAAATCAAACAAACCATTTTAGAAAAACCCATCCAAGCCTCGCGATCTGTGTGAAGTCGAAGTTGGATACTTGCATCATTTCTGGGTGAAAAAAACAAGGAGATTGAAGTGATTTGGAGCAGAAATCTGTGTGATCAAGGAGCTCAAGTCATCGACATCTATCTCTCCCTATTGTGTAGAAGATTCTGTGTGATTCTTTGAGAATCACTTTAGTGGATTGCCTCCAAATGTTCAAGGAGAAGAAGGACGTAGTTGGGATTACATCACCCAACGAACTTTACAAATATTGTGTTATTTACTTTTCAGTCAATTCTTTCGTATCATATCATTGCATAAATTGATTAAGTAAAATACAATCAAACGCTAAGCAACTAAGAAACTTCTGGTGACACTAAAGCTTTCAAAAGAAGACTAGAAAAATCATTCCGCTGTGCTAACACTGATTAAAGAACTGAACGCTTAAACCCACTTGGTTAAAGTATTCAAATCTTGAAGTCTAAGTTAACTCTCTAAAAACAGTCTTCATCAGACGCTTAACCTAAGCGTCTATATTTCTAAGTAAACGCTCAGTCAAGCGTTCACATTTCAAGCGTCCAAAACCATTTTAATACGAAACCATTTTTGAAGTCAAAAAAGACTCCAGGGTCTATTCAACCCCCCCTCCTTCTAGACCCTTTCGTATGCCACTTGGGTCCAACAATTATCACAAGTGACTCCTGATCTTTTATTATCTTGACTTGTGGAGTAGAAACTTATTGATGATTCTCTGGTGGCCCCTTGAATAGGATTGTTTATGGCCCTTTGTGCTTCTTCATTACAAACCATAGAATAGGCTTGTTTGTGAGATGGTGCAGGGGTCATCATAAGAATCTGTGACCTTAAAGCAGCATATGAATCATTGAGGCCAATCAGAAATTGCATCAACTTGTGTTCTTGAGAGTAATCACCATAGTTCTTGGATGCTGCACAGTTACATGTGGGAAGATTCAATAAAGAATCATATTTTTCCCACATGTGTCTCGATCTGGAATAATAGGAAGTAACAGAAGAAGTGCCTTGCACATGAGAATTGATTTCTCTAAATAGAGCAAAAATTCTTGCCCTATTAGTTTTACTAAATTGTTCCTGTAAATCATTCCAGGCATCAACAGCGGTATCACAATACACTAGCCCATTATATATTTCTCGGCTTACACACTTCAAAATCCAAGATAAAACCAGAGAATTACATTTTTCCCATTGCATCAATAGAGGATCATCTTCATCTGGCCTTTTACATTGTCCAGTAATGAAACCTATTTTACTTTTTGAATTTAGGGCTAACCTCATCGCCTTGCACCAGATTCCATAATTTTTGGATCCTTTCAATTCGTGGGGAACAAGATGAAGGCTGGGTGTATCGGATGGATGCACATATAATGGATCATTGATATCCAGAGAAGATGATGAAGACGAAGTTGCGGTGGTGGTGGTGGTTGAAGCAGCGGTGGATTCCATTGATGAAGAGAGAAATCAAGATATGGATCTTGAAATAGATTTGATTCTAGAAAAGAAAAGAAACAGAAGATCTTCAAAAAGAGGCGAGAGGAAACTTGAAGATGAAAGGAAGAATCGATCAAGAATTTGAAGAAATCTTCAAATCTGCAGGTTGAAGATCGATGAACAAGATGAATCTTCAAGAAAACCCAGCTCAGATGCCATGTTGAATTTGAGAGAAAGAGAGAAAATATGCATATTGTGTTATTGAATGAATGTAATCTGAATTGTGTTTTTACAAAAAGAAAGTACAAAGCTTAAATAGTAAGCTTACTTAAATAACCGACTTTACTAATAATAGAAAGGCCCACTAACTTAACACAAAAATAAAAGCTGTAAAGAAAAGAAAATAATTCTAATAATTCCAACAACTACAAACATAGGTTTTTAAGCAAGAAAAACAAGATATTAATAATGCTGGCCTACAATGGAAATTTTAAATTCAGAGGAATACATTTTACTTGTGGGTAGAGATCAGTTTCATGGGAGTTTGATGCTACAAAATTCTAAATTTCTAGTAGCATGAGATTTTTTAGCTCCTTTCTTAAACACCAGTTCAGATTCGCTTTCTTTGAAAATAACGTTATATTTTCCTATTTCATGTTTGAACTCCTTTATATGTGATATTAAAGGACCGTTCTCAATTACAAATTTTATTGTCTCCTTGACGATAAGGAAAAGATGTCTATTTCACTTGTTACAAAGCTAGCTCTTGATACTAAAATAAATTTTTTTATGGTGAATTGCATTTTTAGTCTGATAAGTAGGCTTCTGTATATACTTGATTCAGAACTTTTGATTTGCGCACATTGTATCACTTAACATTTTAGAAATCTCACATTTAGTCATATGGCAAATTTCCATTTAAAACTCAAATGAAACTTGCACGTGCAATGTGCATGGCCGTTAGTAACAAAAATGGACTTAACGGCACGCATGCTGAAAATTGGGACCAAAATTTGCTCTGGCACCGAATGTGAGATTTAAAAAAAATTAACTGATGCAGTTTAAGACAAACTAAAAGCTCAGGATCAAATATGTATATGGTCATACTTATGGAACCAAAAATATAACTTACCCATATAACTTCCCAATATTATCTCCATTAATGATCCTAATCTGCAAAAAGCTAAGATTGACATATTTGCATTGTTAAATTTATAAACACGCCTAGCATATGTATCAATTCCACGTGGATGTGGATGCTCGTATATTTTCAAATAGCGTGCAGAATTTATTAAATATAGTGTACGGGTGACGTGATTTAGTGGGATCTAGCTAGTTTTACCTTTTGCTCGAGGAGTACATACTTATTATTGGTCTTCATCATTGGATTTATCTATCCATATTGATATAAGAGCATTTAAAAGGGGATTAGTTGCTCATACTCTAGCAAGTTAATTTCATGTAACTAAAGTGTTGTGCCATTCTTTTAGGATGGTTGGCCTTTAGTAAAATAGTACAAAAAATCTAATATAACTGTTTTTTCCTTTTCTTTTCAGAATAAAAATTATAATTTGACTCACCTAGATAGGGTTAATTGCATTTTTTATCCCGTAAGTCTGTCCAAGTATACTTTTGGTTTCCCACATTACAAAAAACTCACATTACATCCCATAAATCATAAAAAAATCTCACATGTGGTCCCATGCATGACCAATTTCTGTCAAAAAACTTATTGTTTCGTTAGTCACAGGGAAAAAAAAAGGAATAATTGCATATTGTACTCCTGTGAAACACAAAACCTGCACACATCCTCTTTATGTTAAAAATATAGCCTTATATACCCCTATGTTATTTTTAGTTTGCAATCTCCCCCTTTCCGTTAGTACAACTAGTTAGTTTTTTGTATTATATGACCGTTATACCCCTAATGTTAATAAATATTATCTTTATTCTCATTTAGCCTCAGCCTTTAGATCATTTGTTTTTAACTGTTGGATAAAAAACCAAGTATAAAATTTGTGAAAAAAAAATCCATAAAAAAAACAAAATCTAAAAATTCATGACAATTCAAAAGTAATTACAAAAATTTCTGAAAATCAGAAGTTCATGAAAAAAAATTATAAATTTATTTTTAAAAATCTGAATTTTTATCAAAAAGTCAAAAGAAAATAAGAAAATAATTATAAAAATGTTCAAAAATTGAAAAAACTCCAATGAAAATCAGAAAAATAGAAAACAAATTAAGAAAAAAACATAAGAAATGTAAGAAAATTTTAGAAAAAATATAAAGAACCTTAAATAGTTACAAACATTTCTGAATAACAAAAAAACAAATAGAAAAGAAAATTGAATAAAATACAGGAAAAATTCATAAATTCAATTAAAAAAACTGAAAAATTTCTTAAAACGTAAACAAATCAACAAATAATTATTAAATAATGAAAATCGAGAATTCCAAAAAAAGAAAAAGAAAAATAGAATACAAATTTAGAAAAATCATATAAAAATGTAAGAAAATTTCAAGAAAAATAAAATAAAAAAAATCAGAAAATTCGAGAATAATGAGAAATTTTATTAAAAGAATAATAAAAAACTGAAAAACAAGAAAAATAATTTTTTTTTAAAACAATGGAAAAAATTCATGATAATTTGCAAAAATCAGTCGGCGGTGGTGGCCAGGGACGGAGGGAGAGGAGGGGGGGGGGGGGGGAGGGGCTGGTGGGTGCCACCGCCCCCCCTCAAATTTTTAAAAATCTCACTTGTGCTTATAAAATTTATAAATTTTGTAATTTCGCCCCTCCTCAAAATTTTAAAATTATCACTTCTACCTATAAAGCTATAACATTTGTAATTTCAACCCCCCTCAAAATTTTAAAATTGTCACTTCTACCTATAAAGTTATAACATTTGTAATTTTGCCCCCCTAAAAAATGACAAAAATAACCCCCTCTATTAGTAAAAAATACTTAGTATGCCATTTGACTTTTTAATCCATTTTCCAATTCCCAAATTTTCACTTTCTCCCTCCATCACACATTTTTACAACTCAAAAAAAGGGAAAAATAGAAATCTTAAGCTTATGAATAGGGTAATTCTAGTTCTTTATTATATTTTTCCCCCCGCACCCCCCTTAAATCCTTTGTCTATCTAGCAAAAAAAATCTCGCCCCCCTCGACAAAATTCCTAGCTCCGTCCCTGGTGGTGGCAGATCTGAGAGGATGGTTTCACGGGGGTGGCTATGGGTATTGTGGTGGAGCGGGTAGTGGTTGGGACAATTTGTTATGGACGACAATTGCAAGTGGAATTTTAGGGATTTTGGGTGAAGGAGCTGTTAGGGGTGGCGGGGATGGGTGATTCACATGGACAGTGGAGTTATTGGGGATGAGCATATTTACAGGGACGACAGAGTTGTGGGCGCAGGGGACAGGCTGATTAGCAGGGGGTGATTTGCTGACGGCAGAGTTGTGGACAGATTTGTCATGGGAGGGTGATGTCGGTGGGCGGGACAGATTCTATGGCAGTCGTGGCAGCAAGGATCGGTGGTTCGGTGGTGGAGGGGTGGTGGTGCCTGGATTGACACGGAAGAAGAAGTTAAAAAAAGAAAAAGGAAAATATAACAAGGGAAAAAGAAAAGGAAAAAGAAGAACAAAGGGTTTGGGCTTGGGCGTGGATCACCCAGATCCAATAATTATACCCAAATTGAATTTTATTTATTTTTGCAATAAAATTGGAGAGATAAAATAGTCATTTTGCAAGTTGAATTTTATTTATTTTTGCAATAAAATTGGGGATGTGTGTATGTTTCGTGTATTCACAGGGGTAAGAACTGTAATTTTCTCAAATTAATTATCATTTATTATCTTTTTAAGATATAAAAAGTTTTCACAATTTATTAAACATTTATAATACATCCCAAAAAATTAAACATTTTTTTTCTATCTTTTTCTATGTTTCATTTTTTTCCTTTTTTGCCTCTGACTAACGGAATCGTTATTCTTTTTGACGGAGAATGGTCCAGGGACCAAATGTTAGAATTTTACGACTTATGGGATGCAATGTGACTTTTTTCTAAAGCACGGAACCACAAGTGTGCTTAGGTATACTTTATGGGAAAAATTCTTGTATAAATCGGGTCTTTGGCCCCACCTGTGCACCATGTGGATGTGATTAATACACATCACTTATTTTTTAATTCAAAAAAATAAAATAAGTGATGTGTATTAATCACATCCACAAGGTATACATGTGGGACCAAAAACCTGGTGTATACAAGTGTTTTTCCTTTATGAGGAAAAAAATGTGATTAACCAACTAGATATGAATTTGGAGTTCTTCAAATTTTCGTTGAAAATGAGGAATGCATTGCACTTACATACCAGTAAATCACACTTTGATTCCAATAGGTATACTTGTTAGGAATTTCATGTTAGAAGTTTTGATGATGACAATTAAGTTTTTGTTAGACCCCAAAAAAGTTGTAAGTTTATTTTCGTAGAAAACTTGTATAGGCTTTGAAGCGTTAGACTTGTAATAGATTTATTAGGCTTTGTTATCTTACTTTAGAGTGTTAGGCAAAATAGTCTTAGGCTGAGCGTCTGATGATTTCTGAGTGAGTTTATCAGTGGTAAAGTTCGAAGACTCAAGCGCCTGATCTCAGAAGATAGATACAGTCTCCAAGCGTCCACTTTGGCCAGCTATATCAAGCGTTACCTTATGGGACAGAAGTGATTTCACCTGAATTTACTTCTAAGTCCAGAAGGAGTTTAATGCAAATATTCTCAAAGCATTAAATACCAACGGGTATTAATTTCAAATGCATTAAATGTTGATAAGGGCATTTAATATGATAAGTAATGTCAGACGTACGGAGAAGCCACCCTATTGGACTGTCAACTATCTCAGACTGCAGCACCAACTTTCGTGCAGCAGATTTTCAGGAAAAAGGACAAAAGCTGTTCACTCGCGAAAGTGAGAGACACGCGCCAGTGCATGTGTCAAACGGACACTTTCTCCAAGAATACCTATAAATAGGACTTCAACAACAAACAAAAAAAAGAGAGCAACAATTTTATCAAAGCCAAATTGCTGTTGCATTAAAATCTCATTCCTTAAACTCTCAGAAAAGCCAGAAACTTCAAGAAACATCCAAATTGCTTTTCTTATATTCCTGAGACAGTCAACAAATATCTCAAACATTCTTTTTGAAGAAACCAGATTCCTACTGAGATATTACCAAGTTGTTTGAACTTCATCAAAATCAAACAAACCTTTTAGAAAATCCCATCCAAGCCTCGCGATCTGTGTGAAGTCGAAGTTGGATACTTGCATCATTTCTGGGTGAAAGAAGCAAGAGGGTTGAAGTGATTTGAAGCAGAAATCTGTGTGATCAAGGAGCTCAAGTCATCGACATCCATCTCTCCCTAATTTGTAGAAGATTCTGTGTGATTCTTTGAGAATCATTTTAGTGGATTGCCTCCAAGTGCAAAGGAGAAGAAGGACGTAGTTGGGATTACACCACCCAACGAACCTTACAAATATTGTGTTATTTACTTTTCAGTCATTTCATTCATCTATCATATCATTGCATAAGTAAAACACAATCAAAAGCTAAACACCTAAGAAACATCTTGTGACGCTAAAACTTTCAAAGAGAAGACTCCAAAATCATTCCGCTGTGCTAACCCTGATTAAAAGAACTGAACGCTTAACCTACAAGGTCAAAGTATTCAATTCCTGAAGTCTAAGTTAACTTTATAAAACAGTCTTCATTAGACACTTCACAAAGTCTCAAATATCTTATGTGAACGCTAAGGTGAAGCGTCACACACTTCAAGCGCCTATCATTTCAAGCGTCCAAATACGTTTAATACGAAATCTTTTTTAAGTCAAAAAAGACTTAAGGGTCTATTCAACCCCCCCCCCCTTCTAGACCCTTTCGTATGCCACTTGGGACCAACAAGTGGTATCAGAGCGGTTAATTTTGAAATTTTAAAATTTCCAAGCATAACTGCTTGTTTACATCCTTTTCTTTCAAAATCTAGTTGCTTTTTAAAGCTTAGATATGGCATTTGCTAAAGTTCCCAAATTGACAGAATCAAATTTTGACACATGGAAAGTCAAAGCATTTACGTATTTATGTTCATGCGATGATGACATGTGCGATATTATTTCAGATGGGCCAATCAAAATATACAAAGTTATCACAAGAGCGCCTGGAGCCACAGAAGAAACCCCTGATGGTTACGTTGAAAAACCAAAACAAGAATGGTCTCCAGATGAGCGTCGAAGAGCTAACTTGGACAATGTTGGTCGCAACGCTCTGTATACGGCTATTGGTGATAATGATAACTTATTCAATAAAATCAAATCTTGCAAAACGACTAAAGAAATATGGGATAAGCTGGCTACAATCTGTGGTGGTTCAGCTCAAATCAAAGAAAACAAACTTTCCATTGCTAAGGAAAAGTTTAACGGATTTAAGATGCTACCCAATGAAACGCTAGAGCAGTTGGATATAAGATTCACAGCTCTTGTTACAGAACTTACGTCGTTGGGAATGGACTTACAGAATCGAGAAATGGTGGTTAAGATCTTTAGAAGTCTACCAAGTAAATTCTTGATGAAGACAACAGCTATGAGAGAATCAAACATGCTGGATCTCTTAACTCCAGAAGACGCCTTTTCAGAGATAAAAGCTTTTGAGTTCAAGTTGAACTCTGTTAGTGACATTGTGAGTAATCCAGTGATTGAATCTGGAGCGCTCATTGCATCAATCAAAGGCAAATCGGGTAACAAAGGAAGAATTCGGACATTAATGAGGAAGAAGAGTTGGCTTTGCTGAATAGATTCAGGAAGTTCTTGAGATATGAAAAGAAAGGAAAAGGTCCTAATAATCAAGGACAAAGTTCATATCAAGCGCCTTCTCCCATACAACAACAGTTTCAAGCGCCTCAATATTCTGTTCCTTTACCTCAAGCGCCTACTCAATATCAAGCGTCTACTCAAAATCTCCCAGCTCCAGTGGTTTCAAAACCACACACTGCAAGGCTAACAAGTGAACAAAAAATGAAAACCAATCTTTGTTATAATTGCAGGAAACCGGGGCACTACCAGGTAAATTGTCCCTATCCAAATGTATCCAAGCCCTCAAGGCAGGATTACTTGGATAGAAACCAATTCAGGAGCAACCTTCGACAACAAGGTTTGCTTGCGGAATCAGAACCAGCATCAGCACCTGAAGATTTAGAATCATCAGACGAAAGTAGTGATGATGATGAGCCGATAGATGACTCAGCGCTCATATGTCTCATGGCCAGAGATGATGAAGCGTCCCCTGAGGTAATCAATGAATTATCAATTCCTCTTTCTTATGATGAATTACTTGACAAAGTCAAAGAATATTACAATGAATGTCAAGAAGCTGCCAAAATATATCAAAATGATCTCGCTATTATTTCATCACTCACAAACGATAAAGTAACGCTCAGAGCAGAGTTGCAAATTCAGCAACAGTGCATTGAGAAAAACCAATCGCTTGAGAGTGAAGTTATTCAATTGAAAAGGTGATCTTGATATAATAGTCAAGAGAGAAGCTGATCTGATGGCTAGACTTGCCAAGTCAGAACAGCTCATCTCATCGTTGTCCAAAGCATCCAGAAAGCTCGACAATGTGACTGAAATAACAAGGTTGTTTGGAGAAAAGACCGGTTTAGGATGCAATGAATTCGGTAAACAACCAAACAAACCTAATGTTACGGCAAACAACAAAGGAAAGGGTGTTTTCTTTGTTGAGAAAGGTTCACAAGGTCAAACTCAAAATGAACCAAGGGACAATGGTAAGAGGCCAAATGAGAAAGTCAAAACTAACTCAGACAAGGGTAAGGCTAAAGCAAATGATCCACAAAGACAGACTCATCCAAACGCTCAAAAAGCTAAGGATAAATCTAGTCACTGTGAATCAAGCGCTAAGCGTCTAGCACCAAACGTGCAACCCAAGCCAGAGCCAAGGAAATACCAGCGTCGATATCCAAGACAGTCAAGATCATATTATCGATACTATGATAATTATGATTATGACTATTATTATAATCGTGGATATTATTATACATCCAAAAATTACACACAGCACAAGGTGAAACCCAAAAAGGCCAATATTCCTACTATGAAGACAAGGCAAATTTGGGTTCCTAAAGTTCTAATTAACACTAACAAGGATACTAATGTTGAAGGACCCAAGCAACAATGGGTACCTAAACAGAAATAGAACTTCCCTTTTGATTGCAGGTACCTAGAGCTAAAGTCAATACATCTGTTTGGTATTTTGATAGTGGATCGTCAAGGCACATGACAGGTTCCAAAGATCTTCTGATCAACTATCAAGCTGCCAATGGTCCTCAGGTTGTATTTGGTGATAACTCCAAAGGTAAAACCAAAGGTATAGGTACTGTGCATAGGGGGAACATCATGATAAGTGATGTTTATTTTGTTGAGGGTCTAAAGCACAATTTATTAAGCATAAGTCAATTCTGCGATAAAGGCTTTGAAGTCATATTCTCAAGTGACTATTGCTATATAAACGACGCTAAGACTAAATCTACTAAACTAAAAGGAAAAAGGAATAACAACGTATATTTGGTAGATTGGGGTTCAACACTTGATAACAACCCAACATGCTTTGTTGCTAAAAATGAATCTAAAATGGGTTGGTTATGGCATAGAAAAATGAATCACCTCAACTTTAAGACAATCTCTCAGCTTATAAGTCAAAATCTTGTAGAGGGATTGCCAAATGGACCATTTCATAAGGATCGCCTCTGTGACGCTTGTCAAATGGGTAAACAAGTTAAATCATCTTTCAAGAGAAAACCTCATCTATCTACTTCTAGAATACTTGAACTACTTCACATGGATTTGTTTGGACCTGTTCAAACAATCAGTGTAAGCGGTAAAAAGTATACTTTAGTGGTAGTAGACGATTTCTCTAGATTTACTTGGGTGGAATTTCTTTCATCCAAAGATGAAACATGTGACAAGTTAACAGCGCTTATTCGGCAACTTCAAACATTGAAAAATCTTAAGGTTGCAAGAATAAGAAGCGATCACGGTACTGAGTTTACTAACAAGGTTGTTGAGAAGTTTTGTGCAGAAAATGGAATACATCATGAGTATTCAGCTCCCAGAACTCCCCAACAAAATGGTGTTGCTGAGCGCCGGAACCGAACGCTTAAGGAAGCCGCTAGGACTATGTTAGCTGAATCCAAGCTTGCTCCTAGATTTTGGGCCGAAGCGATCAACACTGCTTGTTACACTCAAAATCGATGCATGATCAACAAACAGCATGGAAAAACTCCATATGAACTGTGGAAGGGACGTAAGCCAAATATTTCATACTTTCACGTCTTTGGTTCTAAATGTTTTATCCATAATAATGGATCCCAAAGCCTAAAGACTTTTGATCCTAAAGCGGATGAAGGAATCTTTCTAGGCTACGCCAAAAATGGAAAGAATTTTCGCATTCTCAATAAGATCAAATCGAAGGTTGAGGAATCTATTCATGTTGTGTTTGATGATGCTAACCAAGAGCCGAGTAAGGTAAATGTAAATGATGAAGGAGTTGAAGATCTATGTCATCAAGCGTCCAAAATTACTATTGATGAAGATACTGACGATGATGATGAGATCTCAGTGCCTCCTCCTAAGAATACTCGTGAAATCAATCTAAATTATCATGTAAGAAATACGGATGATCATGAAGAGAATGAACATCAAGAGCAAAGAAGGAATCGTGAACTTGAAGCGCCAACGCAGGAGAATGGTCAAGCGAATGATTCTCAAGCGCCTGTTCATTCTCAAAACCCCTTCCAAACAGATAGACTATGGTTACGTGGCCATCCACCTGAGCAAATAATTGGAGATATTGAAACACCAGTTAGAACTAGAGCCGCTACATTTAATGAGGCTATGTTCGCAAGCTTTCTATCTCAAATGGAACCTAAGAAAGTGGATGAAGCGTTAAGTGATCCAAGTTGGATTGAAGCTATGCAAGAAGAGCTCAATCTGTTTGAGTGAAATAAAGTTTGGATGCTAGTACCAAGACCAACTCATCAAGGAGTTATTGGAACTAGATGGGTATATAGAAACAAGATGGATGAGGACGGCATTGTTGTAAGAAACAAGGCCAGACTCGTAGCTCAAGGATACTGCCAAGAGGAGGGCATTGACTTTGATGAGACTTACGCTCCTGTTGCTCGTCTTGAAGCAATCCGCATGTTTCTAGCGTACGCAGCGTTTAACAAGTTTACAGTATTTCAAATGGACGTAAAGAGTGCCTTCCTGAATGGTAAACTCCAAGAAGAAGTGTATGTGGAGCAACCTCCAGGATTCATCAACAATCATGGTAAGGGTATGGTTTACAAGCTAGAAAAAGCACTTTATGGGCTTAAGCAAGCACCTCGAGCATGGTATGACACTCTCTCTATCTTTCTTATTGGTAAAGGTTTTTCAAAAGGCAGCGTTGACACAACGTTATTTAAAATTACCAATGATGAAGATATTCTCTTAGTTCAAATTTACGTTGATGACATTATATTTGGTTCTACTAATAAGCGTCTGTGTGAGAAATTTTCGAAAATGATGCAAGAACAATTTGAAATGAGCATGATGGGTGAATTAACTTTCTTCTTAGGACTACAAGTTAAACAACTCCCTAATGGCATATTTATCAACCAAGCTAAATATACACGAGATATGATTAAGAAATTTGGTATGGAAAATGCATCATATTCAAAAATTCCAATGAGCCAAACGCTTAAGTTAGATAAAGATGAAAGTGGAAAGAAAGTTGATATCACTAATTATAGAGGTATCATAGGATCACTTCTTTATCTCACTGCCAGTAGACCTGATATTATGTTTTCGGTATGTATGTGTGCACGATTCCAAGCTGATCCTAAAGAGTCACACTTGACTGCTGCCAAGAAAATCCTTAAATACCTAAAAGGCACACAACATGTGGGCTTATGGTATCCCAGGGATTCTCCTTTTGAACTAATCGGTTACTCAGATGCAGATTTTGCAGGTTGCAAAATAGATCGTAAAAGCACTAGTGGTACTTGTCAATTCTTAGGTGATAGGTTAGTTTCATGGCATAGCAAGAAACAACAATCCATAGCTACCTCCACAGCCGAAGCTGAGTATGTAGCTGCAGGAAGTTGTTGTGCACAAGTTCTATGGATGAGGCAACAACTTAGAGATTACGGAACAATCTTAGGACCAACTCCCATTCATTGTGATAACCAAAGCGCTTTAGCCATGACTCAAAACCCTATTCTTCATTCAAGAACCAAACACATTGACATTAGATACCATTTCCTTCGTGACCACGTTCAAAAGAAAGATATCTCCATGCACTTCATTGGAACTGACAAACAACTGGCAGATATCTTCACCAAAGCACTCAATGAACAACGTTTTCTCACTTTGAGAAGTGAACTAGGTATGATTGATTTAAACGCTTGATCATGAAGCATCATATTTTATTAGGCATATAATTTAGGGGGAATCCACTTAAGTTATATCTCACAATATTCTTTAAAAAAAAAAAAAAAAATTTACTTGATCAAAACTGTGAGCGTCAATGATAAAAATTTTCCGATGCATAATCATCAACGCTCAGTTCTATGTTTGCATAAAATATTGAATGCTCAAAATATTGAAAAGACTTTTGACTTCAAGCGTCCATTTTATCAGCTAAGCGCTGAATAGTTTATAAAAAATTTATAAAATATTTTCGTTACAAGCCATGGATAAAATTTTCAAACTTCTTTCAAGGTCGTGGGTAGACTCAAAGGTCTATTTTGTACTCTACTCACACGCCTCTATCACATCAAACTGGCGGGTACTCAAATTTTTTAAAAATGACGGTTCAGAGATAGCACGTATTTGTGTACGTGTCAGTGTACAAACATGCGCGTGTGTTACACTCTGAAAATACCAAACGTTAATTTTTTTTACTCGGATGTCAAATCTTTATATATGAGAATTACCAAATGTAACTTCTCTCTTTTACACAAAACTCGCGTCCGCAGTTCATAAATTTATGGCTAAGATTCAACAGTTATTACACGTGTTTAAATCCTACTAAGACTACATAACACAAGTTTCAAAACTCTTTACTGTGTCATTTAAAACACAAACTCTGCAGAAAAAGTAACTTACTTTCTACTCAAGCATATCTGCAAATCTCTCTTTATCTCTCTCTCAAAACAACAGAAAAATCTCAGTCCATCTTCTTCGTTTTAAAAAAAAAAAAAAAAACAATGGCACCAAAGAAATCATCATCCACTTCTGCTGAAATTACCATCAAGGTAACTGAAGGTCTTGTTGTCGACTGGAAATTTCTATATGAACAAACTCAGATCAACCTGACGGACATAATGGACATGGTCGTCAAAGCTGGGCTCAAACCCTTCTTAACCCAATACTCTTATATGTTTCCCACTGAAGTTGAAACTTTCTGGAAGACTGCTACACTTTCAGAGGACAAGAAGTCCATCTCTTGTCAAATTCCCTTCTCCAAGAAGGAGTCTCCAAAGGAATTCATCCTATCTGCTTCCACCATTGCCAAGAACTTCAATTTGCCTAATGAGGGTGAGGCATTGGATTCTGTAACGTTGAAACAAATTAAGGAAGCATGGGCAATCATGAGTGCGTACGACGATGTTCCTTACACTCAGTACTTCGAGAAGAAAGACCTGGTGTCCAAATACCGGTTATTGGCTGATTTCTGCAGCAAGATCATAGAATGCCGCGTGGGAACCTTTGATAAGGTAAATCCTGTTCAATTTCAGATGATGGTTGCTATACTCTTCAACATCAAAATCAACTGGAGTGAGTACATCTTTGGATGGTTTCGGGACAGTCTAAGCGCTTCAAATAAGCCTTATGGACTCATCCTGAGTGACATCTTGTTTAAATCAAATTGTGTGTACTCGTCTGGACTTCCGTTGAATAAGTCCAAGTTGTTGGGAAAAAGGATTCTGACCAATATGTTCAATCCTCCAAAAGTTAGTGGTGCGGCTAGACCCCTATCTGAGCGGCTGGAAGAACGCCAACTGCTTGCTCAAAAGGCGGAGAGACCAGTGCCAGAGGAAGCTGTGAAGCGTCCAGCAGCAACGAAGAAGAGAGCCCCCAGAAAACCCAAAGTTAAAATTGCCGTCCCCTCTCAAAAGATTGATGAGGAAACTGATGAGGATGCCGAGGACAAGTTGCCTCTCAAAAGACGAAAGCTGGAAGGGATCATTAAGCAAATAGACTTTGAAGAACCAGCTGCTGATCCTCCCGCTCCTCCGGCTAAACTAGTTGAAGGAGTCAACATTAAAAAAATCTTTAAGCGTTCCAGGACTAGCAAGCGTCAAGCTACTCCTGAAGAGCCTGAGACAGTTGAGCCAAGCGCTCAAGTTGTCGTTGAGCCAAGCGCTCAAGATGTTGCTGTTGAGCCAAGCGCTCAAGTTGCCGTTGAGCGAAGCGCTCAAGCTGTCATTGAGCCAAGCGCTCAAGATGTTGCTGTTGAGCCAAGCGCTCCAGAAACTGCTGTTGAGCTTAGTTCTCAGGGTAAGTTTATTTCTTCCCACAGCATTTCTATTCCTACATCTGTAGAAGATCCTGCTCTTATAGAGGATGGCTCTTGTTTTTCAGCTATAGTTCCAGCTGCTGCTGAAGTGTCCACAGATGTTCTGTTGGATGTTGACCTGACTGGAGTCGTAGCTATCGCTCAAGATGTTGCCGCTGAAGTAGCTGCAATTGAACCTGAGGAACCTGCTATTTTAACAGAGGCACGTTCAGAAGGTCAGAGCGCTGCTGAAGACGTTACAGCTCCTCGTCACTTCTTTCAACTCGATCCGCTGAAGACAATTGATCATTCAATTAACTATATGCCCCCAGCGCTCAACGAAGATTTCATTCCTGCAGGATATAATATAGAAAGATATATTGCTGCAGAAGCTGACGCTGCAAGACTGATTGACTTTGACAGCGCAATCAAAGCAACCGTTCTAGACAGACCAGGAGACAGACCTCCTAGATGTGCCGTGGATGTGGCTTAGTATCTTGATAATGGCCACAGCAGACCAACTGGGTTCGCGCTAAGGGATTACACTGTTCGTGTGTATGATCCTCTCCGTCCTAGCTTTCTCAATCCCTCAGAGTCAGTCTTAAACAGAGAAGGTTACACACATTTCCCACAGACGGCTCACAGCCCTGAAAATCTTGCATCGGTCCGTCCTCTTAGTCTATGGAAAAATAAAGAGATTCATGCTGGTGAGCGCCTTGAATCGTTGACCGATCTGCTCCAGACTGAAGCTGATGCTTACTTTGACAGCGTCTGGAATGCCAACTATCAGCCTGATAAGCACCGCTTTGAAGCCATAAGAGATATTCATCTTGAAGGCATTCGTGCTATGGTGACTGCTGGCACAGACTTCTGTATAAATGAAGTAAATTGGGTTGAAGCGTACATGGGACATAAATACACCTTCCCAGAGTTAGTCCAAGCTCCCCATCTTTTCGGCATAGGCATGCATGACAAGAAGCGTCAATTCGCCAAGTATTGCCTCCTGAAGCGTCAACAAAGACTCGGACCTGTTCTCAAGCTCCCAATTATTAGACATCAAATAGAACAATGTCTACGTCAAGAACTTCAGAGATTATCCCTCACCCCTCTTCGGTTTAATGCTCAAGCGTCTTCCAGTGGTACAGTTGGTGAACGGTGCTTAAATCTTGCTCCAAGCAACTGTGAAGAAAACTTCAATCTGATGGTAAAGATTCTATCTCCCGTATCTCTCTTTGATAAAATCTTCACTGCCAATCTCAGATCTTGGAACGGCTCAGTGATCAATTCATTCAAAGGATATCCACTGCTCCCTTCCATTCGCAGTGAGGTACTCAATCACTATGAGTATGTTCTCTCTCTGCTTGAAAGGAATCAAGAGCTCGCTCAAGCCATTTATCCGTATCTTGAAGAGTACTATGCGGACTGTGTGCCTACACATCGACGTCCTGCATCTCTTCCCTCAGATTGCTTGATTGGATTTTCCAGAACTCACTGCACAGATTCACTATTCTCCATCGCTCAAGCGCCGTCCAAAGTTTTCCCAGATCATGTGCTGGATATCATTGGTCCAATGTACATCAGGGCCATTGATAGTCCTCTTCGCACATTTATCTCCGGTACTTGTATGTCCATGACCAGACTCATTGAACTCTTGGATTCTACATCCACCTCTTATGCCGACTCAGCAAGCTGGAACTTTCAATTCACTGACTTTCGCCAACCTGAGTCAACGCTTAAGGAAGCGCCTGCTGAGACATCTGAAGCGTCCAAATCTGCAGATACCAGTATTCCTGACGCTCCTGAACATGCTACCATTGATAGTGCTGAAGATACTTCCCTGGATATTCGAGGTACTGTTTTTGATCCAGCCTATCAAGTTCCTTTTGACTCTCTCAAACACTCATCACGGTTCAAGCGACCAGCTCCTCAAGCGGTTCAATCAGATGAGAGTCAAGCCTTCGGTCCCCTGCTTAAATCTGTTTTGGAGACAATTAGCGCTCAAGCTACTCAGAGTGAAGAATCTCTCCATTGGATTAAGGAAGACCTGGCAAAGATTGAAACTCACGTAATGAGCGCTCAGATTGCTCATATGCGTAGTTCAGCTCAAGCGGCAGTTGGTGAGTCCAAACAAGACTTTCAAGAAATGCAGGATGCTGCCCATGCAACCCAACTTGCCATGAAAGAAGAACTTGAAAAGCGCCTTGCAACCCTTGAGATCTCTGTGAATGACGCCACCAGCGCTAAGCTTCTTGTTATGCAGGAACGCTTCGACAAGCGTCTGGATGACATCACAGATTCCTTATCTCAGATTGCTCATCAGGTAAGTGTACTCACAAACCACTTCTTAAAATCTGATGATGGCAATAAGGGGAAGAGAAGAAGAAAGGAGAAAAGCGGAAAGCGTCCAGTTCAAAAGTTGAAGATCCTCCGTCTCCTAAGCGTCAAATGCCTCCTTCTCAGTCTGCGCTTAATCTCCCGTCTTGGATAACTGCTCTGAAACAAAGTTCATCCGGAGCGCCCAGTAGTACGCTAAGGGAACCTCCTAGAGCGTTATATCCAAACCTACCAATTCCTACAAGAGCACTGCTTGAACAGTTTGACATTCCTCTTCAGAGAACATCCATTTCACAACCTACAGATCCACAGATCTTAGCTGAAGAAAGGAAGATGACTGATTTTAGCCAAGCTTTTCGAATCTGCCTAAGGTACATTGGTATCGACCCAACTGACTAGGATAATCATTTTACAATATTCAAGAAGAGACAACAAGAAGAAAACAAGCTTATCATCAACAAAGATCATGAAGCAATGATGATCTTGGAAGACAATCTGACTGAAGCTATCCGAGCTGAAATGTCCAAGTGATACAGAGTTAGACCAAGTCATTAAAGCTTTCTGATTTTACATTATCTATATTCTTGTCTCTTATATCTTTAAATATTCAGCTGTAAAAATGCTTGTAATTCTCGATAAATATGAAATGCATTTTTCTCTTGCTGAAACATCTCGTTGAAGCGTAACTAACTTTAACTAACGTCTACTGATCAAAGCTAACTTTTACTTTTGGCTGTCTAACTCTTGAACTATAAAAGAGTAAGTATTGCCATCATCAAAAAGGGGGAAATTGTTAGGAATTTCATGTTAGAAGTTTTGATGATGAAAATTAAGTTTTTGTTAGACCCCAAAAAAGTTGTAAGTTTATTTTCGTAGAAAACTTGTATAGGCTTTGAAGCGTTAGACTTGTAATAGATTTATTAGGCTTTGTTATCTTACTTTAGAGTGTTAGGCAAAATAGTTTTAGGCTGAGCGTCTGATGATTTCTGAGTGAGTTTATCAGTGGTAAAGTTCGAAGACTCAAGCGCCTGATCTCAGAAGATAGATACAGTCTCCAAGCGTCCACTTTGGCCAGCTATATCAAGCGTTACCTTATGGGACAGAAGTAATTTCACCTGAATTTACTTCTAAGTCCAGAAGGAGTTTAATGCAAATATTCTCAAAGCATTAAATACCAACGGGTATTAATTTCAAATGCATTAAATGTTGATAAGGGCATTTAATATGATAAGTAATGTCAGACGTACGGAGAAGCCACCCTATTGGACTGTCAACTATCTCAGACTGCAACACCAACTTTCGTGCAGCAGATTTTCAGGAAAAAGGACAAAAGCTGTTCACTCGCGAAAGTGAGAGACACGCGCCAGTGCATGTGTCAAACGGACACTTTCTCCAAGAATACCTATAAATAGGACTTCAACAACAAACAAAAAAAGAGAGCAACAATTTTATCAAAGCCAAATTGCTGTTGCATTAAAATCTCATTCCTTAAACTCTCAGAAAAGCCAGAAACTTCAAGAAACATCCAAATTGCTTTTCTTATATTCCTGAGACAGTCAACAAATATCTCAAACATTCTTTTTGAAGAAACCAGATTCCTACTGAGATATTACCAAGTTGTTTGAACTTCATCAAAATCAAACAAACCTTTTAGAAAATCCCATCCAAGCCTCACGATCTGTGTGAAGTCGAAGTTGGATACTTGCATCATTTCTGGGTGAAAGAAGCAAGAGGGTTGAAGTGATTTGAAGCAGAAATCTGTGTGATCAAGGAGCTCAAGTCATCGACATCCATCTCTCCCTAATTTGTAGAAGATTCTGTGTGATTCTTTGAGAATCATTTTAGTGGATTGCCTCCAAGTGCAAAGGAGAAGAAGGACGTAGTTGGGATTACACCACCCAACGAACCTTACAAATATTGTGTTATTTACTTTTCAGTCATTTCATTCATCTATCATATCATTGCATAAGTAAAACACAATCAAAAGCTAAGCACCTAAGAAACATCTTGTGACGCTAAAACTTTCAAAGAGAAGACTCCAAAATCATTCCGCTGTGCTAACCCTGATTAAAAGAACTGAACGCTTAACCTACAAGGTCAAAGTATTCAATTCCTGAAGTCTAAGTTAACTTTATAAAACAGTCTTCATTAGACGCTTCACAAAGTCTCAAATATCTTATGTGAACGCTAAGGTGAAGCGTCACACACTTCAAGCGCCTATCATTTCAAGCGTCCAAATACGTTTAATACGAAATCTTTTTTAAGTCAAAAAAGACTTAAGGGTCTATTCAACCCCCCCCCCCCTTCTAGACCCTTTCGTATGCCACTTGGGACCAACAATACTCCTTACATATTTGTAACCAATTTTATTTTTTTTCACATAATACATCTCGTATCTTATTTAAAATCTCACATTTGGTCCTGATGAGTTTGTGGAGAGAAACTAATTGATATAAAAGATTGGGAGTATAAACGATTGGGAGAAGTTAAGGGAACTAAGCCAAAACGTGTTCGTGGAACAATCAAAGTAAGTTTGACTTGGTTAATATGGGTTTCACCTCAGCATAGGCAGTGAATCAACATGTGATTGTGTTTCCTATGTGGTTTCAGCTTGGATTTGGCAATTCACTTGGGTTAGGATTATTTTTCCTTTGTCTATGAATATGATTGTATTTTCTATTTGGAATAGATTTTGGTTTCCTAGTGTATCATGTCTTCAACTCTATAAAGACAGGCTTGCATATTATAATGGACGATTGAATCTGCGAAATAAAGATGTGAGATCGAGTTATGGCTCGTGGATATAGGTAGTTTTGTGAAGCACGTTAAAAATTCCTTGTGTCATATTAGAGGCTTAGATTTATTATCTTGTTTATTATATTTGTTCTACATTGATGTCATCCCTAATAACCTGTATCAGAGTCATATACTTGTAGATTTGGAAGATTTATATCTAGATCTACGAGGAGTGCTTTGTGTTAGAACTTAGCGTGGTTTTCTCATGGGATCAATGATAGGAGATGAAGGAACCACGCGTAGTAAAAGGGCAAATGGTTGCCAAATTGTTTGGTCCTGACTTTCTACTTGTTAAAAAAATGGACTAAATTTGCTTATTTTCACATCATGATTTTAAAATAAGGCAAAACAGAATTAAAGGGTTTTAATTAATCAATTAACTCCCCTCCGGCGGTGATGTCTTGGTGAAGCAATTGTCTACTTGACCACTGTTACTATAACTATTGTCAGGGTGTTGGGTTGGAGCACACTTTTTCAAGTTGTACATCACATTTTCAAATCTGACGAGACGAATATGGATCTAAAGAGACGGAGACAGATCTAATGAGATGAAGACGGGTCATACTTAAGTTTTTATATAACGTTTTAGATATTTTGCTTAGTATTTTATTTTGTCTCTCGTATCACTACTACAAAAATACCCAATTACAGCGGTTTTACTAAAACCGCTGTAATAGGAACCTATTACAGCGGTTCCCAACGAACCGCTGTAATAGGGTATCTTGGTCTTAACCTATTACAGCGGTTCCGAGAAAACCGCTGTAATAGGTCTTAACCTATTACAGCGGTTCCGAGGGAACCGCTGTAATAGGTGGTCGAGGGACCTATTACAGCGGTTCGTTGGGAACCGCTGTAATAGGTCAAAACCAAAAAATTTAAATCCCTTAAATTTAGATCTTCCCGCTTCTCTCTATCTCTCTTAGTCTTTTTCTCTCTACTCTCTCTCTCTACACTCTCTCTCTCTCTCTCTCTCTCTTCAAGCACCACCGCCGCCGCCACCACCATATAGCACCACCGCCGCCTCCACCACCACCGCCGTATGTGTGGGTGTATTTATATTTGTGTATGTGTGGGTTTATGTATATTTGTGTATGTGTGGGTTTATGTATATTTGGGTTTATGTATGTATATATGGGTGTATGTATATTTGTGTATATGTGGGTTTATGTATGTATATGTGGGTGTATGTATATTTGTGGGTTTATGTATGTATATGTGGGTGTACGTATATTTGTGTATATGTGGGTTTATGTATGTATATGTGAGTGTATGTATATTTGTGTATATGTGGGGTTTCGTACACGAATATGTGGGTGTGTATGTATATTTGTGTATATGTGGGTGTATGTATATTTGTGTATATGTGTGTGTATGTATATGTGGGTTTATGTATGTATATATATTTGTGTATATGTGGGTTTATGTAAGTATATGTGGGTATATGTATATTTGTGTATGTGTGAGTTTATGTATATATTTTTGTGTATTTGCGAATTTCGTGTCATTTCGACACGGTAAAATTATAAACGAAAAAGTGAAATTAATAAAAAAAAAATAAAAAATACCCTATTACAGCCGTTCTAAAAAAACCGCTGTAATAGGGTACCCTATTACAGCGGTTTTTTTAGAACCGCTGTAATAGGGCACCCTATTACAGCGGTTCCCATAGAAACCGCTGTAATAGGGTACCCTATTACAGCGGTTTTTTTAGAACCGCTGTAATAGGGTGCCTATTACAGCGGTTCAAAACCGCTGTAATAGGTCGAAACCCTATTACAGCACTGCCTATTACAGCGGTTCGAACCGCTGTAATAGGTCCAAAAAAACCGCTGTAATAGGCATTTTTTGTAGTAGTGTATAAGAGTTTGTTTTCTCTCTTGAATGAGAGTTTCATCTCTCCTTGAATAGGAGTTGCACAAGAATTTTCTTGTTTTCGTTTGTGAGTTTTTAATATTTGTTATCTTCATAAAATTGATAGTTGGTAATTCAGATGTTCTTACTACATCGTTTGAGTCGATATGAATTGTATAGTTTCAAGCGTTGAAAACTTTCAATTGAATGATATATAAGACCGATTTTTCTTTAAAAAAAAAAATTAATCAATTAACTCCCGCAATTAAGATTCAATTAGTCAATTGATTAAAATCATGTGGCTTTTACCCTGCCCATTAATAAATCAAATGAATTTTCTTTTTGTCTTTGAAATAGTTATATGACATATTTCCAACAAGTTAGGCAAGTTTTTAGCTCTCAGTACATGTACCGCCAGAAATACAATCCAAATTGGATTATCCAAAATTTTTGGGCGTGATATAAGAACTTATTCTTTTATTTTTAATGAAATAGCAGTACATTATTAAGTCAAGTGAATAATATCAGGAAAAAACAGATGTTGCTGTTATGGGGAACATCTATAATTATTTCTTGATCCAACCAAAATTACTACGCGTACTAGATAATAAGCAACCTTACCATTCACGTTTACTTGAGGAGCTAATCTTCTTGTTCAAAGGAATATTATTCTTTTAGTTCGTTAATTTGACATTTCTTGTCTTTTAATCCTTTAAATTGACGCGTTGTAAAATTGATCCGTTATCTTCTAACTTTTTATAATTTTAGGCCTTTTGTGCTTAAATATTTGGTAAATTTAGTCCGTCGATTTAGTCAATGGCGTCAATTGGTAAAAATTGAAAAATTTGATTAAGTAAATTTTCACTGCAATTTTAGGTTTTGAAATGTGTAAAGTTATCTTTTTCATATAATAAAAGTTTTGTGATTTTGTGCTTTTTAGCTTCTAATTGATGATATCTAATAATAATGTGTGATGGTGGTATTGATGGGTATCAAATGACTAAATTTACCAATTTTTTAAGTACAAAAGAACTAGAATTACAAAAAGCAGAACATACACGTCAACTTAAATGACTAAAACGCAAGAGAGACCAGGTTAACGGACTAAAAAAATAATTTTTCCTCTTGTTCAAAGTCGCAGAATGAGATATTAAAGAACAAAACATAAATAACAGCAGAATTCATATCGATATAAATATTGCAATATTTTATTGCAACATACTATAACAAAAAAATAATATAAATGATAAAATACAAAGTAATTATATATACATAATTAGTGATAATATTTTTTGCCTTTTCAATATAATGACTTTTAGTAACACGAATCATTTTTAAGTTATTACTATTAATACTTACTGACAATACACATATAGTGAAGATTATACTTTCATATAGTGACAATTCTATTTTTTGTCACCAAATTATAACTAAATATGTGTCACTAATTAACAATAATAACAATGTTTTCTCGTCACTAATTAATACTAGTTACAACTAATACACAAGAACCACTATTAAATTGTTGAAATCTTTTTGTGACAAAATATAAATTCTTATCACTAAAAAGACTTAATTATTGACAATTTTGACATTACTATTTGATATCTTATTATACTAATATGTAATTTTTTTGTAGGGATAATTTTTTTTGTTTTAAATAAATTTATTGTTATATAATTGAGTCAAATTTGGCTGAAATTAAACGCCCTTCTATGTTATGTACTGTATAATATAATGGCATGAATGATTGGGAACTCAGGCCGCCAGACTGCAATTATTAATTTGGTTCTTAATAGTATTTTGAACGAGTCCTTGCACAAAGTTCCAAGACCAACCCCAAGTTGTTGCAAATTCTGTTTCAATCGAATTGGATTAAGTGCAATAAATTTAACCTATGATTTACCTTTCGTCCAAAAAAATGGTCACACCTTTCGTCCAAGAAAAATGTTCTCCCTTTTCCTTTTATTTGTTCCAAAAAAATTTGTACTTATTTTAAAAATAAATCTTTATTGGTGAAGTGTCAATTATGCCCCTGATTTTATACGTAAGGTTAAAATATCCCCCCCCCCCCCTCTTTTTTTATACTCAATAATTTTACTTTGGAAAGAAAGCAAACAACCCGGAAGTATTGTATTCTCTAAGGCTAAGTACAATTTTTTTTCTTTATATTACCATAGATATATACTTGGTAAGATCTTACTGGGATATTTAGCGAAATAGCCCTTTTTTTAAAATCTTTTAAGGTAATAGCACCTCTATTGTAGCCTCGTACTGTACCAATTTCTTATAATTGCACATGGGTCCAGTTATTTCTGAAGAAATTTTACTTTGCTCCTTATAAAATAAAACTTTACAAAGACATACTAAAATAAAATAAAAATGAACAGTGTTACTAAATTCTTATTATTTAACGAGTTAAGCATTTTATTCTAAAATTCATATGTAAGAGGGTTACTTCGTAAATCCGGTTGCTTCATCAACGAAGACTTATGTTGGATTTGGAGTAAAGTACCTATCTTACCCTTTTGAATTTTAAAATATAGTCTTAACTTATTTAATAATTTAACCTCAAACACACTGTTAAGATAACTAGCTCGAGAAAACCTTTCCGATGTGGAAGATCAGATTAAACTACGACCACAGAGCATATTCAGAATACTCAAACTCTAATACCAGATTGCTTGCACGATGGGGGGAATTATCCCGCACATTTTGTCTCCCAACCGGTAACACCGAGAAGGTAAACAAAATCTTCCCAAAGTAGTATCAGAGATTATTGAAAATAATAATTTGTACAGCGGAAACATATTTTTGAGACGATGAAAGGGTAGAATGTTACTACTGTTCATCATCATTTTTTAAATTTTATTTTTTATTTGGTTTTTGAGCATATTTAATGTTTTTGTATTTTCTGAGTACGAGAGAATTATAACATTTTTTAAATAATAGGGGAATTCCGTCCCTAGGGGTTAACTACTCATTATGAATATTAATAAAGTATAAAAACTTACAAGAGATTTTTGCACACAAAGTAGATATTTTATTACAAGAAAAGTGGAGAGATTCTCTAGAAACCAAGAAGTGTGGGTTGGAGAATGTTAAGGGGCAAGTTTTTACAATGAAGGGAGAGGTCCTTTTATAGGCCTCGGACATGAAAGAAATATACAACAAAATGAAATCCAAACTTGGATTCCAAAATCGGTTGCAGGTAAGGCAATATAAGGCCAGCAATTATTGTACTACAAACAGTACTTAAACAATAAAAAATTACATAGGTGGCAATAGTGAATAGTAAAAAAATTGCTAAAAATATTAAAGTCTGCTGCTTTGAATTTAGTGCCATGTTTGATAGCTAAATTATTGCTGCATATTATTGTCCTTGCTGCTGGTACTTTTAAGGCTTTTAGTTGGGAGATGAATTATTTTGCTAAAACTTTGTCTTCTAGTATGTGTCTTGGCTGGATCCTTCTAGATTTGGATTATATTTGGGCTAATATTCCAAGCTAGGTGTTACTTTCTTTCCTAATGTTGTAACACTGAATCTGCATCTGACGCTTGTTGGAATAAAAATACTCTGATGCGGTGCTTGAAAAATTAGCTAATAATCTGGTGATAAGTCCATATTTGATCTCATATATGGTCGTTGTGTCTTTCTTCTTATTCCTAGAGCTAGCTTGAGTTCTTCTGCATCTTCTAAGGGATTTGATACTACATAACATAGTCTGAACAATTCTGACTTGGCTGGTTCCCAACTTTCATAATTTTCATTTACCGTTATAAAGGAATGACCAATTTCTACTCCTGTAGTGTTCCAAATTGGAGGTAATGATGATACGTCCAGACAATGATTGAAAGCTCTTTGGCTTAAAGAAAAATCAACTGTTTCTGAAATTTATCTGCCTAAATGTTTTACTTGATCTGGATTAGATATAAATATTTTTGATACAAAACCTTAGTCTAATAACCGTTTAATGCTGATAAAAGTATCATCTATCCATCCTTCTCTGAAGAGTGAAGCATCTATGTGGACTGTTAGGAAATTTTGTGTTAGATGTTTTGATGATGACAAGATAGGATTTTATGTTAGACCCCAAACACAATGTAAGTTTCTGTTTTGATATATCTTTGTATAAGCGTTTGAGAGTTTGTAATTTTTTATTATGCTTGTCATTTTTATTTTTATAGATTTTAGACTAAGTATTAGATACCGAATCGCTAATAGAATTCTAGGTGAGTCTATTTGAGAAGAAGTTGAAGATCAGCGTCTGAAGTCAACTGAAAATGAAGTTTTGTTCTTAGCGCCCGTCAAACGCTAAAGGACTATTTCAGGATTTATGAATTAAGCGCACAAATCATGCTAGCGATCCGATGTCAGATTTACCTGAATTAAATTCTGAAGTCATGAAGGACTTAAATGTAATCATTCAAGGGACATTTATTTCCAACGAAAAATAAATTCAAATGCATTAAATGCCTGATAAGAGCATTAAATGTGATAAGCCACTGTGACTTGTGGACAAGCCACCTTTTGACTAGACTGTCAGAACTTTAGAGTTTATAGCTGCTCCCATCCAATCGGTGCCAGCAGATTTTCAGGAATGTCAGGTTTTAGGTAAAATCACGCGCTGTGTGAAAGGAACGCTCCCACATGTGTCCAACGGACAGATCCCAAGAACTGCCTATAAATACCTTACCTTCAGAAAACCCTAAAAATATGACACATAATATTACAAGAGAAATTTATGTACCTGCACAAGAAAAAGCTTAGAAACTCCATAGCTAAAATTCCTTCAAGCTTTTTATCTACATTCCAGACAGTCACAAAATATAAACCTCTTCCAAAGAAGAAACCTAAATTCCTATTAAGATATTTCAAGTTGTTTGATCTTCCCAAAAACAAACAAAACCTTGTAATAAACCTTCAACCTTTCATCTGAGTGAGAAAGAAGTTGAAAACCCCTTACAGGCAGTATTTATGAGTGAGAGAAGCTTGTAGAAGACGATCTTCATTGGTGATGAAATCTGTGTGATCAAGGAGCCCGAGATCTTTTTCATCCCTTACTATCTTGTAGAAGATTCTGTGTGATTCTTCGAAAATCATCCTGGCAAATTCCTCCAAGTGAAAAAAGAGAAGAATGACGTAGTTGGGATTACATCACCTAGTGAACCTTACAATTTCTTGTGTCATTTACTTTAATTATTGTCTTGATTTACATTATATTATATTCTTTGGGAAAGACAAGCTAATTGCAAAGCGATTAATTAACCAATTGAACGCTAAAAATCATTTCTGCTGTGCTAACCCTGATTAAGCGATCTAGGCATTACCCTACTTTGGTAAATTGCTAAAATCACTAAGTCTAAGTTATCTCTACTGAAGCGCTTGACTCAAGCGCTCAGCTTCTAAGCGTTCAAATCTTTAAAAGTGATACGAAATTTTTTTTGAAGTCGAAAAAGACTTCAGGGTTTATTCAACCCCCCCTTCTAGACCCTTTCGTATGTCACTTGGGACCACAAAGTGGTATCAGAGCGGTTGAATTAGAAACCTATTCAAATCTTTAAAAGTGATACGAAATTTTTTTTGAAGTCGAAAAAGACTTCAGGGTCTATTTACCCCCTCCCCTTCTAGACCCTTTCGTATGCCACTTGGGACCACCATGTGGTATCAGAGCGGTAGAATTAGAAACCTAAGTGTTTCCAAGCGTAACTGCTTGTTTAGATCCATCTTTTTAAAACTTAATCGCTTTAAATTTTCTCTTTAAAACATCTCATTATGGCTTTTAACAAAATGCCTAAGCTGGTAGAATCAAACTATGATTCTTGGAAACTTAGAGCATTCGCTTATTTATGCTCTTGCGATAATGAGATGTGTGATGTGATTACAGATGGCCCCATTCAGATTATGAAAGTTGTAACTCGAGCCCCTGAAGCAACCGAGGCCACTCCGGATGGTTATGTCGAGAAACCTAAGTTAGAATGCATACCTGATGATTGAAAAAGGGCAAATCTAGATAATGTTGGACGAAGTGCACTTTACTCAGCGTTAGGAGACAATGATGCATTGTTTAACAAGATCAAGCAATGTAAGACTTCCAAAGAAATATGAGATAAGTTGGCTATAGTGTGTGAAGGATCGACACAAATGAAGGAGAATAAGCTCTCCATAGCCATGCAAAAATTCGAGCATTTCAAGATGCAGCCCAATGAGACGCTAGAACAATTGGACCCAAGATTTACTTTGCTCATTACAGAGTTAGCGTCACTAGATAAGGAATTGACCAACAAGGAAATGGTCAATAAGATTTTCAGAAGTCTTCCAAGTAAATACTTGATTAAGACTGTTGCTATGAGAGAATCACAGACCTTGGAGACTCTTACTCCAGAACATGTGTTTTCAGAGTTAAAGGCATTTGAATTCGAATTGGGTGAAGTCAGCGACACATCGACTTCACCGACTGAATCAGGAGCTTTACTCGCTACTACCAAAAGTAAAGGTAAAGCGGTTAGCGAAGTGAAATCAACAGAATCAAATGAAAAAAAGAAAATGACCTTATTGGTCAAGAAATCCAAGAAATTTCTAAGATATGAAAAGAGAAATTCTATTGGACAAACTTCATTTCAAACCCCCCCTGCTCCAGCGCCTCAGTATCAAGCGCCAGTGTACTCTGCACCTCAACCAGTAGCGCCAGTTCCTTACCAAGCGCCTACGACTCCTACTTTAAATCTCTCAGCGCCAGTTGGATCAAAGCGATTATCCACTGAAAAGAGATTGAAAACTAATTTGTGTTATAATTGCAGGAAACCAGGGCACTACCAGGTAAATTGCCCTTATCCAAATGTGTCTAAGTCCACAAGGCAAGACTATGCGGATAGAAACCAATTCAGGAGCAACCTTCGCTAACAAGGTTTGCTAGCGGAATCTGAACCATTCCCTGCACCTGAAGAGGATTTGGAATCATCAGATGAAAGCAGTGATGATGAGCCTACAAGCTACTCAGCGTTGATCTGTCTCATGGCAAGAGAAGATGAAGCGTCTGATGAATCACTATCAGAGGTAACCAATGAATTATCTCATCCTCTATCAAAGTTAATGAATATTATAAAGATTGTCAAGAGGCCGCCAAAATATATCAAAACGATCTCGCTATTATCTCATCACTCACAAGAGATAAAGTAACGCTCAAAGCAGAGTTGAAGTTCAGCAACAATGCATTGAGAAGAACCAATCACTTGAGAGTGAAATCATTCAATTAAAAAGTGATCTTGATATAATAGTCAAGAGAGAAGCTGATCTGATCGCTAGACTTGCCAAATAAGAGCAACTCGTCTCATCATTATCAAAAGCTTCTAGAAAGTTGGATAATGTGACTGAGGTAACTAGATTATTTGGTGAAAAGACCGGTTTAAGATGCAATAATTTCGGTAAACAACCTAATAAATCTAATGTTACGGCGAATAACAAATGAAATGGTGTCTTCTTTGTTGAGAAAGGTTCACAAAGTCAAACGCTGAATGAACCAAACAACAATGGTACGAGGTTAAATGAGAAAGCGAAAGCTGCCTCAGGCAAGGGTAAGGCTAAAACAAATGATTCACAAAGAAAGGTTCATCCAAATGCTCAAAAAGCTAAGGATAAACCTAACCACTGTGAATCAAGCGCTAAGCGTCCAGCGCCAAAAGTGCAACCCAAGCCAGCGCCAAGGAAATATCAGCGTCAATATCCAAGACAGCCAAGATCATATTATCGATACTCTGATGATTATGACTATGATTATGACTACTACTATAATCGAGGATATTATTATACACCCAAAAAGCACACACAACACAAGGCAAACAAAAAACACACACAACACGATGAGAAACCCAGGAAGGCCAGTATTCCTACAATGAAGACTAGGCAAATATGGGTTCCTAAAGTTCTAATTCAAACCAAAGTTACTAACAAAGAAGGACCCAAGGCAACATGGGTACCTAAGAAGAATTAGAATTATCCTTTAAATGCAAGTACCTAGAGCCAACATCGATACTTCAGTTTGGTACATTGATAGTGGATCATCAAGACACATGACGGGTTCCAAAGATCTTCTAGTCAACTATCAAGCTACCAACAGTCTTCAAGTTATATTCGGTGATAACTCCAAAGGTAAAATCAAAGGTATAGGTATCATGCATAGGGGGAACATCATGATTAGTGATGTATATTATGTTGAGGGTCTTAAGCATAATTTGTTAAGCATTAGTCAATTTTGTGATAAAGGCTTTGAAGTAAAATTCTCAAGCGACTTCTGCTATGTTAACGACGCTAAGACTAAGTCTACTAAATTAAGAGGTAAAAGAACAAACAATGTATATTTAGTAGATTGGGATTCTACAATTGATAACAACCCCACATGCTTTGTTGCTAAAAGTCAAAATGAATTGGGTTGGTTATGGCATAGAAAAATGAATCACCTCAATTTTAAGGCAATCTCTCAATTAATATCGCTAAATCTAGTAGAGGGATTACCTAAGGGTTCCTTTCAAAAGAATCGCTTATGTGATGCATGCCAAATGGGTAAACAAGTTAAATCATCTTTTAAAAAGAAACCATGCCTATCTATTTCTAGAGTTCTTGAACTATTGCAACTAGATTTGTTTGGTCCCATTCAAATCATGAGTGTTAGTGGTAAAAAATACTCGCTAGTAATAGTTGATGATTTCTCTCGCTATACTTGGGTAGAATTCCTAGCGACCAAAGATGAAACTAGTGTCAAGCTCACATCGCTAATTCGTCAATTACAAACTTATAAAGATTCAAAGGTGACAAGAATTAGAAGCGATAGAGGAACTGAATTTACTAACCAATTTGTTGAGAAGTTTTGTATAGACTTTGGAATACTTCATGAGTATTCTGCTCCTAGAACACCTCAACAGAATGGAGTTGCCGAGCGACAGAACAAAACGCTTAAAAAAGCTGCTAGGACGATGTTAGCAGAGTCCAAGCTGCCTCAAAGGTTTTGGGCAGAAGCCATCAGTACCACTTGCTACACTCAGAATCGATGTATGATCAACAAGCAACATGAGAAGACTTCATATGAGTTTTGGAAGGGTCGTAAGCCTAACGTTTCATATTTTCATGTATTTGCTTCAAAATGTTTCTTTCATAACAATGGATCCCACAGCCTAAAGACTTTTGATCCTAAAGCGGATGAGGGAATCTTTCTAGGCTATGCTAAGAATGGAAAGAGTTTTCGCATCCTAAATAAGATCAAATCGAAGGTTGAAGAATCCATTCATGTTGTGTTTAATGATGCTAACCAATAACCAAGTAAGGTTAATCCTGATGATATAGGAATTGAAGATCTCACCCAACAAGCGTCACAAATCAATCTTGGCGATGATAGTGATGACGAAGATGATGAGATTCGTGTACCCATTCCTAAGGATACTCGTGAGGTTAACAATGGTGATAATGTCAGAATCGCTGATGATCATGAAGAGAATGATCATCAAGAGCAAATTGGAACTGTGAATGATGCAGCGACTGCGCAAAAGACAAGTGAGTGTCAAGCGATTGACAACCAAGAGTCTCTCAACCCGTTCCAACCAGACCGCAAATGGCTTAGAGACCATCCACCAGAGCTAGTGATCAGAGATATGGAAGCACCTATTAGAACTAGGTCAGCTACAATTAACGAGGCCATGTTCGCAAGTTTTCTATCTCAAATGGAACGAAATAAAGTGGATGAAGCGCTCAGTGATTCAAGTTGGGTAGAAACAATGCAAGAAGAGCTTAACCAATTTGAGAGAAGCAAGGTTTGGATGCTAGTACCAAGGCCAACTCACCAAGGAGTTATTGGGACTAGATGGGTCTTTAGGAACAAAATGGACGAAGATGGCATTGTTATAAGAAACAACGCCAGATTAGTAGCTCAGGGTTATTGTCAAGAAGAGGGTATTGATTTTGATGAGACATATGCCCCAGTAGTCCGTCTTGAAGCGATTAGGATGTTCCTAGCGTTTGCCGCATTCAAAAAATTCACAGTCTACCAAATGAACGTGAAGAGTGCTTTCCTGAATGGTAAACTCCAAGAAGAAGTCTATGTGGAGCAACCTCCAGGATTCATCAACAACCATGGCAAAAATATGGTCTACAAATTGGATAAGGCACTTTATGGCCTTAAACAAGCACCAAGAGATTGGTATGACACTCTCTCTATCTTCCTTATAGGTAAAGGTTTTTCAAAAGGCAGCGTTGATACAACGTTATTTAAAATTACCCATAATGAAGATATTCTTTTAGTCCAAATTTTTGTTGATGATATTATATTTGGTTCTACTAATAAGCGATTGTGTTAGAAATTTTCAAAAATGATGCAAGATCAATTTGAAATGAGTATGATGGGTGAATTAACTTTCTTCTTAGGATTACAAGTTAAACAACTCCCTAATGAAATATTTATAAACCAAGTCAAGTATACAGATATGATTAAGAAATTTGGTATGAAAAATGCATCATCTTCAAAAATTCCAATGAGCCAAACGCTTAAGTTAGATAAAGATGAAAGTGGGAAGAAAATTGATATCATTAACTATAGAGGTATCATTGGATCACTTCTTTATCTTACCGCTAGTAGACCTGATATTATGTTTTCGGTATGCATGTGTGCACGCTTTCAAGCTGATCCTAGAGAATCACACTTAAATGCTACCAAGAGAATCCTTAAATACCTAAAAGGCACACAAAATGTGGGCTTGTGGTATACACGGGACTCTCCTTTTGAACTAATTGGTTATTCAGACGCAGATTTTGCAGGATGCAAAATAGATAGAAAAAGTACTAGTGGTACATGTCAATTTCTAGGTGATAGACTAGTTTCGTGGCATAGTAAGAAACAACAATCCATAGCGACTTCTACTGCTGAGGTAGAATATGATTGATTTAAACGCTTAAAACATAAGAGCATCTTTATAGGCATAAAATTTAGGGGGAATCCACCTTATGTTTATGTCTAAAGCGTTTATCAAAAATCTGAAACAAGTCATCAATTTTAGGGGAAACTTTAAAATTGTACTTGTCTCAATATATAAAGCGACTGTGACCAAAAATGACTTTCTAAATTTTAAGCATTGATCACTAGCGCTTATGTTTATGCATGACAAAGTCAATCTCTAATAAATGAAAATGTCCTTTATCAATTCAAGCGATTGATTTTATTTCAAATTTGAAGAAATTAAATTTCTGTTCCTAAAAAGTCTTCAGCGTTAAAAGGATCCCCACTTTAATGCTTAGTAAATTTCTCTAAAAATCATGCATAGTTTTCATCGCTAAAAGTAACTTGTGGATAAGTCCAAAAGATTAGATTTGATAACTACCCACACGTGCCTATCAAATCAAACTGACGGTTATGATTTTTATCTAAACCTAGGCGGTTCAGTGACTGCAAAAGTCTGAGTACGTGTCAGTGTACTATCAGATGCGTGTATTTCACGCTGAAAATTTCAAAAATTTTCAAACGTCTTTCAATTAAATGAGTAACTGCGGATCCCAAAAAATCTCTATTTTGTAACAGTTAACCTATTTTGCTGCACCTTTTGACATCCGTACTTATGCATAATCGGCTCAGATTCAAACTTTTCAAATTTTCAAAATTCAATGAGACAACACATGGCAGTCATCTAAGCAACTGAGGAGTTATTTTTGCCTCTATATATATTTTTCAAGGATTTTACAGTCAGACTTTATCACTCCCAAACACTCTCTCTGCTGTAAAATCTTCATCTCTTTCAAGGAAAAAAAAAAAAAAAACTTCTCTCATTCCTTCAAAAGCTTCAAACTTTCAGCAATGGCACCCAAAGCTTCAAAATCTTCCAAATCATCCAAGTCTGCTACCGGAAAAACTCCCCGCGCTGAAAAACCAGTCACGGTTAACGCCGGATTTCTTGTTAACTGGGACTACCTGTTTGATAACCAGAACTTCCCTCTACGAACGGTTCTCGTTAAAGAATCTGATTTGAGAGATATGATTACCACTATTTTTCACTACTTTGAAGAAGAATCTCTCTATTTCTTCAACAATGCTAAAATTTCTGACGACGGAAACTCTATTTCCTGCGTCTTCCCTTTTGCTCGTGAGACCTTTGTTCTCATTCCTTCACTGATATCTTCCATATTGACCTTACCAAATGATGGTGGTGAAGTAGAACATGTTACTCTTGGTGATGCGACTAAAGTTTGGGAGTTAATCAAGAAAGAAGAAGTCGAAGCTGCATATGAGCCAAACTTCAAGAAGAACGACATGAAGGGCGAATATGTCATTCTCGTCGATATTTGCGCTAAGATGATCGAATGCAGAAAAGGAACATTCGATAAAGTTACAAATATTTAGTACAAGATGGTGGTAGCTATTCTGACCAAATTAAAAATTAATTGGTCTCTCTATGTTTTTAATCGCTTCAAGGCAGCGATGGCCAAGTCAGTTAATCCCAAGCCTAATGGGATTGTGTTAAGTAGAATTCTAAGCGCTTGCGGTTTTACAAATTCTGCTGGAAAGAAGATCCCAGCGCTCAAGTTCTATGGCAAGAAGATAATTAGCGAGCTGCTCAAACCAAAAAAGCATGGTGGTGCAGCGGTTCCCAAAGAGGAGCGTGAGCGACTTCAAGCCAAAGGAGTTGTTCGAAGCGATGATGAAGAACAAGCGTCTTCCTCTTCATCATCGTCCTCGTCTGCAAAAGCAGTGGTGGTTAAGCGACCAAAAAGAAAAATTATTCTCAAAGTCGCTGAACCAGCCAAGTCTATCAAAAAGCAAAAGCCGGAGCCCACAAAGAAGAAGCAGAAGCCAGAGCCAAGAAGAAGAAGTAGAAGCCAGAGCCAAGAAGAAACAAACATCTCTTTCTCCTTCTCATTCTCCTAAATCTCCATCTCCTCCTCCAGCATTTATCTTCTCAGTTCCTGAAGAAAAGGAAGCAGTAGTAGAAGAAGTACCGCTTGCCCCGAAGGCGTACTCCTCTCTCCACTCCAGCTACATCGACGAGCGCTCAACCAGAGCCAGCGAGTGTTCCACCTCCTACTGACGCTGTTCCCGAAATCAGCTCAGATCCTAAAGCCTATGTTCAATCTGAAAGGCTTTCTCATGTTCAGGGTAAGCACTTGTGCTAAGCAACGTCATTTATCCTTTCCTTGTTAGCTTTATTTCCCTAACGCTAGGATAAAATCTTCTTTCAGCCGAGTGTGAAGAAAATATTCAGACTGTTCTTAACACTCTTGAGGATTTGCATATTCCCATTTGTGCTGATCCTATAACTTTTTTTCTCGATTTAGAATCAGAAGAAGCGGAGCCTGAGGAACCTGTCCCTAATATAGAAACAGATCAAGCGACTACGTCAGTCAATGATATTCCTCAGGGTAAGCGTTTCAGTCTTTTCTTTGTAATTTCTACTTAGTTGAAATTTCGCTTGCTTTTCTCAAACGCTTATATGTATCAGCTCAAGATGCACCAGACGCTGATGCACCTCCATCTTTAGAGGTTCCCATTGAAGTAGATGTTGATATGGCAACTGTTGTGGATATCGCTAAGGAAGTAGCTCAAGTTCTTCCCGATGCTGCAACTTCACCAATCAATGAAGTGACTGAGCATGCTGAGCGGTCGATAGAAGTGGCCCCGATTCCTACTGAAGAAATTGCCTTTGTTCCTACTCCAACTGGTGCTCCTCCTTGTGTCATCGATTTATTTCCTCACGGATATACTCCTGATATTGAATTTTATTATGCCGCTAGAGGACGAGACACCCAGACGCTTGTAGAGCTCGAAATCTCTTTTCAAAACACTCTCCATCGGCCTGATCTTTCCAACTCTCAAAAGTTTGAATTCTTTGAGCAGTTTGCCGATTTAGGACTCTACAACCTGGAGCGACTTCAATCTCGCTTAGAGTACATCCGCAGACCAGCTTCCAACAGAACAGAATTTGATGAAAAGAGATTTAACTTCACCGATCGCTCAGACGAGTCTTTCTATCCTCTTCGAGCCAGCAAGATTGTCTTCAAGAATCCCCACATGGGCGATTGGAACAAAAATCCTGATGAGGAAGATCTAAACAAAATAGGATCTTCGGCTCTCCCCAAAGTCGTCACCTCTCCTCAGAATGCTCTCTCTCCTACTTAACTTAAATTATGGAAAGGCAAAGGACCGCTTATGGCTGAGCGTCCCAATCCAGTGAATTCATGGATAGAAGATGAAGCCCGAGAATATCTTTCCAGATTATGGGCAGAGGATTATGACGAAGAAATCGAGCGCTTCGAGAAATTCCTTGCCGCTAGAAAAGAACCAAAGAAAGCTGACAAGCTTGGCAAGCGATGGATGATGGATACAGCCAGATGGGCTGAAGAGTTTGTTTTACACTTCTATACTCCTGAAGAACTCGTGAGATATCCATTCCTGTTTGAATTTGGAATCGAATACAGACGCCGAGGGTTTGCTACTTTTTTGCTTTAACAGCGTCAGCATATTGCTGGAAATGTTAGCACTCTACAGGGTTACAGGCAACCCATTGAGACCTACATTCGTCATCAGCTAGCCTTATTCAGTCAAGGCGGACGCTATGTTTTTCACCCTCGTCAAGCGTTTGTTCAGCTCATCTTTCCCGATTTGAACAAAGAAGCCTCCTCCAGCAAACAGCCGCTTCTTCCCAGACAAAGTTTATCGATGTTTCAACTGAACACACTGAGTTTGCTGAACTCCACAGAGATAGAAGAGCAGTGATAGAAAATGCACAAGCGCTGGACATCACTTTCAACCACTATTCAGGGCTGAACTACTTCCGAGGATACACAATCTTCACCCTGTGCTCTTTTGTCAACAAAACATTCAAGTGGCCAAGATAATATTGCTGATCAGGTCAGTGGACCAAGAAGCAGCTCAAGCGCTGATGCCATTTATTTTGGACTTTTTCCAATCTTATACTTCAGAAATTCATTTACCGGAAGGCGTTCAGCTTGCTCTAAGCACTGTAGAGCGAGAAGGCGCTATTTTCTTTATTCCGCAAAGTAGCCTGACAAGTCCAAGGAATGTGATGGAAGCGCTCGGCCCACTCTGGGTTATTGTTATTGAAGATCCTTCTCCTTCCGTCCAAATAGTTGAAACAACCGATTCTCCTACTGTGGATGACGCTCAAATTCCAGAAGCTTCTTTGCTAGACACTTCTAGCGCCCCAGTAGTTGAGCCCCCATCAGCAATCGAAGATCCTTCAATGGATCAAGCGATTGAAGAAGTGCAAGCTAAAATTGCTCAAAAGCCTGAAGAGCCATTTATCAAAGAAAAATCCAAAGGCAAGGCTGCAGTTTCTAGCTCTTACGGACTCATTCGGTCTCCTGAGCGTCCTTCTTCCTATTCGGATTCTGAGAGTGATTCAGACGCTAGAGATTTCAGACAGGCAGTACGGAACTCGCTCACCAACATTAAAGGTTCCTACTCCAAGATGTTTGAGGCTGCTGATAGATAAATCCGAATGATGTCTGATACGCGAAGTCGCGATATTGCAAATGCTTCCAATAAAAGCACTATTACAATCATGAACATCATATCACCACTTGTCGCTGAACTCTCTGCAGAATTCAATTGTTACTTAGCTCAGAGAGATTCGGCTAATGCTGACAGACATACTTCGACCGATGCCGCTGCTCAGAGCATCGTTCATCAAATCGCTCTCTTAGTTGACGAAGTTCGACTCTTGCGAAGAGAAGTAGCTGAGTTGAAAACCTCTCTTGATGATGCCAAGAAGGGGGAAAATACAGAAAAGCATCAAGCGTCCAAAGCGATATCAAAGAAAGTTAATAAAAATTGGCGATGAATGTTTGAAGAACTAGTGAGCATCAAGAAGATGTTAACTAAAAAGAGAAAGCCAAGGTATTATCTAGGAAAATATCCGCTTCCAGAATTGGACGTTGATTTCTTGGAAAGTATGGGATTTCAACCTTTTGCCGGTCCGCTAAGACGACCTATCAATTGGAAACCATCAAAAGATCCAAGAAAAGATATCTATCACGATTTAATTCGTGAGCTTGGAATTTCGCCAACAGAATGGACAGAAAGGTTGTTAGAACTTAATGAAAGCGCCAGACTTCATAGGCAAGATTACGATGAAGTTCAACATACCACAATGATCGACATTGATCGTCTCCTGTTGGACTTAGCGCTAGAAGTTCTCCAAGGCGAAGAAAGAGCAAAGCGACAGAAAAAGTGAATGAATTTTTTTTATATATTTTTGTTGTCGATTTCATTATATTACTTTCAGTATAAAGCATGTATGCTTATTCTTTCAATATATTAATGATTTATCGCTGAAACAACTTGTTGAGGCTAATCTAACATTAGCTAACTTTACTAACTTTTTAAACGCTAACTTATAGTCTTTTGGGCTTTTATTTTAAGTAACTCTTAAATCATAAAAGAGTTAAAAGTCTTGACATCATCAAAAAGGGGGAAATTGTTAGGAAATTTCATGTTAGATGTTTTGATGATGACAAGATAGGATTTTATGTTAGACTCCAAACACAATGTAATTTTCTGTTTTGATAGATCTTTGTCTAAGCGTTTGAGAGTATGTAATTTTTTATTAGGCTTGTAATTTTTATCTTTATAGATTTTAGACTAAGTATTAGATACCGAATCGCTAATAGAATTCTAGGTGAGTCTATTAGAGAAGTAGTTGAAGATCAGCGTCTGAAGTCAATTGAAGACGAAGTTTTGTTCTTAGCTCCCGTCAAACGCTAAAGGACTATTTCAGGATTTATGAATCAAGCGCTCAAATCATGGTAGCGATCCGATGTCAGATTCACCTGAATTAAATCCTCAAGTCATAAAGGACTTAAATGCAATCATTCAAGGGACATTTTTTTCCAACGGGAAATAAATTCAAATGCATTAAATGCTTGATAAGAGCATTAAATGTGATAAGCCACTGTGACTTGTGGACAAGCCACCTTTTGATTAGACTGTCAGAACTTTAGAGTGTATAGCTGCTCCCATCCAATCGGTGCCAACAGATTTTCAGGAATGTCAGGTTTTAGGTAAAATCACGCGCTATGTGAAAGGCACGCTCCCACATGTGTCCAACGGACAGATCCCAAGAATTGCCTACAAGTACCTTACCTTCAGCAAACCCTAAAAATATGGTACATAATATTACAAGAGAAATTTACGTACCTGCACAAGAAAAATCTTAGAAACTCCATAGCTAAAATTCTTTCAAGCTTTTTATCTACATTCCAGACAGTCACAAAATATCTCAAACCTTTTCCAAAGAAGAAACCTAAATTTCTATTGAGATATTTCAAGTTGTTTGATCTTCCCAAAAACAAACAAAACATTGTGATAAACCTTCAACCTTTCATCTGAGTGAGAAAGAAGTTGAAAACCCCTTACAGGCAGTATTTCTGAGTGAGAGAAGCTTGTAGAAGACGATTTTCATTGGTGCTGAAATCTGTGTGATCAAGGAGCCCGAGATCTTTTTCATCCCTTACTATCTTGTAGAAGATTCTGTGTGATTTTTCGAAAATCATCCTAGTAAATTCCTCCAAGTGAAAAAGGAGAAGAAGGACGTAGCTGGGATTACATCACCCAGTGAATCTTACAATTTCTTGTGTCATTTACTTTAATTATTGTCTTGATTTACATTATATTTTATTCTTTGGAAAAGACAAGCTAAGTGCAAAGCGATTAATTAACCAATTGAACGCTAAAAATCATTTCCGCTGTGCTAACCCTGATTAAGCGATCTAGGCATTACCCTACTTTGGTAAATTGCTAAAATCACTAAGTCTAAGTTATCTCTACTGAAGCGCCTGACCCAAGCGCTCAGCTTCTAAGCGTTCAAATCTTTAAAAATGATACGAAATTTTTTTTGAAGTCGAAAAAGACTTCAGGGTCTATTCAACCCCCCCCCCCCACTTCTAGACCCTTTCGTATGCCACTTGGGACCACCATCAATGGAATTGATATATTTAAACACGGCTTGCCGTAATTCAATCACATGGGCAATTACTCTTAGATCGTCAATGATTGAAAAGTGGAGAAATTCTCTAGCAACCAAGAAGTGTGGGTTGGAAAATGTTAAAGGGCAAGTTTTTACAATGAAGGGAGAGGTCCTTTTATAGGCCTCGGACGTAAAAAAAATATACAACAAAATGAAATCCAAACTTAGATTCCAAAATCGGTTGCAGGTAAGGCTATAAGGCTTTCAATTATTGTACTACAAACAGTAAAAAAGTACATAGGTGGCAACAGTGAATAGTAAAAGAATTGCTAAAAATATTAAAGTCTACTGCTTTGAATTTAGTGCCTTGTTTGATAGCTAAATTATTGCTGCATATTATTGTCCTTGCTGCTGGTACTTTTAAGGCTTTTAGTTGGGAGATGAATTATTTTGCTAAAACTTTGTCTTCTAGTATGTGTCTTGGCTGGATCCTTCTAGATCTGGATTATATTTGGGCTGATATTCCAAGCTAGGTGTTACTTTCTTTCCTAATGTTGTAACACTGAATCTGCATCTGACGCTTGTTGGAATAAAAATACTCTGATGCGGTGCTTGAAAAATTAGCTGATAATCTGGTGATAAGTCCATATTTGATCTCATATATGGTCGTTGTGTCTTTCTTTTTATTCCTAGAGCTAGCTTGAGTTCTTCTGCATCTGCTAAGGGATTTGATACTACATAACATAGTCTGAACAATTCTGACTTGGCTGGTTCCTAACTTTCATAATTTTCATTTACCGTTATAAAGGAATGACCAATTTCTACTCCTGTAGTGTTCCAAATTGGAGGTAATGATGATACGTCCAAACGAAGATTGAAAGCTCTTTGGCTGAAAGAAAAATCAACTGTCTCTGAAATTTGTCTGCCTAAATGTTTTACTTGATCTGGATCAGATATAAATATTTTTGATACAAAAGCTTAGTCTAAAAATGATTGAATGCTGATAAAAGTATCGTCTATCCATCCTTCTCTAAAGAGTGAAGCATCTATGTGGACATTAGGCCATGAAAAATATTTGATTGTATAAAATTTTAATGTTCTTTCCTGGCGAATAGGTTCTCCTTTCCATTGCAATAAATGAGTTAAGGGCTTTATTCCTTCTATTTGCTGAGTGATGAGGATTTGGGCTACTTTTAACATCCTTGCATAAAAACTATCTTCTGTTTTCTGCCATATCATGTGTTGTATTTCTTCTGGAAAGGTTAAAACTGTATGACAAGGATAATGAAAGGTTTGAACATATAATAATTGATAGCATTTATCCTTGATTGTTTTGGGAACATCAATTTGTCTTGGGTTTGTTATATGGGCTGATAAATTTTGATGCTGGAATAATAAATTTTGACAAAAAATTTCAAGGTTCATAAAACTATTGGTTATGGTTTCAAGATCTTCTTCAAGTGATTCTACGTCTGGGCTTATAGGCTGCTTCCCTTTTGAAAGTAATTTGGGCTTTGAGTTTTCGGCATTGGGCTGAATGTAAAAATTTGGGCCTAAAAGTCTCTTTCCTGCTGCTATTACTTCATGAAATTGTTTAAATGGCTCCAAGTGTCCTTTTGCTACCTTTTGAATGCTTTGTAACGCCATTTAATAGTCAGTAAAAATTCCAACTGGCTGTCCTCTAATAACTAGATATACCGCTGCTTTTTCTGCTAGAAAATTTTTGTTTTCTTTCTCAAAATAGTAGCAAAGTGCGTTTAAGGCTGATAATTTGCTGGATGGTGAATTGACTTCCCATAATGCATTTAGTAGAATGCTCTGATCTTCTGTAATATAGGGAGTATCTTTTGGGGGTCTAAAAGCATGTCTAATTGGAAGTGCTATTTTGCCAAAGGTTTTAAAAATATTTTGAGTGGCTGGATTAAAGAATTGTGTTTCAATTGCAAAGGCTGGTCTATTCGGAATATTTTGCTGAACGTTAGGCCTGAAAGCTGGTCTTCGGGCTATTTGGTTGAATGGTATTAGAGCTGAAGAGGGAGGTCGTGTTTGTTGGTTGTCTTGGTCGTTGGAAGCCATGATCTGTTACCCAAAATTAAAGTTAATTGTCTGCTTAATAAATCTTCTATGCTATTGTTTGATCTTTTAATATGTTCAAATTCTACTTTATATCCATTACCTTCTATTGCATTTCTAAAATTTAACCATCTTTTGTTATTTTGTTTTCTAGAATTTTCAATTTATATGAATCTAACTACAGCTTCACAATTTGTTCTAATGGTAAAAGGTTTATTCAAATATAGTCTAAAATGACCTATTGCTTTGACTATTCCTGCTATTTCATAATCTAGCTGGTCCAATCACTTCCTGTTTTATTAAAGTTACCACTGGAATAAGCTGATATTTTTTCTTCATTTTTTGGAGAAAATTTTTGAGGTTTACATTTTAATATTGCTCTCCATCCTTCTATAGAGCTGTCTACTTCTATTATGACATAATCAGTACTTAAAGGTAATTCTAAAGACTTAAGGTCCTTAACGATTTCCTTAATGTATCTAACTAGATTAATATCTTCCTAATTAAAGTGTCTCTGGCCAGATTTTTCCGTTTTCTTATAAAATGATCCGACTAATTTACTAAGTTTAAGAATGAATTTTCTAGAGTAATTCAATATTCCTAGAAAAACTTGTATTTGTTTTAAGTTTTCAAGTTTATCGGGGAAATCTAAAATCTTTTGAGCTATATGAGGTTGTAATTTAATCTGTTCCTTTCCTATTTCGAAACCTAACACGAAAAATCCTTACGTGTATTAAACAGCAAGTGGACTGGTCGTGTGTAGTAATAAAGTGGACAATAAAGTCCGGGTTGTCGAACCTCAAGGACTTGTATTTTAGTTTATGATTTTAAAGCAATTGAAGAACTTAAACTAAAACAAGAATTAACTAAAATATTATGGAAGTAAGATATAAGAAACAAGATGTCGAAATCAAGATAGCTATGGAAGAGAGCAACTAAGACGCATGTGTTGGCATAAATTAATCAATTTTCACTATAAACATGTTCTCATATTATCAGACTAATGTTGCTTTGGTGGAAAAAACCTTAAATAATTACTACCCGATTTCTCGGCTGTAATAATCCTATGATTAATTGATGGTTCTCTAGATATGTCTATCCGAGAATCTAACCAACAATCATGCATTCAAGTTCTAGAATTTCCCCGGATTAATCCGGCTAACTGCACCCGAGAATCTCTACCTATCTCTAGGGGCAATTCCCTATTTTTTACGGATTATGTGATGATCCTCTTTGCACCTTAAATTACCTTCTCTTGAACGAATAATTTAAGCAATAAATCATGCATATGGTAGCTAAGCATATGATGCATTCAAACAAGATCAAGACACAAAGCAACAATAGAATTAATATGAAAAACACAATTTATAACTCAATTATCATAATTTAGCCTCAACATGGCCTTAGTTCGAAGAATCTATTTCATCATAAAAGATAAAAGATAGGAACTTAAATTAAGATTCATATTCATAGACAAAAACAAATCTAAATCTAAGAAACTCCCTCGTATTTTTGATGGTTGAACTTCGATCTTCATCTCTTCCATGCTTCTTGATTTCTTCATCTTCAAAGGTTCTTGATAATCTTCATAACTACTTTAAGGATGATGAAGGTAATGATAGGATGTGTTTAGGCTCCCCCAAATGGGGAATGTGTATTCAAGTGTGTTTGTAGGATGGTCTCCAATCCTCCTTTTATAGCCAAAAGAATTCACCAACCAAGAACATGTGCTTCCATTCTCTTTTATTTCCACCTACCATTCTCTTGCTTTCCATCTACTAAGAATGTGAACTACCATTCTCTTGTTTTCCACCTACCATTCTCTTACTTTCCTCCTACCAAGAATGTGAACTACCATTCTCTTGTTTTTCACCTACCATTCTCTTACTTTCCTCCTACCAAGAATGTGAACTACCATTCTCTTGTTTTCCACCTACTAAGAATGGGAGCTGCCACTTTCGTATTTTCCAGCGCAGGGATAGTGTTTTATTCATAAACGTCTCCACACACCTCCGAATTGGATGATTCAAGTCCCCATGTAAAGATAAGACATAGATCTAAAACTTTGTAGAAGGACACGTCATCAAATTCGGTCTCTAAATTTATCCAAATGGCGTTCCAACGTGGAGATTGTTTCTGATTTGGCGCCCAGGTGTGCGAAAATGGTACTAAAATATGATTTTGGTTAACTCCAGCTTGTTTCTTGCTTGTTTGGTCGTAGAGGTGTGAAACATCTTAGCCTAAATTTGTTTTATACGTCCTTTTTCAGCCCGTTCTTCGATTGTATCCATTTAAGGCCTGAAATCACTTAATGCACGAATTAAACACACAAGTGACAAAATCAAGCGATAAATGAACCTAAAACATAAACGCAAAGGGGCTTAATAACACGTAAAAATGACTCCTATCAAAACCTAAAAAGCTTATTTTTCTCTTAAAAAGTTTCATTTTCTTTTTAGACACTACTCTTCCATTTTCTTTTATTAAATTGAACACTTGTTTTAAATGATCTTGATGCTGTTTAGTATTTTCAGAAACTACTAAAATGTCATCTATATATACTAAACAGAAATCTAAATGTTTGAATATGCTATCCATAAATCTTTGAAATATTGCTGGAGCATTTTTTAAACCAAAAGATAGACCATTCCACTCGAAATGTCCTTCACTACAGCTGAATGCTATCCATTTTTTGTCTTCTTCTACCATTTTAATTTGATTGTATCCACTTTTTAGATCAAATTTTGAAAAAATCTTTTTATTTTGTATAAGATTAGTTAACTCATTTTTATTAGGTATTGTATAAGCATCATCTTCTGTATTATCATTAAGTCTCTTATAATTATATACTATTCTAGGTTTTCCTCTTTTATTTTTGCATTGTTTCTTACTATAAAGGCTGCTGATCTATGTGGACTATCACTTCTTCTTATAATACTAATTTCTAACATTTCTTTTATTTGTGTTTTGAATTCTTTTATATCCTCAGGAGTATATTCTATAGTTGTTGTTCTTATTACTATATCGGGGTATAAGATGTTTAGTGTAAAAGTATAGTTTACTTTATTTTTGGCTAAATCATCTCCTATAAATCCTAACATTTCTAATTTATGCAGAATTATTTCATTTTCTAGGTTTAACACTTCTAATCCCTTTCCTATATCTCTAATTTTTTCATCTAATAGGATATCGATGGTTTCAGATTCTATATTATTTTGTTCTAACTCTTTGAAAAAATCTAAATCATTATTACCATGTCCACCATGCTTCGCAGTCAACTCTGATTGTTTAATGTATCTATTAGTTGGGAAAGTATAATTATGTTTGCTAATAGTAATATAGTTTTTTCCCACTAATATACTTCCATTTAATGCACAAATAAAGTTTAAACCTAAAAGGAATTCTTGGCTTTTGATATTATCTGGTGCTATAAGTACTTGTCCTAATGTATATTTGCTACTATAATTTCCTGGAAAATCCTTAAATTGTATTCCTACGTTAATTAACTCTTTTGTTCTTCTCATTAATCTATTTTCTGCAGTTCTACTAGTAACAGTATAACTTAATTGTGTTTCAAATTCTTTTGGTACAAGACTAGAGTTAAGCATGCTTTTTGTACTTCCTGTATCTAAAATGACTTTAGTTTCAATATATTTTTCTTGATTACACCATATTCGAAAATCTAAAAGTATTAAACTACTAGTATAGGGTACCTGTATTTGAGGTTCATACACTGTATTTTGTAAATGGGTTTCTTCTAATTGTTGGTTAAGTTCATCAATTTCTTCTATAACTACACCCTTTCCTTGAGTCTGATTGTTGTTTACATTTTTATTATTTTTTAATTTTAATTCTATTAATTGTATTCGTAAGTCTAAATTTTCTATTTTCTGGCTTGGAATTTCTATAGTCTCTAGTTTTTTATTAGGTTTAGGAGATACATCTGTTTCTATATTGTATGCGTCTTTAGCACAAATAAAACAAATTTCGTCAAAACATATATTGCATTGATATCTTAAATGCATATCAGGATTTAATCTACAAATACTACAGGCTATACTCATAGTTCCTTTTCCATTTATATATTTATGTTCACATGAATTATTCATCTAGGTATACTCTATTATATTTGGAATTTCTGGTCCTTCTTCACTTACTATACTAAATAGGCTTTAATTATCACTTTCATTACTGTCTATACTTACTACATCTTCATCTAATTGTTCTACTATGGCTGCCCTTTCCATATTAAATTGTCTTTACAGGTATCTATTAGCTAAATGTTTAGGATCTCCACAAATAAAGCAAGTACATTTCCTAGTTGATGGCTTTCTAACATAATTAGAGGGTTTTCTTCCTTGTTTATATTGTCTAAAACTGGACTTTGGTTTATTGGATTTTATTAATATTTTTCGTTTTGGTTTAAAGTAATTTTTTTGTCCATATTGTTGTGGAGTGTATATAGCTTTTCTACAAAACTCATAAGATTGCTTTCTAATTTATTCTCTAATGAATTCTTCTTTACACCATTCCTGAAGTTTAAAGAAAGTATATTGTACTTTAGGTCCTATACCTAATCCTGTAAGATTACCATTGTTTTTTTACTCATTCTTCATGTATTCTTTTTCCTAAATCTTGTGGTAATTTTGTAAAATATCTATTACATAATTCTTCATAAAATGCTTTATTAGCTTCTCCTATTAATCTTGTAAATTCCTGATTAAAAGGTATAATATATTTCATATCGATTATAGTGAGTTGTTCTAGGTTTCTAAGTGTGGTATCTTGTATGAATGTATTTTCTCTTCCTAGATTTATTCCTATTATTAAAGTTCTAATAAAACTAGTAAAATTATAAGGATGATTTCCTAAGACCTTTATTTCATTAATTCTATTCGGATCCTTTTTTTTCTTACTTTGCCAGATAGATAATGTTGTAGGTCCTAAGCATGTTTCTAAAAAGTTAAACATATCCATATCTGCTTTTTTATTTATTTCCCAATATCTTACTACACATTGTTCTCATATATTTACTTCTTCTGACCATATTTGTGGACTTCCTAATTCAATTTCTAACATGGTTCCACTCATGGTTTTTCCTATAGGTTGTCTTGTTCCTATATATTTATTTGGCTGGGTTGATCCACATTCATATGTTGGGCTTTTCCATTCTGGTCTACCACTCATTTCTACATTTCTAGTTGGAACTTCACTATAATTTGGTTCTACTCTAGTTCTTTTTCCTATATTACTACTAGTACTATCTTGGCTATCCGCCATAAAAGTTATTTCGTTACTCTTATTTTTAAAGAATTTTTCAAATTCTATGTTTCCTGAACATATATCATCTACTAAATCAATATTATAATATTGTTTAAATCTTCTTCAGTTGATTCTAAATTTATATCTAGATTCATTGCTTCAAAAAACATTTTATCTACTAATTCTCTTAAATTATTTATCTCAAAATTCGTTCTTAATATTTCTTTCAAATTTTTTGGTCTATAATCATTTTTAAGCTGACTTTCTAATTGTCTAATCTCTTCGTTTATTTCTTCTATATTTTCTTCCTCTTCTTCTTCTTCTTTTTCTTCGCTTTCTATGTCTGATACTATTTCCCAATTTGCAAATCTACTAGTTATTCTAACTTCTTCTTCTTCTATAATATTCATATAGCTTGTTTCTGTTTCGTTATCAGCTTCTTCTTCTAGATCTTCTAAATTTTCTTTCGGATCTTACTTTTGGTAATTAAGAAATCTAATAGAAGTTTGACCTCTGCTATTAGTATACATTACACTTTCTCCTGGAATTTTAACCGTCTCATTTTCTTCTGGGTGTTTGGTTAATTCCCATTCTTCTCCATTTAAATCATTATTATCTATATTTAAAGGTTTAATAATTTTTACTCCTACTGAGGCTAATCCATCTATTATTCCGTCTATATTAATTTTATATTGAGGAAAGCTATTATTAGTTACTCTTCCTAAAAATGCTATAGAAACAACTAAGTTATTTCCATCATAAGTTTCATACCCTCTAGTTTGTAATCCTATAGTAATTTTATTAATATCTTTAATACTTTTCATCATATTTGGAGCTACATAAAATATTCCTATATTATTAGTCATGTCTATTTCTATACTAGCAAATACTGCTCTCCTAGTATCAGACCAACTTTTATCTAGTAATAAAACTAAAATCTTTCCACCGGTTCCTTTTCTAGTTAATCCTTTTATTCCTACAATAATTAATCCTAAATGTATATACTTTTGTTTTAGCTGTTTTAATTGCTTTATACATTCCGGGCTAACTAAGCTTATATTTTCAGCATTTGTTGTAACTTTTACTTCTTTTTCTCTAAATTTTTTAATTAAATGTGTGTTAAAATCCATTTTTCCTACTTTGTATAATGTTTTAGATTTTAATTTATCTATTCCTTTGTTAGTATACAAATTAAGATTTTTTTCTACGTCTATTATCTCTTCCAACTCTACTTCTCTAGCTGAGCTTTGACTTCCCGATCCTCTAAACATTTTTTTAGTAAAAGTGTTACTTATTTTTCCTTTCTCTTTTTCTTTATCACTTGATTCACTTATAGTTCTACTAGTATCACTAAATGATCTTAACATTTTTTACGAATATATATATATATATATATATAGGGTCAAGATCTAATACATACCCTCTCTTAGATAAGATCTAAGACCCAATATACACCATTGGATCAATTAAATCCAACAGTCCAAAAAATAAGGAATAAACAGGCGGTAAAAATTGAAAAATGAAGATTAGGGGTATAATAGACAAAATGACAAGATTATACAACATCCACTTACCCAATATAACAGAAAATCCCCTACAATCTCTCCAAATCTGATACCCACGAAAATCTTCACTTCAATCTCTCAATCTCAGGCCACGATTAACGCAATCAATTTATAGAATCGTATTAACCTCCGATTTCGATCGATTATCACCAAAAAATTTCTGAAATTCTGAAAATTTCTGAAAAATCGAGATTGAAAAAACCAAAATCTGAAATATTGAACTTCTGGAATTTGCAAGAGTCGCTGCTCGAAGACGACCGGAAATTAGCTGGGGAAGACGACCGGAAAATAGCCATGAATATGACAGATTTTCGCGAACTGAAAATTCGATCGTGAAAATATCGATCTCCTCTTACTGTATATTTGTGTATTAGCTATTGTATAATGTATTAATTAGCTATTATATAATGTTTATTAGCTATTGTATTCACTATATAATGGGTTATATGATTCTGTATATTGTCTTACATTTTACTGTATATTGTGTTATAATATGCTGTATAATGGTTTATAAGATTGTAATTGTATGACGTATAAACACACACTGTATAATGGTTTGTATGATACTGTATAATGGTTTATAAGCTACTGTATAATGATTTATAACCTACTGTCTGATAGTTTAAAAAATCACTAATTGTGGTGTCACTAAAATACCACACTGTATATCACCATTCATGTACTGTATTTTGCTTTAAAAAATAATAAAAAGATATATATTTTAAATTTTCGAAAGGCAAAAACTGTTTTTGAAATTTGGCCTCAAGCTCTACATCAATCTCGAAGGAAACGTTGTTTTAAAAACAACTCAGATACTTATCATAAGTATGCTGAGCACCACCCTCTCAGGCCCAAATTCCATCATTTTACTAGGTTTTTTCGCGTTTTTATGTTTTTAGTTAGATTTTTATTTTTATTTATTTCCATTATTTCCAAACTTTACTTTGTTTGTATTTACTGTATATTTGTTTATTAACTATTGTATAATGGATTAATTAGCCATTGTATTCACTGTATAATGACTTATATAATACTTTATATTGATTAATATGATACTGTATACTGTGTTATAAGATACCGTATAATGATTTATAAGATTGTAACTGTATAGTTATAAACACACACTATATAATAATTTACATACTATTATATAATGGTTTACATACTATTGTATAATGGTTTACATACTATTGTAGATTACTAATCTATGTCTAAGAAGGGTGCAAGGATGTTTTCTGTCGTATGGTTGTGGTTTGAAACATATGAATGAATTGCCAATATGAGAAATTTTAATTTATTTGATTGATGATAATTGACTTTTACTTCATAATTGCAGGTAACTTACGTTTAAAAGAATCTGTTACGACGCAATCGATGGGATTTGATTTGATCTTGCATGATATTTGCATGAGTTTGTTAGACATATTGACTAAAATGCCCCTATTATTATTAAATTAAAGATAAAAACTGAAATAATGACTTTAAATATGAACTTTTGGATCAAATGGTTTAAATGGTCTAGATTGAGTCTTATATCTTACCTAAAGTATAGAGATGTATTTGATCCATACCCTATATATATATATATATATATATATATATATATATATATATATATTTAGGTTCCTATTTAGGTTTTTCAGACTTGTCTAGTGCTGGTATAGGCATGTAGATAAATTATGAGTGCAATAAAGAGTTTTATGCAGATTTATTTATAAAAGCGGGTTGGGATCCCTTTTCTTTAAATATGTATAATTATTCTCATGGGTTTATATAATTCTAAAAGAAAACAAAGGGAACAAATTGAAAACAACTAAAAAGTTTATATACTTGGAAAATAAAATAACTTGCCATGTGTCAGTTTCTGCTTGGTTTAGGATCTTTTGACTTGGTCAAAAATAGTGGCTTGGCTTTGCAAATTTGAGGGACTAAAATGCAATTTTCATGGTGTTGGACACAATTTTTTTGTGTTTTGGGGCTATGCACTTAATTTCTTATGCAAAATGGGGCTATTCCCTTAATTTTCCCGATCTTACTTAAAGTTAATAATATATCATCTCCAATTTATGTAGGATTTAATTTAATTTTATTAAACTTCAATTAACATATATAGAATGCTATTAAATGACAAATCTTTTCATAAGAGAAGGGCAGCTTTTATATAAAGAATGAAAATGTTGACTTTTCTCATTTCCTCCAAAAAGTCATAGATGCATCTTTTTAGGATGAAGGAAGTATTAGTTTCACCATCCATGATCAAATGGAAACAGATGGATCGCAAATGTTAGCACTCCCAAGCCATCCAAAGGCAATTCTTCAAAACTTTTAAGCCTGATCATAATGAAAAGGTAATTTGGTCAGTTAATTACCGTTTCGACCGGTGGGACCGTGGTAAAAAAATTTATTGATCTATGTATTTAAACTAATAGATATTGATATTATGTATATATATTGAATAAATTACAAGTAAATGTATCTATACAGATGTTTATGCATTTAAACTGTTTGATGTGCGTGGAAATCCGTCTTTGGGACAAGCCGAGTAGTCCAATACCATATGGGTCCAAGCCTAATAGTTTTATAGACTTGGATCCTTTAAGAAGACATCATATTCGGACAGGCTTAGTTGGAAGCCCAGATGACCCGACCTGCACAGGTAGGGCAGCACTGATTATGGATAACTGGGAGACAAAATCCAATCAAACATTAACCTTACCTTATATAGACCTGTGGAGATCTGGCCTATCTTTACCATTTATACTGGATTGATTACGGCCTCACATGGATAGATTATACTTTATTCTTACTAACAAATGTATCTTTAGCATACTTGACTTACCCCTTCTAACCCCCCATCAAATTTCTGTATAAATATCAACTCTAAACAATGAATAAAAGATCGAACTCTTTACCCCTGTGGACATAGGTCTGATTTTGGACTGAACCACGTATCTCTTGTGTCCATTTTATCTTATAATTCGTGCTTTATATTATATCTTTATATACTATTTTACATATGCTTATTGATGTGAAACCCACACACATCAATAGGCGCCATCTGTGGGAAATCTGAGGAAAAAAATGCGTGACGTAATCTTATTTTTTTGTAAAACATTTTCTTTTACTGTAACAATTTTCAATGGCAGAAGAGAACGTCATGGAAATGAGAAATGGAGACGACAATACCGAGAGAGGGAAGAAGGCGATGGTATTCTTGCCTGGCGATAAACAGTCCACACCTGAGACGCCGGCACACTTGGTGAGGCGTTTGGCAAACCACTAGTAAGATCCGATGATAGGCGACTCGTCGGAAGGCCTGGTGGAGGGAAATAACGTTTCACCTCAAAGTGTGTTGAGCATGGATCCATCATCCAAAGGCTAGAAGGAGTCATCGACAAGGTTTTCACCAAGGTAGTAGATTCTAAACTTGCAGGTGCGGCTGATCGTGCACGTGGGAACAATTTCACGTCCCCACTTCAAAAGGAAACATCAAAAGCTGGGAACGTGGAGGTTGGGGGTATCAACGACGTCACCCCTGATGGAAACTCGGGAAAATGTGCCGAAAGGCCGGAATGTCCGGAAGAAGAAGGAGAGAAAGGAGGCACCACACCTCGAAAAAAGTACTTGGCTCCAGAGGAGCGTCACATTCGTTGTCTACACCTGGAGGATGAGGATGATCTAGCAGGTTAGGCACCCCGACCTGAACTGCAAAAAGAGCAAAATCATGAGGAAGAACTGCATCAGCCGATGTAACACTCGTACCATGACATACCTAGGAAAGATGACCCGCAGAAACGCCAGTATCGGGCTCCCGATATGCGTGACAAAGATCTAGAGGATGATGCTAGTAGCTTTGTGTCTGCCAGATCCGGCTGGGCAGACCTCGACAGGATGGCTAAAGCAAAAGAAAAGCTGGTGGAGATGGTGTTCATAGCCTAACGAATGGAAAAAATGGAAAGCAAAATGACTAGAGGCAAGATCTAAGTAGATCAGGGGATTTTATTCACGGAATCCATCATGAGGGAGGAATTTCTAAGAGACTTCAGGGTTCTTTCCATCGTACCCCATGAAGGACGACAGATCCGGAAGACCATTTATTTACTTTTTGAAATTATGCTTTGCTGCACAGGTGTTCCAATGCAATCAAATGCAGGGTCTTCTTAACCATGTTGGCCAAATCTGCGCATCAATGGTTCAATCAGCTTCACGATGGATCCATCGGATCCTTCTCGGAGTTCGGCTTGAAGTTCTTGCCCCAATTTTCTAGTATCAAGTGTCATGAGAAAACTCCTTTGAGTTTGTTTAACATCAAGCAAAGAGGAGATGAGATCCTACGTGCCTACGTTAGGCGTTTTAATACGGCTACGCTAAAAGTCAGTGCTTTCACGCAAGGCTTGAGGAAAGGAGATCTCTTCAAATCACTCACCAAGAGACCAGCCCTGGGCTTCGACGAATTACTAGGCCAGACTGAGAAGTACATTGACATGGAGGACGCGCAAATCATGAGGCAATCCGAACTGAGGAAAGACAAGCTTGAGGAGGACAATCGCAGTAAGACTCGCAAGAGTGGCAGGACATCTAGTCCGGCTCCGGTAGCTTTACCTGGTCAAGGTATGCATGCCAGACAACGGCGTATACCTTTACGAGGCAACTGGAGCAAGCATCTAATGGTATTGGAAGAGAATAATGTGGTACAATGGTCAGAGGGAGCAGACCAAGACCCTAAGAACCCGCCTAGTAGCGTCTACTGTAGATACCATGGAGAATTTGGGCATCACACCGATGATTGCCCAGAGCTCGTCGAAGAAATTTAATGTCTAGCTAGGATGGGCTACTTGAAGGAATTTATGATACAAACCAACAACGGGAACAATCCCGCCCCATTTCGTGGGGGTGGAAGCTAGAGAGGTCGAGGAGGAAGATGGCAGGGCCATGGAGGTGGTAGAACTGGACCTGTAGAAAGAGGAAACTTCCTCAACCGATCAACAAATAGCTTGCCCTGGAGGCAGCACCTAAGGAGGTCAATAGCATCGATCGTGGGGTCATTTACATGATCTCAAGATTATTAGCTGAAGAGGAATCTATGAGGCAGGTTAAGCCGCAGGTAAGGTCTGTAGAGACCGCACCCGCATTCTTCATGAATGTCAGTCAAATCCGACCTAAGCAGGAAATACGATTCGGACCTGAAGATGCACAGATTGTGTTGACACCTCACAGTGACGCACTGGTTATCATGGTGGTGATTGCAAACTACCAAGTGCAAAGAATATTTATTGACAGCGGTAGCTCAGTAGATATATTATTCTACCAAGAATATCAACAGATGAACCTGGGAGATGCCAGGCTGGAGCCAGTGAAGACTTCTCTATTCGTTCTGCAGGTGAGGCGACACAATCTGTGGGGCAGATAGTATTACCTCTCTCCCTTGGAGGAAGGTTTAAAAAAGTAACAAAATTGACTAAATTCCTAGTCGTGGATACACCTTCTACCTGCAATGTAATACTCGGCCGACCTGCACTGGTCTTGTTGGAAGTAGTGGTCTTGATACCACACATGAAGATTAAATTTCCAACACTCAATGGAGTAGGGGAAGTATCTGGAGATCAATGTCAATCTAAGAAATGTTACTTAGTCTCACTACAGCAGGGAGAGAAGCCAGCTGAAGAGAAAAAGTGCAAACCGGAGTCAACGGCATTAAAGGGAAGCGAAGTGGATTAAAAGCCATTTTCATCGCACGTCGAATCTGTAGAAGAGCTTATGAGCATAGTGCTCATACCTGGAGATAAGGAGACCACTATTAGATTGGTTCTCACTTGAACCCCGACCTGAAGGAAAAATTAATAGCCATGCTAATGGAGCATGCAGATGTGTTCTCATGGTCAGCCAATGACCTTGTAGGTATTGACCCAACAGTCATACAACATCACCTCAATGTATTTCCTGACGCGAAGCCAGTTATCCAAAAGAAGAGACACTTCGGCCAGAGAAGGACGCCATAATCAAGGCTGAGATCGACAAATTGCTCAAGGCCAAGCACGTAGCAGAGATTCAATTCCCAGAGTGGGTTTCTAACGTAGTCCTAGTACGTAAAGGAGGGACGAAGTGGAGAATGTGTATCAATTTTCGGGATCTAAACAACGCCTGCCCTAAAGATCACTACCCCTACCTAGAATTGATCAACTAGTAGATGCCACAGCTGGATTCAAATTGTTGAGCACCATGTATGCACAGAGCTGGTATCATCAGATACTTCTAGATGTGGAAGACCAAAGGAAGGTTAGTTTCATAACCTTCTTTGGTACGTACTGCTACATAGTGATGCCCTTCGGCCTTAACAACGTCGGAGCTACATACCAAATGCTTGTTGACATGATGTTCCGCGACCAGATCGGGAAGAACATTGAAGTGTATATAGACGACATGGTAATCTAAAACTGGACCTCCAGCACACATGTGCAAGACCTGTAGCAAACTTTCGAAACCCCTTCAGAAGTACAAAATGCAGCTGAACTCAGCTAAATGCGCATTTGGGATCAAATGAGGGAAGTTCCTAGGCTACATGGTCACGTAGAGAGGCATAGAGGCTAACCCCGAGAAGATCAAAGCCATCCAAAATATGCAACCACCTAGAGATGTGAATGAGGTTTAATGGCTAAATGGAAGGATCACAGCCCTAAGCCGATTCATCTCCAAGTCGGTGGAAAAAAGCTTACATTCTTCAAAATATTGCGGAAAGCAGAGAACTTCAGCTGGAGTAAGGAATGTCAGCAAGCCTTCACAGAGCTAAAAGAATACATGAACCAAATCCCCCTACTGACCAAACTTGTGCAGGGTGAGCCATTGATGTTGTACATAGCTGCTGTTGACTGAGCTGTCAGCACTGTCATTGTACGAGAAGAGGGAAAGAAGGAGAAACATGTATACTATGTCAGCAAGGTACTCTCAGATGCAGAATTAAGATACCAGAAGATCGAGAAGATGGCTTTCGCATTAGTCATCACGGCACGACGGCTAAAACCTTATTTTTTGACATACAAGATAATTGTGAAGACCAATTAACCACTCAAAATAGTGCAAGGAAAAGCTGAAACATCCGGCCGACTTGTCAAGTGGGTTGTGGAGCTAGTAGAGTTCGAGATAGAGTACGCATCTTGAGCTGCAATCAAAGCGTAAGTCCTGGCAGATTTTGTCAATGAAATGAAAAAGAAAATGTCAAAGTTTGGCTCATGCATGTCGATGGTTTAGCTATGCAGAACGGGAATGGCGCTGGTGTGGTTCTCACCAAGCCTGAGGGAGATCAGCTGGAGTATGCAATCAAGTTCAAATTCAAGGCAAGCAACAACGAAGCTGAATACAAGGCGTTCATCATAGGACTCAAAATGGCACTCAAAGGAGGAGCTAGGAATCTGATAGCCTATTCAGACTCACAACTCGTGACAAAACAAATCGAAGGAGCCTACGAAGCCAAAGAGAAAAGAATGGTGAAATACCTGGAAACTATAGAAACATTACGAAAGAGCTTTCAAAAGCTAGAGGTACATTAGATACCATGATCAGAGAATGCCAAAGCTGACTATCTGTCAAGGTTGGGCAGCTCCGTCATCGATTGCAAAACGAGGCACATCACTATCCAGTCCGCACCTGGATCAGGTACAGAGCAAGAAGTATTAAGGGTAGACGAAGATGAGGACTGAAGGATTGAGATCATTCGGTATCTTACTCAGGATGTACTCCCGGGGAAAAGAAATGCTCGGCTACATCTGCAAACCAGAGCCAATAGATTCGTCATAATCAATAGTGTGTTGTACAAAAAATCATTTGTACAGCCACACCTGAGATGCGTATCGTTGGAAGAAGGGGACTACGTACTAAGAGAAATTCATGAGGGAGACTGTGGCAGCCACATTTTAGGGTCAGCCTTAGCGGGAAAGACTTTAAGGGCCGGATACTTCTGGCCATCCCTGAAGGAGGATGCGGCTAACCTGGTGAAGAAGTCTGAACAATGTCAACTACACGCTAGCCTTATCCATCAACCTACAGAGGCAGTGCGTTCCATGAGTGTCCCATGCCCCTTCGCTAGGTAGGGTATCAACATTGTTAGACCTTTTGCCATAGCAAAGGCTCAAAAGAAGTCTCTGCTGGTGCTCGTGGACTACTTCAGCAAATGGGTGGAGGTTGAAGCCCTAACTTGGATCACGGAAGCAGAAGTCATCAAATTCCTTTGGAAGAACAACGTTTGCCGATTTGGCATAATTAGAGAAATCGTAGCTGACAGTAGGAGACAATTCAGCGGAGCCAAGCTAAAGAGGTAGTGCGATGAGCTGGGGATCCAACAACGCTTCAACACGGTGGCCCATGCTCAAACCAATGGTCAGGTAGAGGTTACTAATAGAATAGTTGTACAAGGTCTAAGGACCAGGTATGTCCACACCCTTTCTTTTCGATTACATGTCTCTTATACTAGCCTGTTCAATTTCATAAAAAATGCATCACTAATATGCTCGCGGAAAACACCCAAACCTCGGTCGTATAGACTTGAGGGAGTGGGTGGGAATTGGGTTGAGGAGTTACAATTAGTGTTATGGTCATATTAGACCACCCTAAAGTCTACTACAGGAGAGAGTCCTTTTCACCTTGTATATGGAATAGAGGTAGTCATACCTGCAGAGGTCAGGGTGCCGACCCATCGGGTCAGATACTTTGAACCTGACCAGAACGAGAAGCGACTAAGGGAAGAGCTGGACCTAATCGAGGAAAGCAGAGATAAGGCATACTTGTGGATAGAGCAGTACAAACAGAGGATCTTGCGGGACCAAGCAGCAAAAGTGAAGGCCAAATCTCTCCAGGTGGTTGTTCTGGTACTCTAGAGAGTAGATACAGTTCGCACAGTGAAGAAGTCGGACCCTAACTGGGAGGGTCCCTACAAAGGAATCAAGGTATTAGCAGGATGAGCATACGAGCTAGAGGTAAGCGAGGGAAAGTTACTCCCTCGCCCATGGAACATGCAAAATTTGAAAAAGTTTTACATTTGATTATTTGGAATTTGCTTTATTTTACATTTTGATGTATCAACTCACAAAACTACTAATATTTTTGGTTGAGGTTATGATTGTGTTTTCAGGTAATACCTAAGAATGTTGCGGTGCAAGTCCCCAAAATTGTACGCACTTGTTGACGGGTGTTCGATCCCTTGTGCAAGTCTCCACGATTGCAAGAACGTAAGGGTGTTTGATTCCGATGCAAGTCCCTGCGATTGCATAGTGACAGTGCAAGTCCACATGATTCTATGTGTCAAGAAGTTACTAAGAATTGAAGAATGATTTGAGGCAGGGCCTCATGATATGTGTTGCAGCTATAGCTAAGTTCAGATCTGTAGGTATGGAAAGTGTGAGTACCGATGGAGGTATGGTTGCATTATTCATTTCATTTTTTACCAAGGGTGTAATTTAAACTTATGTGTGTGAAAGACTAACTGGTTTCCTCGAAGGGAATCCACATTTTCCATGTTTTCTTATTTTTCACAAAGTATGCAGTTATGACCCAAAAATCTAAGGAGGAAATAAAGCATGACACAGGTAAGCCTTTTTTCTTAGCAAATCCAATAGCACACGAAAAATAGATATAAGTAGGCATCATATTAGATATATAAAAACTAAGCAGTTTTCCCGCCCCAACTGGGGGCAGGTCTGGCAGAGCAGGAAAAAAGCATAAACATAAATTGTCTAAGGGCTACATATGCCTAAAACCAAATCAACAAAATAAAAATTGTCTAAAGGGCCACACATGCCCATAAAAAATCAGAAATTGTTAAAATGTTTCAGAAAGCCACTCAGTGGGCTCAGCCCCAACATGGCAACATCAATATTGGTGCCACCAGGAGAAGGATCAGCAACACCTGCGGGCTGACCTGCGTCAGGTGGGACAGCCGGATCTGCAGCGGGGAGAGCTCCTGGAGCAGCTACAGCAGCCTCTAGGGCAATCTTCGGGTCCAGAAAATCATCAGAAACACCCTCATGAGGATAACCTTTAGCCCGAAATTGAGCAGCATAACCCTCAAAGCCCTTGAGAAAAAAAAATCAATAGATTTGTCATCAACCAGGTCAGAAAATTCCTTATAAGCAAGGAATTAAGCTTTGAATTTTTACAAGGAGCTCCTATCCTTCAGTAGAGGTAGGGAAGTTAGCTATCCAATTGTGACGCTCCACGTTCAGAACTTCCTCTAGCTCCTTCTCCTTTTGTGTTGCCTGTGCAGCTAAGGCCACCTCCAGATCTACCTTTTCACCCAGCAGCTTCTGAAAATGTGCATGAAGATTCTTCAAGTCCTGGCGCACACTCTTCTCCTTGTATGTCCAAGAAGCTTGAGATTTCTTCTGCTGCTCCTGGACCTTGGACAGCTTCTTCTGCAGGTCCTCCACCTCTGTATTTTGATACTGATCAGTCAAGGCACGGCCAGCTAGCATGTGGAACCGTCATAAAAGGCATACAAAATATTTATACAGAGAAATCAGTAAAACATAAAAATATAGGATGGAGCAAGACTCGCCTTAGGAAGAAGAAGGAGGGCAGCCCTGGAAGCCTCATGAGGGGTCAAGCTCTCTAGGTAATGACGATCCAGAGAATTCGGCAGCCTCTGCATAAAGTCTATCATCATTGCAATATCGTTGTTCCTCAAAGCAGAAACGGGAATATGGTCCTGGGCTCTGGAGCAAGTCCAGAAGGCTGGTAGATTAGCAGTCTTAAGCTGTAGGTCGGGCATAAGCTCCTTGATAGCTATACCTGAGTTGCCACGCTTAGCTCGACGAGTGTCTAGGGGAGTCGCCGATGCTGCAGGCCTCTTCTCAGAGGCTATCTCGGATGCCAACGCTGGATCACGGAGAGGGAGAGGTTGTTCTCCCTGGCCTAAAGTGGGGGAAGACATAGCGGCCAAAGGAGTGGCTGGAGATTGCACCACCTGCGGCGGCACACCTGGAGGAGGTGGTGGCAGAGGGGGCTTCTTCCTGCGCTTGAGAGCATCCTTAGCACGGGAAGCGTCCATTAACTCTTTTGCAAAGCAAACAACAGCAAGCAACATTCAGATACGGGAAATGTCAACATGGAAACTACAACGTAAGCATATACAAAACAATCACACAAAGTACTACCTAGGGTGGTCTCGCCCTGTAGATCCGCCACAAAAGAGCTGAAATTCATATTGTATAACAAACGGTCATCAACAAGTTTACCCACATCACGAGGGGTAAAATTCAAATAGTGCACAAGCTGTTGTTGATAGGAGGACAGATTTCGGGGAGGGTAAGGATTGGTGTCATCCACCTTCTCCAGAAACTCACGGTGAAAATCCCAAAGCTCACCTGGAGGTGGGGCGATAAAAAAGTAATTGTTTTTCCATTTTTTCTCAATAGGATGGGTAGCCAAGAAGGTAGCTTGACCTTTGGAGGTAAGGTAAAAAAATGCCACTATCTGAGGAGATAGAGCGAGGTAGAAACAAAGAGTAAAAAAGATCAGTTGTGGCTGGATGGCCATGATGATGGAGAAGCACAGCGAAACCAGCTATCATACGAATGGAATTAGGAGCGAATTGGTTCAATGGAATGCGATACCTGTTGTTTATCTCGATAAAGAGGCGAGGAATAGAAAAACGTAGACTTGCCCAGAGGTGAGCAACGTAAAAGCAAGTGTAACCTAGGGGAGGGCAATGAGGCCTATTCTGGGCAGTTGGTACCAAAATTTGGTACCTTTCAGATATGCCATACAAATGGCGTATTTTTCACTCTTGTTGAAGGGTAAAACGCGATTGGAGGGCTCCTACAATGTCTAGGGCCCCAACTCGGCTACCTCCTAGGTTCTCACCTTGGGAGGGGGAGAAGATGGTGGTGGTATTACGCGCATCGAATTTGGAGTCAGAAGACTCGACATCGATGATCTTATCACCCTTAGTGGTGCTATATAAATCACGCACGAACGACATGGTCTCTTCCTCAAAATTAGAGGAAGATTCCAACAAATAAAGGGGCTCACCTCGATTCTGGGAGTCAAAACCAAGACTGTTCGACATATTTTGCACAAAGAAAGAAGACAAAAAACAACAACAACAATAATAGAATTCTGGCAATGGGGTAAAGACAACACAAAACTACGCAGCACACAAGCAAAACAAAACAAAAATAGAAAGAGAAGAAGGAAAGAAACACGCAATACCTAAGGAAGTGGGCAATGAACGTGGATAACTGCCGCTAAAGAGGATGAACGGAAGCAAAGGAGGAGGAAAGGGTTTTCTGAATTTTTAATGCCAAACAAAATTTTGAAAAAAGTAAATAAATCGACGGTTTTTTGGTAAGTTAACTGTTTCAAAAATTTAAATCAAAAACAAAAATAACTCACATGGAAATAGGCGGGCTTCATCCCCAGCCGTACACGTGGCAATCATCAAATGAGTACCTAGGTGCAGTTATGGCGGCACCGTCTGACGAGGTTATGATGATGGAGCGACTTTCTCGAACTCCGAGGCAATAACTCCAAAAGTATGGAGAAGTCTAATAGGCTAGTCAACTCACGACTAGGGTTTTCTCCGGACCTACACAGGAAGGCTTCCAAGAGCTCCACAAATCAGGTTGCTATACTTGGATCGATTGGAGATTCTTTCAGCATTTGTGCTTCAGCGTATTTTCTCCCTGCATCCCTAAAAAAATTTCAACTCGGCTCATATCAATTATTTCTTTTCAACTCTTATAGCTTGAGTACATCAAACTTTAGAGTTGGGGGGGAACTAATGATGTGGGTGAAAATCCGTCTTTGGGCCAAGTTGGGTAGTCCAATACCATATGGGCCAATGCCCAATGGTTTTATAGACTTGGATTCTTCTAGAAAACATCATATTCGGACAGGCTTAGCTAGAGGCCCAGATGACCCGACCTGCACAGGTAGGGCAACGCTTATTATGGACAACTGGGAGACAAGATCCAATCAATCATCAATCTTACCTTATATAGACCTGTGGAGATCCAACCTATCTTTACCATGTATACTTGATTGATTGCGGCCTCACATGGATAGATTATGATTTAGTCTTACTACCAAATGTATTTTTAGCAAAGTTGACGTACCCCTTTTAACCCCCAATTAAATTCTTGTATAAATATCAACTCCAAATAATGAATAAAGGATCAAACTCTTTACCCCGTGGACGTAGGTCTGATTTTGGACCGAACCACGTATATCTTGTATCCATTTTATCTTATAATCCGTGCTTTATATAACATCTTTATAACTATATTGCATATTCTTATTGATGTGAAACTCACACACATCACTGTTAAACCTTTGATATTTCAAATACGGCTGTTGATAATGTCAGAGCACTTTTCCTCAAGCCAGAGCAAATTCAACAATATCTCAATTATAGCCCTCCTTGTTTAATAAAACCTAAATCAAGGAACCAACTACCCACGTGTATAATGAAACCAAGGAAAGAGAGTAAAATTAATTCACGTGGGACCCAGCTATGATATTAGTTCCACTTTTTTTTTTTTTTTTTCCCCCTTTGAAGCATTCACTTCCAAGTTAATGTTGCTTTTTCCCATGCCTAATGGTAAGAATGCAGACAATTTGCTTACACAAAAAACTTTTCCATTATGATAATATATATGATCATCTACATATTCTTAAGTGTCATCGTATATGATGACACAAAAATTTCGAACAAATATGTATTTGATTTCCATTTTTTATATATTTTGGAAAATTTCTGTGAAAGGGTACTCGAAACTTTTGGTCAAGAAATCCCCCTCGTTCGTATGTGGGAACGGGGTTTATTATTTGAGTGGGTTCGACTTGTTTCCGACTAGCGTAAACACTAACCGTTAATCACACAATATGCAACCTCCGATTAAAGAAATTAAATGAATGACGTTAAATGAATATATATATATATATATATATATATATATATACATATACACACACGCACGCAGAAGCCATGCATTTGGAACACTGATAACATCACAATCGAATTAATAACAAATAATCATAACATATAAGAGAAACGAGCAAACTTGGATGAGTATTTACTTAAATACACAAACATGTATTAACTTCTTTTCTTGCATGAACATCAGATGGGACATACATAACAGCAAAAAAAAAATAAAAAAAAATGAGAGTTACTTCACTGCTTATGCCAGTCTATACCTAGCCATAGTAGAATGTGGGAGCTTGATTGATCACCGTCTTCTACCTTTCCTTCCTCCCGAAAGTGACAGTAGAATAGATTCTCTCCTTTAAGCTTCTGCCCACCTTTTGCTCTTCTTTATTTCCCTAAGCTTTTTATTTTTTATTTTATTGCTCTCAATCTTTCTTTCTTTTCTTTTTCTTTTACTTTCTCTCACTCTTTTCTCCCCTCCACTCCTTCACTTCGCAGCATCCCTTTATATAGAGGTGGTAGCTTGGAGTTCAACTCTTGTGTAGTTGTAGGATATATTATTTGTACTTATCAATTTGTTGAAACTGATAAGCTTTATCCACAAAAATCTCATTCATGTTTGGCATGGTAATTCTTTTAGATAAGAATTAAAGATGCTACAAATCTATCTTCAATCAGAGATGAGATCAAACTTATTTTTCCATTAGACCCTTGATTTTGATTGGCTTACAAGAAAAAATAATAAATATTTTAAATGACAAATATTTATTATCTTCAAATAAAATACTAACCTGCAGCCATATTTTTTCGGTCAATGGATTACTTTTAACTCTAAAAGATAGAGTTCTTAATTATTTGATAAGATTTGGCCTTATATTCACCACAACAGTTCAAAAAGAATCACCCCATGCATATCCACGTGCATTTTTGAAGAGGCCTACCTTGAATTCTTCAAGACTTTTGTTTCTTGTAGTCCTTTTAATATGGATAATTACAAGAATGATTTTATCACCAAAGAACAATATCTCATGGGATTTAGTTTAAGAGTCATCCGAGCGTCTTTCAAGGAAAATGATTTACTCGAAATAATATTTTTATTTCACCAAGTAGACTTTATTAGTGAAATATCAAATATTTTCAAATTTATTTAATCATAATATTCCATGACTTTAGGAATTTAATATGATATAGAAACTTCTTATTTCACTAATCTTATCTAGCGAAATATTAAGTATTTTGGTTGTAGAACCACGACATATCATAATTTTATTAATGTCGAGATATTAAATATAATGACAAAAATATATAAAATTTTCATGTCAACAAATGCCCCTTCGTGATTTTGGGTTTTAAGCAAGCATACATATGCATACATTTTTGTTTGCGAAAAAGCCAAATCACGAAAATCTTACTTTTCATTTTCTTTTGAGCATATAAATAATTCTCCTTGCATATTGTTCAGGAGTGCCATATTGTTTAGAGGTATTATAGAACCTCCTATAGCAAGTCGAAGAATTTCATCTCGACTATATATTTTGCTATTTTGATATGATTTTTTTTTCAAGCTCATATTCGAGAAGAAAAGTAAAGCATTAGGGGTCTTATAGAACCTCCTCTAACAAGCTAATCGATCACAACTCTTTGACCATATTTTTGAAGCTTGCGACATTTTCATATGATTTTTTTTTTCTTTCTCGAATTTATGTACGAGAAGAAAAATATATATATATATATATATTGTCATGAGAACAACTTATGTATCCTCTTTTGGAATATTAATCCATACATGAAGATTTTGAGATATTGACAGAAGTCATACTTTAATCTCATTTTATCAATGCATATGAGCATATTATCCTCTTTGCCTTGAATCCGAAATTATCGGGGGCACCTATATTTTGAGGATGACATTGACCTCTTTTGTTTTTCGGTCAGTTTGAGTCAACTTGAAGATATAAAATAGCAGGAATATAATTTTTCCTCCTAAATATTTTGTAAAATATGTCAATGATCATTTCATTGATCAAAAGACGATATTTGAATCTTTCCTTTAGAGGAGTATGGAGAATAGAGTCAATATATGATGACTCTTTATCCTTTTTTTCTCTACAAAATTTTTCAGATATCCCGACTCCCTATTTATGGGAGTAAGCATGAAATATCATGAGAGTGTATATTTCACTTATTCACAATGATATGAGATTGATTTTAATTTTTATTTTTATTTTTTATTTTTTTGATCAAGAGCTAGTACAATCAGCATATCATGCTATATAAGCACTTTTCTTATTCATACTTGTCTTCATATTTCTTTCTCATTTAAAGACAAGTCATGAATAAAATAATATCTTATCATAGGCTTTTAGACTTGTGCCTATAAAGATTTTTTTTTTTATCATATGCTAGCATACTAGCTTAATTGTTTAGGTGAGTATCTCTTTACTTTGTGGGATTCCTCCTAGCATATTATTTTATAATAAAAAATTTCCGCTTTATGAAGCAAAATTCGTAGAATAACATCATCATTCTTTTTTATTATTATTATTATTTTTTTAAAGGGAAAGACATTGGCATGATCCATGTTTATTTATCATTTTTGGGCATTTGGGCACTTTACCCTTTTAACCTCTAATCCCAAGTTATTGGGGACACATAAATGATGAATAATAAAAGAAAACGTCTGTATCACTTTTTATTTTATTTTTTATATTATTTTTAGTCGTTCACAGTTTATACTCGTGCGGGCCAGGAGTATCTGAGTTTTGGTTTAACCACTCAAGGTGGGGCAAATCAGCAATTATAATCACTAGCTGAGCCAATAGCGGGATTGTGTTTTAGCAGTTTAACCACGTGCAACACGATTGGTGGGTAAAGACATACATCTTTAAGGGTAATATCTTTTCAGAAACCTCGCATTAGTCGGAAGGATTATTCTCTCTCCGTCTTGAGTGATTATAAGATATGTCCCATTAGAATATACTTTTTCAATGACATAGGGCCCTTCCCATTTAGGCTCTAATTTTCCTTTAGTTCTTCGTGTGACAACAATAGGAGTTCGAACCATTAGGACCAAATCTCCTTTTTTAAATGACCAGAGTCTAACCTTTCTATTGAATGCTGTTTCCATCCTTTGTTGGTAAATTTCAAGATTTTGTTGGGCGATAAGCCTTCTTTCGTCAAGACTTTCCAATTCAGCAAGTCGGATTTTAGCATTATCATCATTGGTTAATGACTCTTGTAGGGCCACGCGAAGTGACGGTATTTGTATTTCAAGTGGTAGGACCGCTTCACTTCCAAACACCAGCGCATATGGGGTAGCTTGTGTTGAAGTTCGATGGGTGGTCCTATATGCCCACAAAGCTTCAAGAAGCTTTTCATGCCAGATTCTTTTATTCTTATCCACCATTTTCTTTATAATTTTACATAAAGTTTTATTGAAGGCTTCAGCCAAACCATTTGCCGGAGCATGATATCTTGACAAATGGTTATACTTTATGTTATACTTATTGTAAAGCTTGTATAATGAGCCTTCCTTAAAGTATTTAGCATTGTCCGCGATTATGGAATCGGGGACCCCAAACCTATATATAATGTGGACTCGTATAAAGTTAGCTACAGTATCTCTTTTAACCTCTTTGAGAGGTATAGCTTCAGCCCACTTTGAGAAATAATCCGTAGCCACAAGAATATACCGATGTCCTTTTGAAGATGGCGGAATAAAGGGACCTATAACATCCATTCCCCATGCAGCAAAAGGCCAAGCACAAGTAGTGGAATGTAGAGGCTCAAGAGGATGATGAATCAAGTCTCCATGGAATTGGCATGCTTGGCATCTTTTGACAAAGTCAATACAGTCAAATACTATAGTTGGCCAGTAATATCCTAACCTTTTAAGTTGCATATGGAGTTTAGGGCCTGTTTGGTGGGCCCCACAAATCCCAGCATGAACTTCTTGCATTACTTCTTGTATTTTATCTCGGGGAATGCATCTTAGATACACCCCATCCAATGATCTTCTATAAAGCACATCTTTCCATATAACAAATCTCATAGCACGTCGTTTTACCTCGGCCTTTTTAGCACGGTTTTCGGGTAATTGACCATGCTGTAGATAATCGATGAAGGGTTGTTGCCAATCTAGGTCATGTCCTTCAACGACATTAGCAGTAGCGAGTAAGGGTTCAGATTGTATTTCATCAAACATCTCTTTGTAGGGTCTTAGTATTCTTTTTACTCCGACCGTTATAGAGGTGGTTTCGCACTCAGGCAAATGTAAAGCTGCAGCCAAACCTGCTAAGGCGTCGGCTTTGGCATTTACGCCTCGACGAATATGATGAATTTGCAACTTAGAGAATTTGTTAAAAGGTAATCTGCTCTTTCGTAATATGGAACCAGACTTTCCTTCTTAATTTTATATTCACCCTTAATTTGCTTTATAATTAGCTCGGAATCCCCATATATTGTCAAATCTTCTATAGGGATTTGGAGAGCTAATTCAAGGCCCGCGATGAGTGCTTCATATTCAGCCTCATTATTTGAGCACCCTTGTGTGAGGGAGAATGAATGTAATATTATCCCATTTTCGGGTGTTACGAAAACGACTCCTATGCCAGAGTGATTTTCTTTATAATCTTCTCGTTTTTCTCCGTCTGGATTTCGAGATGCGCCATCGAAGTACATTTCCCACCCTTTTTCCAGATCAATATGCATGGTTTCCTCTTCAGGAAGATCCATAGCTAATGGTGATTCAGAGGGAATAGGGTGATCAGCAAGGAAATCTGCCAACGCTTGCCCTTTTACCGCCCTCTGAGGAGTGTATTCGATGGTAAATTGACTAAATATCACAGCCCATTTGGCCATTCTCCCTGATAAGACAGGCCGTGAGAGTACATATTTAACAGGGTCAGCTCTTGATATTAATTGGACAGTTTGTTCCCATAGATAATGCCTTAGTTTTTGTAAAGCAAACACGAGAGAGAGAGAGACATATTTTCTCTATGGGAGTGTATTGTAACTCGGGTCCAATCAAGGTCCGACTTAAATAGTATAATGCATTTTCTTTACCTTCCTCATTTTGCTGAGCCAATAGGACTCCTAGGGAGGTGTCCATTGCAGCAGTATAAAGGATTAAAGGTTTGCCTTTTACCGGCGCCATTAGTACAAGAGGTTTGGTCAAATAACTTTTAATATCATTAAAAGCACTTTGACCTACTTCATCCCAAATGAATGGTGTTCCTTTCTTCATCAGCTGAGAAAAAGGTTTGCACCTTCCTGACAGGTTTGAGATGAACCTCCGTATGTAGGCTAATTTTCCTTGAAGACTCCTAAGCTCTTTAAGATTCTTTGGGGGAGGCATTTCTTGGATGGCTTTTATCTTTCCCGGGTCAACTTCAATACCTCTATATTGGACCACAAAGCCAAAAAATTTACCAGACGTTACCCCAAATGCGCATTTCAAGGGGTTCATTTTTAATTGGTGTCTCTTTAACCTTTCAAAAATGAGTTTGAGGTCATCGAGATGATCCAAGCGTGATCTTGTTTTTACTACCAGATCATCTACATAACACTCAACATTCTTATGGAGGAGATCACCAAATATTACTGTCATTGCTCTTTGGTATGTAGCTCCAGCGTTTTTTAAACCAAATGGCATGACTTTGTAGCAAAACACCCCTTTCGGAGTACGAAATGCAGTTAAAGCCTCATCTTCGGGGGCCATTCGTATTTGATTATATCCCGAATAACCATCCATAAAAGATAATGCTTCGAATCCTGTGGTTGCATCCACTAGCAACTCTGTGATTGGCAAGGGAAAATCATCTTTAGGGCAAGCTTGATTTAGGTCCCTGAAGTCAATACAGATACGAATTTGCCCATTTTTCTTTTTGACGGGAACAATATTCGCCAACCATGTAGGGTATTTCACTTCCCTGACAAATTCAGCCTTTATTAGTTTATCGACCTCACTTTCGATTTGAGTGGCTAACTCGGGGTGAAATCGTCTTTGAGGTTATTTTATTGGCCTTTTCCCATGTCGAACGGCGAACCGATGAACCGCGATATTTGGGTCGAGTCCAGGCATTTCTGCATATGACCATGCAAAAACATCATGATATTTCTGAAGGAATTTGATGTATTGTTGCGTCTCATCTTCAGTCATTGACGCACTTATGTATGTTGGTCTTGGGTCATCATTGGTCCCAAGATTTACTTCCACAAGTTTGTCAATAGTGGATTGCTATCCATCTTCTAACTCAAGTGGAGCGGGCTCAATATAGTCTTCACTCTCTACCATAGAGGTCATGAGGACATTCTCATAGAATGTTTGCCCCTGTAAAAGTCCTTCGAGTGAGGTTGCCTCAGGATAGCTTTTGGTTTTGTCGAGGATTGGCACAAATTTGAACTTAGTGTGCAAAAATATGCTTTGCTTTTGCCGCATATTTACGACTGAAGTCAGATTTATGCTTTCTTTTTTCGAAGAGCACTTGTCTTTAAACCCTACACCCTGACGATTGGTTTTAAGCTTATTTCCCGTAAGCAAGGCGATCCTATGCTCGTTACTCATGATTTTATCAAAGAGAGGCCTCTGTTCAGGAGAATCAGCCTCCTCTCTTTTTAAACCCATTTTATGAAACATTTGCATCATTTTGGGGTTGTATTCCGCCTCTTTAATGTCTAATCCTTCTTTTGAGGATGATTCGGGTCCGTCAAGATTGCTATATCCCTCATCTATGGGTGTGTAAAACCTTATTGGTTTATCTCCCTTTCTTGGGACGATGAATTGATTACTATTCTCTACATGAGAACAATCAGTTCTTTTTAGCGTAAATGAATAATCATTTTTCAATGTTCGGACAAGATTGGTAGGTCTTAAACCACCATCTTCGGGTAATCTTTGGGACTTAGGAACATAGCGAAATAGACATTTTGATGTCTTTCTATTCTCTACTTCTTCTTTCTTCTTATCATCTTTCTTTTGATGCTTTGGAATATTGTAGTATCTAGCATCAGCATAGTAAGATTCTTCCTTACTAAATGGGGCATTATCGGCAATGATACACCCTTCCTTTTCATTTCCATCTTTGTCTTTTCCTAAAGAAAATTTAAGACATTGATGATAGGTCGAGGGTACAACCCCATTTGCATGATACCACAAGCGTCCTAGGAGTGCATTGTAAGAAGTATCAGCTTCTATCACTAGGAATTCTGTATTTTCTTCAATAACATCAAATTTTGTTCGCAAAGTTATTTTTCCCAATGGTCTTTGCTCGCTTTGATTGAACCCTTGTACCACTACATTACTAGCTCGCAACTTAGATGGATGTACACCCAATATGGACAACATTTTTCTTGGCAAGATATTTACTGCAGATCCACCATCTATCAAGATTCGGGATATCTTTACATTGTTAACTTGCCCAGTAATGTATAATGGTCTATTATGGATATAATCTTTTACCATTTTGTCTTCTTCGGTAAAGGTGACCATGATTGGGACTTGGTGAGTCCAGGGGATGTTGCATTTTCAACTAGTTTGGGGTGCAGATCATTTCGAAAATCTTCTGGTTTGGCAAGTGCATATATTAGTGATTTTCGAAGTTCATCAGACATGGTCAAAGCATCATATATGCTCAGGGAGGCCGGGATTCTTTTGAGATGGGCCAAGATATCGTACTTGACTTTTTCCTCTTTAGATTCCGAGGATTTAATTAGGGGAGTTTCGTCCTCACCGGTGATTGGCACATCTATTAGACGTCTTCTTTCTCGAAGGAAATTGGATTCTTCTATTATGTCTAGAGAATCGTTATCCTTAATTTGGACCATATTACAAGAACTGACGGACGACTCATCTTCGTCTATTAGTTCTTCATTATTTTGGAGACTTTGGTGCTTTAGCCTTTGAGCAATGGCTTTTTGTCTCAAAAATTGAGGGTCTCGGCGGTATTTAGGTTGCTCCTCAATGAAAAGTTCTTTCATTTCTTCCCATGAAAAAATAAATAGGTTTCTTAAAGAGCAGTACCAATCGAATGCAATTCCATCAAGAGAGAGAGGAAATTGGCGAAGACATAACGCAGAACTTTGCGCCGTCACTCCACATTGTGTCAAAAAACACTTAATGTGCTCTTGGGCAGACCCATATCCTTTGTATTTAACAAAATTTGGGAGTTTATATGCTTCGGGAAATTGGATCTCCATGACCTCGGGGGGGTTGATACCTCGGGGCATGAAAGTCGCCATTTCCTTAAGTTCTAAGGCTGTCTCAACCTCATCTTCGATTGAGTCCCCCATCAAGTAGTAGTTTTCTACTGACACGTTATCCGGCTCTTCCCAATCGTTAAATATTTCTTGTAAAGGAGATGGTATATAGAAGGTTCGATAGAATTTATCTGCCAAGGTGTCCCAATCAGAAATAGAATTTGGCAAGAGGTGCAAATACCATTCTAAAGCTATGTGCTCGAGAGATAAGGGAAATTGCCTCAAAAGGAGCGCTTGGCTCTCAGCAGAATTTCCACAACTTGCCAAGAATAAAACCAAGTGTTTCCTTGGGCATCCTCCTCCTCTATATGGAAAAAAGTTGGGAATCACATATCCAAATGGATAAGCGACTTGTTCGACCCATTCAGGGTAAGAAGATTTGATTATCCCATTTCTTGGTATGATTACCCGATTGGGATCATCAAGACCATTTGCCAAGTCGATACAGATTTTGGCTTTTGAGGGATTTGCTTCTTGTACGTTAATTACAGACTTAGCTTGGTCAAAGGCAGTCATAGATACATCAACATTCCTTCTTCCAAAGTCAACATCTATTGTGATAATGTTGCATGACAAACAATGATTGTCATTTACATCACAGGATTCATCCTTACAAGTATTCACATTGGATACTTGATCTTCAGTGTTATCCCATTCATTACTCTCATCGTCGCTTATGACATTAATGGTCAAGCATGAAGCTATAACATCTTTGTCATTATGAGATGATGTTTCTTTTTCATGATCACCTTCCTCTGAGTCAGTTCGATACTCAGAAGGAATATAGTCATTCAAAGTAATTGGGAATCGTGGGGGTTGGACTATTACGTCATTGGAGTCCAACTTTTCAACTCTTTTTGATTTCTTTTTCTTCTTTTTCTTGTCTTTAGTGATTTTTGGTCTTCTAGACTTTTTGGGAGCGAGGCGTGGGCTTTTTCGAGTAGCAAGTTTGCTTCCCCATTCTCGCCTTTTCTTTGCTCCTTTACTCTCAAAGAGTATCCATTCATCATCAGATGATTGACTCTCATCTTGCAAATAATCTTCAGTGGAGTCTATACTACCGTCCGAATCTAATATTAGAGATATTGGATTGGCTGAAGTTTTCTCAATGTGAGGCAGCTCGATGTCCCCATTTTTTATTAAAGATTCAATTCTCTCTTTGAGGATAAAGCACTCTTCAATCGAGTGTCCCACTAGACGATGGTATGGGCAGTACCTGGGGTTATCAGTTTTCCCAACTTCCCCTGGTCTTTTTGCTTCAGGCAGATCTATAAGGCCTTGATCTTTCAATTCCTCAAATAGATCTTTTAGAATTTCATCGGGGAAGGAAAATTTCTTTTCCATTCTTTCCTTGAAAGATGGTCTACTTCCCCCACTCATATTTACCTTCGTATCTTCTCTTTTAGGTTTGCCAATATTGATGGGCGATTTTTTCTTTGTCTCAACCACTGCAGTTTCGACCTTTTCATTTGCCCTTGGCCGTACCCGCCTCTTTCCCATATGTGTTTCTAGATCATGTGCCTTAGTGCACAAGTCATTGAAACCATCAAAGGTTTGAGGCATGAGATGAACAGATAGCTCGTGCTTAAGATTATTAAGACACATACGAACCATTTCTACTTGGGTGAATTTTTGTTGACATCTGAAGGTCAAGGTTTGCCATCTGGCAATGAAGTCAGAAACAGATTCATTGTCTCTTTGTTTGGTTTCAATGAGCTCTGCGACTCCTACCCTTCTTTCAGTGTTGCTAAACTGATTGTAAAATTCCCTTATTAGGGAGTCCCAATCAGGGATTGAGCCTTCTGGTAAATTTGAATACCATACAAATGCAGGCCCTTCCAGAGATTGGACAAACAGTTGCAGCCAAAGAAGCTTATTTTCACCCAATTGCGCTAATCGTGCAATAAAATGGGCTACGTGTTCTCTTGGATTTCCTTTTCCATCAAACCGTCTAAACTCTGGTTGAGTAAATCCCGGAGGGAAAGGTACTTTATCGACCCACGAGGGATATGGTTTTGTGACGATTTTGAGGTTATGCGTCATACCATCCTCGTTCCTCTTGATTTCTCTTTTTATAAGATCATTGACGTATGCGAGGAGAGAGGGGTCGAGTGATCCTCCCATGATAGGAATTGGTAGAGGATTAGCCTTGTAAGGGTCAGAATAGGGGTTCCCATATGATTGGGTATTGTACCCTACTTGAGCATTGGCCCCAATCCATGTTTGGGGTGGAGTGACGGGTTTGGACCCTTTCAGCTTCTTATGAGTGGACCTTGGTCGTGTTGAGTTTGGTTCAAGTATTTGTGGGTTTGTGGTGGTTCGAGATAATTGTGTCACCAATCCTTCCACTTGAGCCATCAATAACGTCATTTGGCGATCTTGTTGGGCTATTTGTGCCTTCAACGTAGCCACTTCATCATTATTTCGTCTTGCTTGTTCAGGTGTACTCTCTATCGAACGAGAGGAGGACGAAGAGCTAGAAGCTACTTCTTTTTCACTTGTATCACCTTCTTTAAGTAGAGGGTTCGATATTTCATTCATCATGGTCTTTGTAGACACCAAAGGATCTCGGGGAAGGTTGGTTCTTTTGCTTGGTTCTTCCCCACTTGAACTAGAGCTAGAGTTTAACAAACCTTCAACATTCTTTTTTGGTTCGTTGTTCTTTGTTCTAGAACGAGGATTATGACCCTTATTTCCTTCTAGTTGGAAGACGGGAGATTGCCTAATTTCTCCACTTTCCAAACTTTTGTTTTTAGCAGCAGCTAATACCGTTGCATTCGTTTGTGCAGCTGGATTTGAAGAAGTAGTGGCTTTAGACCTTGTACTAATGGTCATGACTACTTCTCTAGTAAGAGGTTTGTATCCCCTTCTAGCCTTAGGCAGAACCCGCCCATCCTTCAAAATGGGGAGTTTGTTCGTTTCTCTCCCTTGACGAATATCATATTTTCGATAGGGAGTTCCCTTGTTTGACTTGGCAGTCAAGATAGGAATGGGAGATAGGTCTCTTTTAGTGTCTCCCCTTTTATTCTTCTCAGAATATAAAGGTTTCTTTGCAGGGCTAGCCTTGTAAAGCACCTTTATTTGCCCAATATGGCAAGGTTGATTTATTTGTAGCATTGGTGGGTTTTTAACCACTTCTTGCTTTGTTTTATCCATGGCCAACTTGATATTTGGCTCATGGTGTTTGCCAACCTTGACTCCCTTAATAGGGCGACTAGGTTTTGGCCCCCTCCTTCCTAAGGGTTGGGGGTTCATGGCTTTCCGAGGAGGTATGTGAAATTCCCGATGTTGAGAATTCATCTCCCCTCTACTTAAATAGACTTGACTCCTCCTATGCCCAACGGGTTTGGGAGCCAAGTCATGTCGTGGGTTTTTTTGTAACCCATTTTGTTGAGGGTATCTTTTGACCCGCCTCATATTGGTTTGGGATCCTTCTTTCGTCGTAAGCCCGTATGAGTTGGGTCTTACAATAATTGTTTCTTTGTGCCCCAGAGTTGGAGTGCCTTTGCCCCTGTAAGCATATTTGCTTTTTGGGCTCTGGACTCCGGGCTCAAAGGCAGAAGAAAATTGGGCTCCTCCCCAAGGAGGACTCATTTTTTCATTGCCATGTTGGTCTTTTAATGCCCAAGGGCGATTGACCACTGAAAAGGGGTACGGGAGTTCTTGACTCATCACCCACTTCTCTTTTTTGTTAAACCCGTTTGTATTTAGGGCAACATTTTTCATCCCACGAGGTTGTGGGCTCGTTTCTACAATATTTGGCTCTTGAAATTTTGGGCTCGTGGATTTCTTCACCCAAACTTGTTTGGGTTTCGCCACATGAATTGTGTTGCAGGATACCGGTGGAGTCAACAGCGCATCTTTCCATGTTTTAGCTATCGACTCTTGTTTATGGATCACCAGTATGAAGTTTGGCTTCACTACCACAATTTCAGTCCTATTCACACTTAACAAAAAGTTAGTAATGGTGGTATGGACAAATAAAATAACATAAAATTTTATTTAATTCCTAAAGATGGGAGGAGAAACAAGTCCCACTGGGCGTGCCAGAAATTTGATGACACAAAAATTTCGAACAAATATGTATTTGATTTCCATTTTTTATATATTTTGGAAAATTCCCGTGAAAGGGTACTCGAAACTTTTGGTCAAGAAATCCCCCTCGTTCGTATGTGGGAACGGGGTTTATTATTTGAGTGGGTTCGACTTGTTTCTGACTAGCGTAAACACTAACCGTTAATCACACAATATGCAACCTCCGATTAAAGGAATTAAATGAATGACGTTAAATGAATATATATATATATATATATATACATATACACACACGCACGCAGAAGCCATGCATTTGGAACACTGATAACATCACAATCGAATTAATAACAAATAATCATAACATATAAGAGAAACGAGCAAACTTGGATGAGTATTTACTTAAATACACAAACATGCATTAACTTCTTTTCTTGCATGAACATCAGATGGGACATACATAACAGCAAAAAAAAAATAAAAATGAGAGTTACTTCACTGCTTATGCCAGTCTATACCTAGCCATAGCAGAATGTGGGAGCTTGATTGATCACCGTCTTCTACCTTTCCTTCCTCCCGAAAGTGACAGTAGAATAGATTCTCTCCTTTAAGCTTCTGCCCACCTTTTGCTCTTATTTATTTTCCGAAGCTTTTTATTTTTTATTTTATTGCTCTCAATCTTTCTTTCTTTTCTTTTTCTTTTACTTTCTCTCACTCTTTTCTCCCCTCCACTCCTTCACTTCGCAGCATCCCTTTATATAGAGGTGGTAGCTTGGAGTTCAACTCTTGTGTAGTTGTAGGATATATTATTTGTACTTATCAATTTGTTGAAACTGATAAGCTTTATCCACAAAAATCTCATTCATGTTTGGCATGGTAATTCTTTTAGATAAGAATTAAAGATGCTACAAATCTATCTTCAATCAGAGATGAGATCATACTTATTTTTCCATTAGACCCTTGATTTTGATTGGCTTACAAGAAAAAATAATAAATATTTTAAATGACAAATATTTATTATCTTCAAATAAAATACTAACCTGCAGCCATATTTTTTCGGTCAATGGATTACTTTTAACTCTAAAAGATAGAGTTCTTAATTATTTGATAAGATTTGGCCTTATATTCACCACAAGAGTTCAAAAAGAATCACCCCATGCATATCCACGTGCATTTTTGAAGAGGCCTACCTTGAATTCTTCAAGACTTTTGTTTCTTGTAGTCCTTTTAATATGGATAATTACAAGAATGATTTTATCAGCAAAGAACAATATCTCATGGGATTTAGTTTAAGAGTCATCCGAACGTCTTTCAAGGAAAATGATTTACTCGAAATAATATTTTTATTTCACCAAGTAGACTTTATTAGTGAAATATCAAATATTTTCAAATTTATTTAATCATAATATTCCATGACTTTAGGAATTTAATATGATATAGAAACTTCTTATTTCACTAATCTTATCTAGTGAAATATTAAGTATTTTGGTTCTAGAACCACGACATATCATAATTTTATTAATGTCAAGATATTAAATATAATGACAAAAATATATAAAATTTTCATGTCAACAGTATATTAAACAGTTATATAGGTAATTCATAAAAGTTTAAATCAATTGCACAATCAATATATAATATTATACATTATAAGGATGTGTAGTCATTAAAATTTACATTAGCAATTTGATCCGTTTTATCCTTTTATCCTCTTACTTTTTAAGTTAACATTCAGAAAGTATGTAGACAAAATAATGAATAAATTTAAATTGATCAAAAATTTCCAAAAAAATACTAAAAATGGAGAACGATTATAGATGCTATCAAAATAAATGCCTTATCTATCAGTAGTCTAAATTACAAATTGAAGAAAAAATCGAAGTGTTAGAAACAAGAAAGGAGATGAAGACTCCAAATCAAATGTTTGAAATACTTGAATCTTCTAAATTTTGCATTTATCAAAGTATTTGCTCTTGTTTCTGATTAATACAGAAAAATGAAAGTGTTCGACAACAATCTAAAAAATATATATTATAATAATGCAGAAATATTAAATGATTGAATACAAACTTTTAAGACATATGGTGTATTAAAACATATTATATTAAAACATTAAAAAGAACTCTCAGCTTGTTAAAATCATCCTAATGCAATTGGTTCTTGAAGAAATCCATGAAAAGAACATGCACCTTTTAACTTTTGAAAATTGAAACAAGCACTCATCAAAATTAGGAGTTTTGATTGGTGTAAATTATTTAAAGATGAAGAAAATCGATGACATAGGAAATAAAGAGAAAAATACGTAATAAAATTTTCCATTAAAATGAGATAACTCAATAATTTACTATGTTGCTAGCTAATAGACAATGATAGAGAAAGAAATAGTTACGAATCATTCCATTATTTACTAGGAGAGAGATTGTTTAATATTTTCCAAACTTATTCTATTGATCAATGAGGGGTATAATTGGGATATTGATGAATTTGTTCTGGCACGAGGAAAAGTGCTCTGGCATTATTGCAGCCTTCAAATAATACATTGATTTGGATATTATGGTCTACTCTTCTCTTTATACAATCCATCCAAAATAATATTTCTTGGAAAATGGATACTTGGGTGCAATACTATATAGTATGATGCATGCAAAATCATTTAAATATATTTCTCAAAGAAAATGTGTAAAGATAAATGATATATATCGGGAAAATTACACTTTTCGTCCCTGAAGTTGAAGCCAAAAACACATTTGGTCCCTCATGTTTCAGCCTCAACACATTTGGTCCCTCAACTTACAAATTTTGAACAAATGTGGTCCCTGCCGTCAATTTACCGTTAGAACTAACGGAATCCGCACTGTTCATCATCTTCCCCAACTCTAACATCCGATTTCAAACTTTAAATTATGATATCTCACTCATTTCAATTCCATTTTTAACGAATCTTATACGGTTAGAATCGTCTCAACGAGTAGAATCCATCCATGTAAGTTTTGTCCCAAAATATGCTGATTCTATTGACCCGAACCGCACAAATCCGAAAAAATCCATTTTTTGAATCAGCCTATTTTGGGACAAAACTTACATGGATGGATTCTACTCGTTGAGACGATTCTAACCATATAAGATTCGTTAAAAATGGATTTGAAATGAGTGAGATATCATAATTTAAAGTTTGAAATCGGATTTTAGGGTTGGGTTAGTTGGAGAAGATGATGAACAGTGCAAATTGCATTAGTTCTAACGGTAAATTGACGGCAGGGACCACATTTGTTCAAAATTTGTAAGTTGAGGGACCAAATGTGTTGAGGTTGAAACATGAGGGACCAAATGTGTTTTTGGCTACAACTTCAGGGACGAAAACTGTAATTTTCCCATATATATCCGAGAAAAAGCTTGCAAGTTGCAACATGCATCGCTAGTGTTTCCTGTGGTAACTAACTCAATTGCTTAATACAAAGTATAGTGTTAAAAGAAATTAGCTCATTCTATGTGTTTTCGTTAAAGAAAATAACAAGATTTGTAAAACCGAGACCCACCTTGAGGGGATCGGCCGATTGCTAACTGATTCTGATCAGTTCAAGGTGGATCATATTTGGATGAAATATTTAGACTGTAGCCAAGAAACATGTTAAACTTTACTCGAATTGTATAACTGACAACTACATGTATCGACAGTTGTATAACTAACTCAACTGCTTAATACAAAGTCTAGTGTTAAAAGAAATTGGCTCATTTTATGTGTTTTCTAAAGAAAATAACAAAATTTGTAAAACCGAGACCCACTTCGAGGGGATCGGCTGATTTCTAACTGATTTTGATCAGTTTAAGGTGGGTTATAGTTGGGTGAAATATTTAGACCGTAGCCAAGAAACATGTTGAACTTTGCTAGAATTGTATAACTGACATCTACTTGTATCGACAATTCGAGCTTGATCAATAAATGCATCAGCAAAATTTAGCAGAAAAAAGATTAAAAAAAAAAGTCCAATTGATATTGATCACTCTCTCCTCAAACTAATCAATCTATATTATACATACTATAAAATCCAATAGAAGAAGAAAAAAATCTCTCTCCGGGATGAGGAGAAAAGAAAACCAGCTCAAACACTTAAAGTTTCTTTGCAGACACTGTCAAATGTCAAAAAAAAAAAAAGATATGTAGACCGTAGCCAAGAAACATGTTAAGCTTCGCTCGACTAGTATAATTGACTACATGCATCAACAATTCGCCCTTTATTGCTAAATGCACTAATTAAATTTTGCAGAAAAAATGGTAAAAATAATCCAATTGATATTGATCACTCACCTCAAACTAGGGGTGGCATTGGTTGGGTCTGGCCCAGGCCCAGACCCAAAACTTTGGGTCTGGGTCCGGGTCCAGACCCAAAACAATTACTGGGTCTGGACACAGACCTAGACCCAATAAATTCTTCTAGACCCACAAACCCATAGGCCCAAATACTTTTTTTTTCAAAACAGGCCCACTCTTCTCTGTTGTTTTAAATTTCTCTCGTCTATCCGATCTCTCCTTCGTCCCCGAACACATTCTTTTCGACATATTCCTGGTATGTATGTATATGTTTGTTAAGATGCTTTGATTTTGCAATGCCATAGAGAAGATGACCGCTCAAGCATATAAGCAGTAACTGTATGTATATGTTTGTTAAGATGTTTTGAAATGGGGTTGTGCTGATTTTGTTGCGAAATGGGTGTTTGTTTTATTCTGATTTTATGGGTTTTAATTTTTGTTGCTTTTGCTTTTGCTTCCTTTTTTAATTTTTTTTTCCTGAATGGATATAGATTATATATTAGAAATGTGTTTTCAGCCATTTTTGGATTTTGAATTTTTATTTTTTTAATTATCGTTTTGGATTTGGCGACCGTTTTTGGTTTGGTATAAATTCATGACTTTTGAGTTAAATTTCAGAATATTATTATTATTTTGAGCTTGATGACCGTTTCTGCTTCTGAATTATTTTGAGCTTGATGACTGGTTTGGTATAAATTAATGACCGTTTATGTATATGTGTGTGTGTATATATATATACATACGGCAAGTATAGTGAAAATATATATATATATATATATATATATATATGTGTGTATATATTAGTGAAATCATATGTATATAAATATGCATACATGCATATATATATGTATGTGTACTTAAAAAAAATAGAACCCAAACAAAGCCCAAAAATAATACACAAAGAAACCCAAAAAATACAAGAAAGAATTGGGTCTAGGCCTAGACCGAAAACATTGGGTCCAGACCCAAACCTAGACCCAAAACATTGGGTCTCAAAAGTAGACCCAATGACGAGACCCATTGGGCCTGAGTCTAGCTCTAGACCCAATGAATTGGGTCTGGATCCAGACCCTGACCCAAAGTTTTGGGTCTGGGCCTGGCCGAGACCCAACCATTGTCACCCCTACCTCAAACTAATCACCGATATTATCCATAATTTAAAATCCAATCAAAAAAGAAGATAAAAAATTTCTTTCCGGGTTGGGGTGTAAAGAAAACCAACCCAAACCAAACACCTTAAGTTTCTTTAATTTCTAGACATTTTCAAAAGTCAAAAAAAGAATCGCTCCATTCAAACAATTACTTTCCAATGTGCCCCAATTACTCTTAAGTGCTTCGAATGCATTATAAATAAACTTCATTCCCTGCCTTATGCTCCCACACCAACCCATTAGTTTCTGCACTTACTTCTTTGTACTAAAATATGAATATCTCCAATACAAAAAATTCCCTGATAACAATTTACACCCTGCTGGTCATACTTTTGGCCACCGGGAAATGTGTTTCCGCCCAGAACTGCGGCTGTGCAGCTAACTTGTGTTGCAGCCAATTCGGTTATTGTGGCACTGGCAACGATTATTGTGGCAGCGGCTGTCGGTCTGGCCCATGCTTCGCTGCACCGAGCAATAACAGAAGAGTTTCAGATATAGTCACAGATGCATTCTTTAACAGGATTGCTAATCAGGCACCCGCAGGGTGTCCCGGAAGGGGATTCTATACCCGCTCTGCTTTTCTCAGTGCGGTTCGTTCATATCCCCGATTTGGGACTACAGGTTCGAGGGACGATTCTAGGCGTGAGATTGCTGCGTTCTTTGCCCATGTGACGCATGAGACTGGACGTAAGTTTTACACTAATTAGTCTATATATATATATATATATATATATATATATATAACATTTCGTTCCATTTTATATATGACACTATTGCCACATACTCGCCTAAGAAATTTGTCAATTGTCACTAATTAAAGATCATTTAACTAGTGTTATGAAATTTAGTAAAATACAAACTCAAATGTTTACAAACTAATTTATCTTCGTTTGAAAATATTAATACGACTAAAGTATCAAATCTCAATATTCGGTATGATGTTTCTTAATTATATTGAAAAACATGATGAAATAATTACTTGTTATTCAACGTGAACAACATTACCATATATATAATTTCAAATTTTTTAAATATTATCAATAAATCTCGAAAGAATATATAAACGCTTGACATATTTACTTTCGATGCAGGTTTATGCTATAGAGTAGAGACGGGTGGTCAATCAAGAGACTATTGTGATGAGACTAATCGACAATATCCATGTGCACCCAATAGGGGTTACTACGGGCGAGGTCCCCTACAACTGTCGTGGAACTACAATTACGGTGCAGCAGGCCAAAGCATAGGATTTGACGGATTGAACAATCCGGATATTGTAGCCACTGATCCAGTCATATCATTTAGAACAGCCTTTTGGTTTTGGATGAACAATTGTCATGCTACAATAACTTCTGGACAGGGATTTGGGGCTACTATTCGCGCCATTAATAGTATGGAATGCAATGGAGGAAATTCAGGCACTGTGACTTCTCGAGTTAACTACTATACAAACTATTGTAATCAACTTGGTGTTAATCCTGGCAGTAACCTTCGATGTTAGAGAAGAGAAGTGGGTAATAACAAGTGGCGGAAAATATGTATCTCAGATAAATAAAGCCTCTCCAACATGCAACATATAGATTTGCTAATAATAATAAAATAATGTTTCATTTATGTTGAAAAGAATGTGGTCATTCCCAAGTGATAATATCTGAAATAAATTATGTATGTTTCATATTTTCGATAAATAAAACAACTATCAATGTCCTCTCTGTAGTTCAGATTTTTTGCGTTGATTTAGTTGTTTTGCTACACTTATTTCAACATTGTTGATGATGTGTAATAAACTTATTATATAAAAGGCTAAAAAGATATTAGTGGAATTAACAATTTATACAGATTATATATTAAGATTATAGTAGATTGAATCCAGATAAGCACATAAATGAGAGTTGATTTGTTTTACATATAACGCAGCAGAATATATGAATAGCACTAGTGTGAGTAAAAATAATCCATTGGGTCAAGTTGATAAGGGACTTTTTACATGCATTGATAATATAGATTTTAATAAAATTAATAAAAATAATACACAAAAATTTGGGAGTAAAAAATAGCCCAAAATGCCTGTGGGGGAGGCGCGCACCAATTTTGTTGTTTTGTTTTTTCTCACACTTATTGCTGCTGCACACGGGCAGCAGCAACCTTTCCCCTCCCAAATCATCTTTACACTTTCTCTCCTTCCTACCCTAAAAAAACACCACTCTTTCCTTCTCTAAAAAAAAAATCAATCTTCCAAGCATTTTATCCCCTAAATTTCGAGGTACTTTTTCAACTCTATGTTATTGTTTTGTTTGGTATTTCAGTTTATGGTTTTTATTTATTGTTATTGTATTCTAATTTTAGGTGTAAATTGTACAAATAATTTTGAATTTTAGATATAATATCGAATTAGTGTTTAGGTTTTGAACTTTGATTTAACTTTTAGTTCTTATTTTTACTTATAATTTGGAATATTTGTATAAATAGTAGTATAATTTCGAATGTAGCGTTTTTATGGTTTGAACTTTGATATAATATTTTTTGGTACAATTTAGAATTTTTAAGTATAATTTTGAGGTGTAATATCGAATTTAATATTTATGGTTTGAACTTTGATATTTTTAGGTTTTTTATATCATTCTGAATATAATTTATGTTTTCGAACTATAAATTAATAGTTGATATTTTGTAGAAATATCGAGGCACAACATAACTGATCTTTGTATATTCCCGGATGGCCAAATAATTGAACATTCAAACAATAGGTTGAGCCATAGCATTCCAACAACCGCTTACATGAGAATACGTCATACGATCAAATTTGCTATTTTTTTGAAGAATTGATCCAAATTAGTTCTCGTTGAAAGTATTTTCGAAATACTCATTTCAAGATATGGATTTGATTAGGCAGAGAGCAATGAAGGTCAAAAACGATGATGATTTATTATTTTTCTTGGATCCTGATCTTGGGATTAGTACAATGGATCTTTATATTTAGAAAGAGCAAATACAATCTTAGGGTCACTATATATCGTTGTTAACAAAAGTGACATCGTGTTCAACAAACCAATTCCTACCATTTTGTACACAACCCATATTACCGAAAATGTATCAAATTCCCGTTTGGCGGCTCATGGTTCAGGGAGTTATTCAATTCGGATGTGCATATAGGTAATAGTGAATCGTCTACACATTTGCATAATTTTTTAGTCTTGAATTTTCTTATTCTTATCATTGCATTCTATTATCATGTATTATGACGAATCTTATTTTGAAATCAATTTTTTGTGCACGTAGGTCTATCTACACACAATCTTCATGAGTCTGGGCATTTTTTGGAAGCCAACTACTGTCCTCATTTTTCTCATCATGTAGGCACGAGTAGTTTTATAGAACCTGAGAAAGATCACTTTGAGGATGACATCGGCCATGTTCATTCTCCATGTTCGGTCCATGTTCATTCGGACTCTGACTTGGAAGAACGCCTCAGCAATGTACCGACTTATGAGGGAAATGATGAGGAAGATGTTCCTCCAACAGGGAATCAACAATGACTTCATACAGTGCTCCCATTCTACTCCACAACATATCCAAAAGTAGACGGAGAGTCATTAGATCGACCAAGAAAAGCAAGGAATATGATTTATGATTATCAGATAGGTAATCTTGGGTTGGGCTTGACACTTGAAAATAAAGAAAGCTTGCAAAGACTGGTGAAAGACTACCACATAACGCATGCAAAATGCCAGTTTACGGTGACAATCAGTAACCCAAAAATGTATCGTTTGGAATGCAAACGCAAAGATAGGGATGAAGGGTGCAATTTTAAACTCCGAGCTCATTTGTGGAAAAAACTAATCATTGGGTTGTATCGAAGTATACAGGGCCACACGTGTCTCGTCGATGGAGTGTCTAAGAACTACCCTAATTTGGACATGAATATGATCTTGGACATGTTCATAAAGATCCATCAATTAAGATTGCATGAATAGTACAAATGGCCAAGGATAAATAGAAGTGCAATGTTTCATATGGCAAGGGTTGGTACAACATGCAACGTGCAAATGAGATTGTATACGGGACTTGGGAGGATCCTGTTACATGGTTAACTAAGTTCTTCTTGGGAGCTATCCGGAAATAGAATCCGGACACGGTTGTTGAATGGAAACACAAAATACCCAATCAAAATCAAAAAGTGTTGATGTATGTGTTTTGGGCGTTCAAGCCATGTATAGATGGATTCAAACATTACAGGAAAGTCATTTGTGCTGATGGGACAAATATGTACGCATGCTACAAGGCTAAGTTATTGATCGCAACAATTCTTGATGGAAATAATAATAGTTTGCCTCTTGCATTCGCAATCGTCTATAATGAGTTTAACCATCCGTGGTTTTGGTTTCTGGAATTGTTGAGCAAACATTTTATTTGAAGAAACGAAGGTGTGGACCTTATTTTTGATCGTCACAATGGCCTCATGTATGCATCTGACCGTGTACCCTTGTTTTGCCCTCCTCTAGGAGCTTACTAGTATTGCTTGCGACATGTGTCTTCAAACTTTAATAGTTATTTCAAAAATAAAGTTAGTCCCGACATTTCTTCTTCTTCTCCATCACCATCTGGGCTGTTCATATAGAAATTTAATGCAATTGGGGATGTGTCAAATTGTAAAGAGAGTGGAGGTGGATTCCTAGTTTGGGGAGGTGGATAAAGAGATCTGTAAAGACTCAGATCCGCATAAGGCTCCAGAAGTTGGTGCCATGCCGGCGTTGCCCATGAAGGGCCCTCATCTTGAAAAGTGAATTGCAAGTCTGGCTCTAGTTGTGGGCAAATGATCTCGGGATAGTAATCGTCGGCAGTGTAAGGCGGCTAAAAATTCGAAGTCGATGGTCCGACAGTAGAGGAAGGAACAAAAATCGAAGTCAAAGGTTCGCCCATACATGGACGAGTGTGACTATGTCTTAGTTCCTCATCCTCCTCTAAATCCTCTACATCATCAAAGTCTTTTTCGATGCTACTTCTCCTCTGTGGAAGCATGTGTTCTCTACGTCTATCAGAATGAACACCGGATACTGCATCAGAACTTCGGCTACATGAGACTAGGCAGGAAATATGGGAAAGACCTGATCTCACTGACCTTAATAACCTCTCAAAAGCATTGCTTGTTCTAGGGGATTGTCAGACAAGGGCTTGTATATCTTGAACATGATGATGCTGTAAAAGATAAACAAAAGTATATTAAAAAAAAAGTTATAGGTAATGTAGTAAAAGAACATGTATATATACTAACCACATTATGCAGTAGAGGTGCCGAACCTATTTGGTAGTACCACACGTCATATCCCGGTTCTGTGCCCGTACCCACTACTCCTACCACAACGTGGCGTAATCGGTCATTCCATTGGTTAATGGCGAGCCTATTATAAATGGTTCAAATCTCATTTTCCCTCCCAGAGTGGTCCACCCTCGTGAACTGTGGAGCTGAGCATGGAATACTTTGTCGGATTCCAAAATGTTAAAGAACACGCTTTGGATGATGATACTACACAATGGAAAAGAATACCATTGGAACTGATGCTCTTCACACAACACCGTTCAAACACTCAGGTGGCAATTCAGCAATGTCTAGATCGTTGAAGTTGTATACGTTCTAAACAAACTGAAACAAGAAAAGAACATTTTTTTTAATACGAGAGCAATATATAACTTCATAATATAATAATGTCAAGATAATCTTTTACTCACATGATTATAGGTCATATGATCTAATGTTTCTCTAGCTGTCAATGGTTAGTTAGCCACTGCATTGACAACGGGTCGATACCACCTACAAACATTAATGAAGCAAATAAGTAAAAAATACTGGGTGCTTGTAAATTCAAATTCCTAATTAGATAAATTACCGTGCACCATAAGGAGCTCGTGCAATGCCATTTACATCAATTTCCGCCATTTTTTTAGGAACCATGGTTGGCCTCACAATCGTTATCCGTGACCATGCCCACATTTGTTAAACATAAATACATTAATTTCATAAACATTGATTATTATAGTGAAAGACCTGCAATAGTAAATTAACAACAAAAAAATAGTAAATTATACCTATAACAATGGCAATGGACCTGCAATAGATCTGGACCCTTTTAGGGAGGCATGGGATAGCTGACGGTACAAGTACGACCAGATAGCACTTCCCCAGCTAAATGTGTTGACTTCGTTAATGTTTTCTAAAAACTTCAACCACAAAACTGAAACCACATCTTTGCTGGTGTCGGGTAACATGATGCCTAGCAACATAAAAGCCCAACATCGTGCTATTTGATCTACACTATGTTCATTGAACTCATCTTTGATTTCTGCACCTGCAGATAACACGTGACCAATAACCCTGGACACTTTTAGCCACATACCCTTACCTGACAAATGACGTCGTTCAATTTCGAAACCTAAAATCTCATGAACCAAGGCTACATAATCTCCAAATCCATGAAACACATGATGAGCAACTACAACCCTACCATCGACTGGGAAATCATAGTAGCCTCTCCACCTCTGAAGTGAAATGTGTTCGTCTCCTGACGCCACCTTTCAACTAGTGCGGTCACAAGTCCCATATCAGTTGTAAACTTACTTAACTTGTAAATGCGGTATAACCCCATTTGATGGAGTTTTTGTAGGACTCGAGCATGTGGAACATGTTCATATGCTCGGCTAAAATTATTATAGTTTGCTCGTATGGAACGCGATACCCTACTTTCCTCTACAAATACTAACTCGGACCTGTGGCTTGCCTGAGCCGTCAACACACTAGTTTCTATAGGCCCATATATCTGACAATCGTACAAATTTGCCGTCTTGCATTTATAATATATAGCAAGTATAATTAGAATACAACGAATTAATTAGATTATTATCCACTATGCTAAACACTAAATTCGAAATTAAAATTAAACCTTGTAAAAAACACAAATTCAATATTATATCAAAATCTGAACTCGTGGCTGGATTATATAAAAGTTCAATAATTAACGCTAAATTCGAAATTATGCTTAAATATTATACCTAAAAATTCAAAATTATAGCTAAAAGTTATACCAAAAAATTCGAACTAATACCTAAAAATTTATCTAGAAATTATATCAAAGTTCAATAATTAACACTAAATTTGAAATTATACCTAAAGTTATACATAAAAATTCAAAATTATAGCTGAAAGTTACACCAAAAAATTCGAACTAATACCGAAAAATTTGTCTAGAAATTATATCAAAGTTCAAGAATTAACACTAAATTCAAAATTATAACTAAAAATTATACATAAAAAATCGAATGTATAGCTAAAAGTTACACCAAAAAATTCAAACTAAAACCGAAAAATTTGTCTAAAAATCATATCAAAGTTCAATAATTAACACTAAATTAGAAATTATACCTAAAAATTATAAATAAAAATTCAAAATAATAGCTAAAAGTTATACCAAAAAATTCGAACTAGTACCTAAAAATTTGTCTAAAAGTTATATCAAAGTTTAATAATTAACACTAAATTCGAAATTATACCTAAAAATTAGGGGTAATTGCATAAAACCCTCCTGTGTTATTTCGAAAATGCTAAAAACCCTCATGTGTTAACGAAATAGGCTAATCACCCGCTTATGTTCCTAAAAAGTGTGCAAAAAAGCCATTTTTCATTAAAAACGAGCGTGTTTTTCACGTTTTTCACTTTTATTGACATGCTCATTTGTCATTTATATACTCTTCATACTTTATAAAAGGTAAATAGTGTTAATTCACCCAAAAAACACATATTTTTTTTTATCATTTTAACAAAAAATGGCTTTTTTGCACACTTTTTAGGAATACAGGGGGGTGATTAGCCTATTTCGTTAACACAAGGGTTTTTATGCGATTATCCCTAAAAATTATACATAAAGATTTGCAAATTATAGCTACAAGTTATACCGAAAAATTTGTCTAAAAATTATATCAAAGTTAAATAATTAACGCTAAATTCGAAATTATACATAAAAATTCGAAAGTTATAGCTACAAGTTATACCAAAAAATTTGAGCTAATACCTAAAAATTTGTCCAAAAATTATATCAAAGTTCAATAATTAACACTAAATTCAAAATTATTCATAAAAATATATATAAAAATTCAAACTTATAGCTAAATGTTATAACAAAAAATTCAAACTAATACCCAAAAATTTGTCTAAAAATTATATCGAAATTCAAGAATTAACACTAAATTCAAAGTTATACGGATACCTAAAACTTATACATAACAATTCGAACTCATACTTAAAATTATACCTAAAAGTTCAAACTTATACACAAACTTTATCAAAGTTCAATAATTAACACTAAATTCAAAATTATAGCTAAAATGTTATACCAAAAAAATTCTAATTAGTGCCTAAAAATTCAAACTTATACCCAAATTATATCAAAATTCAATAATTAACACTAAATTCGATATTATACCTAAAACTTTTATTAAAAAATAAAAATTATAGCTAAAACTTATACCAAAAAAATCGAACTCATACCTAACAAAATTTGTCTAAAAATTGTACATAAAAAATGAAATAGTCCCTAAGATTCAAAAATTATACCTAAAATTATATCAAATTCAAACCAAAACAACAATAAATTCGAATTTATACTAAATTTAAGCAGCAACCCCAAAATCTAAATTATAAGTACGACTAAAACCTAAAAATTAAATCAAATTCAAGCCATAAGCATAAAATTCTAAATTAAATTTACTGACATAAATAAATAATTACTTCAAATTTGGAGAAATGATGAGAAATTGGGGATAAAGGAGAGGAAGAAAATGGAGGAAAGAGAGGGAGAAAATGAGAAAAGGAGAGGGAGAGAGACCGTCAAAATTGAGATAACGAGAGGGAGAGAGACAACCAACAATAATGCTGGGTACGTACCCAGTCAATTTAAAAAACAATTATTTGATTGGGTACGCCTTCCAAGATGGTGTATCCAGCCAATTAATATTAAGAAAAAATAAAAAATTGGTACATGCCTTTGGGGAAGGCGTGAATTAGGTAGGTACGCCTTCCCCAAAGGCGTTTTGTGCTATTTTCTAATCCCAATTTTATTGTGTATTATTTTTATTAATTTTATTAAAATCTATATTATTAATTTAAAAAGTCCGCTGATAAGCTTAGGTCTAAATAGGCCCAAAAACCTTACAAAATGGTAAAAGCCAAGCCTAAGTCAATTATGCAACAATTGGAATAATAGCTGGACGCGAAGCTGGACCAAGACTTACAAAAGAAAACGAAGACTTTCAAGAGACAAGATCTAATTGCAATCCAATCAAGATATGATTAAGACCTAATCAAAGATATCGGTCAACAACTTACCAATCGAAGCCTGATTGTGGATATATCGAGCCCAATCTCGGATCCCCCAAATCTTATCTAAGATAGCCACATCTGCCATAGATAGGAAAAGAAGGAAACCAGCCCGATTTTAGTTACCTTATTTAGATTGAAGCCATAAACTTGTATATATAGTCACTTTGAAAAATGAATTTATGCATAGTAAACCCAATTTCTCATATTATTATACAAATATTATTGGTGTAAATGGAACACGGATCACGTGCATTCCGAATCGGGCTTGCCTACTAGCCTTTTCGTCCTGATTGAATCACGAACATTCTTTTCTTACTACTTCTTGTTCTAGATGCATCAATTATACTTTTGTCATCGTGATAATGGATCAACTATCAAAGCCGTTCAATATAGAATTTTGAAAACCTAGTACTCTTAGAGCTTTTGGCAATGCTCTAAAGAAAGATATCACTACAAGAAAACAAGGGTTCCGAGATGGAAAATGAGAGGCGGATACAATTCCGTTGCACATCAGAGATGGATTGTTGGTCCCAAGTGGAATAGGAAAGGGTGCAAAAGGGAAAGGGGGAGGGGGGGCGTTGAATAGACCCTAAAGTTTTATTTGACTTAAAAAAATTTCATATCACTTAAAATGTTTTGCATGCTTGGTAAGCAAAGCGCTAGATCAAACACTAGAATAAAGATAACTTAGACTTAGTTATTTTAGCAACTACCAAAGTAGGGTAACTCATGGATCGCTTAATCAAGGTTAGCACATCGGAATTAATTTTAATGCTTAGCGTTCGATTTTGACAATTAGTCACTTACTTATTTTAAAGCCTTTTTAAAGATAATTTACAAACGATAAGGAAAGCAATAAAACAGTAAAGTAAATGATACAAGATATGAAATGTTCATTGGGTAATGTAACCCTAGCTACGTTTTTCTTCTCATTTGAACTCGGAGAAAATTCACTAGATGATAATCAAAGCCTTCACACAGAGGACTTCTATAAATGATGAATGATCACGAAGATGATCTTGAGCTCTTTGATCACACAGATTTCAGCTCCACTTGAGATCTCTTCAATAAGCTTCTCTTACTCAGAAATACTGTTTGGAATAACAACTTTCTCACACATATGAAAGAGGTTGAGGGGCTTTGTTACAAGGGCTTATTTGATTTTTGGAAATTCAAACAACTTGGGATATTTCAATAATAATGAGAGGTTCTTCTAAGGAAGATGTTTGAGATATCTGTGACTATTTTTGGAATGTATGAGAAGTTTAGAGAATTTTGGCTATGGAGTTTTTTAAAGCTTTTTTTGTAAGAATTTGGGCAATGTTTAGACCTATTTTCTTGTGTGTATGTGTGTGTTTAGGGTTTACTGAAGGGTACTATTTATAGAGATTTTCTCGGGATTTGTCCGTTGGACACAGGCAGACGCATGTCTCTCATGCAGCGAGTGAATAGGCCTTTTTTCTGACATTCTTGAATTTCTGCTTCACCGATTGGATATTGCAGTCTTTGAACTCTAACAGTTTAGTCAATGGTGGCTTGTTCGTATGCAATAACTCCTTATCACATTAAATACTCTTATTGGGGCATTTAATGCATTTGAATTTATTTCCCGTTGGAAATAAATGCCCGTTGATGATTGCATTTCAGTCCTTCATGACTTCGGAAATTATTTTAGGTAAATTTGGTCTCTTGATCGCTTGGTCGCTTTAATCGCTGATTCGTCATTCCTGAAATGTCTTAGCGTTTGATAGACGCTAAAGACAATCTTCATCTTCACTTGACTTCAGACGTGATCTTCAACTTCATCTTTGACAGACTCACCTAGAATTCTATTAGCCACTCGGTATCCAATACTTAGTCTAAAATCTACAAAGATAAAAATTCAAGCCTAATCTAAAATTACAACTCGATAACTTTGTTAAACGCGTAGATATATTCTATTAAAGATAAACTTACATAATCCTTGGGGTCTAATATAAAACCTATCTTGTCATCATCAAAACATCTAACATGAAATTTCCTGACATTGATTTTGCCACAGAAATGGAAGTTATCTCAAATCAGAGACGGAGTAGCCAAGTATAAACAAATTCATCCCAATTGGAAAAATATAGAGTCGGTCGAAAAATTCATCCCAAAAGGGAGACAGGTATAGAGATAATATTGCAGACAGACATATATCCATCTCTGATTTCGTCGCTAAATTGATGTTTCTACTTACCAAGTTTAGAGACAGATATTTTCCGTCTCTAGCTTTCAAATTGTGACAGAATCTACTATTAAATTTTGTCTAAATCTGAGATGACATTAGAGACAGAACCTAAGGTAAATTTAGTCTTAAATTTGAGACGAAAATATTTGTCTCAAATTTGAGACGGACTTAGAGATGGAAAAAGATACTTCATGTTTCATCCTATTTTAGAAACGGAATACAAAATAACATTTTATTTTATTTTAGAGACCGAAATAGAGAGATAATGTAAATTAATTTAAAAAATTAGGCATGTGCACCTTATCAGAATAGAACCTGTGATTTCTTAGATGAATATAAGAAATGAACGCCATTGAACAACAACATTTTGTTGACTAAGTTTTTGTTATAATTTCGTTTATTTTATGTATACACAACAAATAGGAATGAAAATCAGTAAGGAACATAAATTTGTTGGTGATTAGCAATAATTTTAAAAAAACATGAATGAAGCTACAATTAGTTAAAAAATTGAGAAATTTACATATCATGATAATAATAATAATATTAAATTATATTTATATACTGTAATTGTTATTTAGATTTTAGTTTTACTTGAAAATTAAGAAACTCGTTATTTAGGATAAAAGGTATAAGGTTTAGGGTGAAATTGATCATCAAATAAGACGCCAACCGCTATATATCGTGTGTATAAAGTCTTATTAAAGTACCGAATATATATATATATATATATATATATATATATATATATATCCTCTGATACCAGTACACTTTTTCCTGATGACCTATCAGTTAAATGGGAAAATTAAATAACATGTCAATTACAATTTATATTTGATTATAATATGTTAAAGACTATCGGAATATGAGTTTCATTCAAATATGAGAGTCCAAGTCTGAATCCATTGATAATAAAATCACATGCATATGGATAATCACATATATAGATAAAGGGTTTGATTCTAACCAAAATCCATCCTAAGTAAGAATTTGAGTAATATTAGTTCGAATAGAATCAGAATGCAAGATACTTAATGCGTTTATAGCCCAAATCCTAGATTAGTTAAGACATGTAGTCTACATGATGTAGATGCTCTAAAATATATATATTTAATTCCACGTAAAACTACTTGTCATATGATAATGTTATATCAATTAATTAACTCAATCTTGATACGAGACGGTCTTTCAGAACATGAATTTTGATCAAGTCGTTAAAAGATTATGAAAACTTATAAGAGCTTCATTGGTATTATTCTGATGCACTTGATGTTAATATTTTAATTACCAAATTAAATTTCACCATCTAGCTCAAAATTAGATTAATATGAAAAATACTAAAAAAAATATTATCATTCATATTTTATTATAATTTTAACAACAAAAATATCTTCATACGTTTTTTTAGTTTTTTTTTGTTAATATTAGTAATGACTAATTTATTATTTTGTTAAATGTTATTGTTTACTTTTAATCTTGGAATCACATATGTGGGTTGTTGTATAATCTGAATCTTCTATTCCAAATCATATTCCATTTACATATATGCTTACCACTTGTTCAAAATTTGTCCTTAAAAATATAAGAGATGCTATTGTTATACACTTGACATGTATATATAAGTAATTGGAATAGGAAATGTAACAAATTTATGAATAGAGGATTCGATGTGTACTAATCAATACACTACATCAAAAAATAATACAAGTCATGATAAATTAAAATTTCAAGTGACAATATTAAAATTATCACTAGATATACTTAATGATGGACAATAATTTCTACTTTGTCACAATAAGAATTTTTAGTAACAAAAGTATTTTTAAAGTATTTTTTTATTTTATTTTTTAACAAAAAAAGCGATTATTTTATTTCATTCAATATAAAATTTAACTAAAAAAGACGATAAAAAATCTCTTTCCCCAGATGGGGAGAAAAGAAACCAGCCCACACACTTGAAGTTTCTTTGTAGACACTGTCAAAAGTCACAAAAAGAATAGTTCCATTCAAACAATTACTTTCCATTGTGCCCCCACTACTCTAAGTGCATCAAATGCGTTATAATTACCCATCATTCCCTACCTTATTCTTCCACACCAACCCATTTATGTTTTCCTTAATATTATATCATAAAATTCAAACTAAACTATATTTTCCTTAACATTTTAATTTTCACAATTTTGTTCCTAATTTTTCAAAATTATTTTGAATTTAATTTATTTTGTTTTTCTGATTTTTTTGTTATATTTCTCTTTATTTTCCTTACGTTTCTTTACAATTTCCTAATTGTATTGGGTTTTAATTAATTTATTTTTTGTGAAGGAAAATCGGCAGCCAATAAAAGATATTTTATTTAAATTTAAAAAATTAGTTTAAGATATAATTTTTAATATTTTCTAATTTTTTATTTTCTGATTTTTCAGAATTTTCCCAAGAAAAAAAGGCTATTCTGTTTTCTAGTTTTATTTTATTTTTATTTTTTTAGAGTTTTCAATTTACATACTTGTCAATGGGAAAAAAATATTTCACCATTAAATAAAATTATTTGAATTTAAAAATTTATTGAAGATATAATTTTTAATATTTCTATTTTCAATTTTTTTTATGTTTTTAATTTTTTTCATAGATTAAATAAAAAAATGTTTTGAAATATAAATATTTTGTAACTATATTTGCATTTATATAAATATTATATTATTATATTTTGACGATAAATAATTATTTTGTTAAACTTCAAATTAGTTTGACATCTACAATTTTAATATTTTCAGTAATAATCTAGTACTTCACGTTGGGAAGTTCTTAATTAACTAACCGAGGGATAAATGACCTAAATAAATAAACCTAAAACCGGCGCACCTACATATGTGACATGCGCGATAATAGTCGGGAATAGTCGGAAAAGAACACTGAGTGGCAAGGGCACTAGCACTAAACTCAAAACAGGAACAGCACTAAAAGCAGGATGAAACAAGACCGAGAAATTAACTGTACTTACAGGAACATACAACGCTATTAATATTCTTGAATCATATGAGGGAATAGAATAAGTTGCCCTACCATTCCTTAGCTACGAGTTAGGAGTTAAGAGCTACTCAGGAGAGCCACTGAGCTAGGAAGCTACTGAGTTCCTGAATTCTTCTAGCTGTGAGTGTATGCTGAGGGGGTATCAGAATAGGAAGTAAGACAGAAGCAGCTAAAGAGCTCTAACAACTAGCAGCTAAGGAGCTAACAAGCTACCAAACCGACTATTCGGAACAAAGAGAGGAATAGAGTAAGGGGCCTACCGTCCTATACAATAAACAAGAAAACGAACAATACAAGTTCGGCTTTTCAAAACGAACCTTTCACGACCCTCATGATAGATTGTACCTCACAAACATACCTCTTGTTAGGTTTATGTTCTCAAATGCCGTTAGAGGATTAGAGAAAGAAGGGATATTATGAAATTGTAATTGTTATTATTCTTTAAATAAAAGACATTTTAGTTGTTTATTATAGGAAAAATCGCATTTTTCATATCATAATTGACCCCCTGTCCACTTTTGGTACTAAATGTTTTAAATATCTCACTTCTCATACAAACTTGGCCATTTTTTCTCACTTTTCATACCACCGGTAGTTTTCTTCACAAAAAATTGGGGGATTTGGTGCGATTTCTTCACAAACTGGTAAGAAGTGGCCAATTTCTTCACAAATTGGTAAGTAGTGGTTCGATTTCTTCACAAATTGGTAAGAAGTGGCCGATTTTTTGTAAAGAAAACTAACGGTGGTATGAAAAATGAAAAAAAATGGCCAAGTTTGTATGAGAAGTGAGATTTTTAAAATGTTTGGTACCAAAAATGGACAGGTGGTCAATTATGGTATGAAAAATGCGACTTTCCCTTTATTATATTATTGGTATTTATATATTGTCACTACTACAAAAAACGCCTATTACAACGGTTTTTCTTACCTATTACAGCGATTTTTTAACTGCTGTAATAGGGTTTAGGCCTATTACAGCTGTTATTACGATAATCGCTGTAATAGGGGAACCCTAGTACAGCGGTTCTAACGTGAATCGTTGTAATAGGGGTTCTTTTTTTTTTTTTTGTTGACCCTTATTACAGCGGTTCTAATGTGAACCACTGTAATAGGGATTTTCCCCCCCTCCCTACTAGTTTGCAACCTTCCTGACAACAGATTCAACATATTCAATATACCAACACAACAAACCAACTGCACAATACAAGAAATTCAACAGAAACAACAAAAACCGAAACTTCAATATAACCAATTCTTTCCTCCAACAACAAAATTTTATAATCTCCAACAAATGATCACGTGTTTACAATCAACTAATTAAATTAATCACAATTTACAACAAGTCTCAATGTACAAAAAATATATTACCTAATTTCTAATCACATTTGATAATGTATTGTGCCAGTTCGCAGTGTACTTCATCAATTTGTACTTGAGTGTAGAATGAGCATCGACAATCATGAAAGTACTGCAACATATATATAGAGATTGCAAACCCAAATGACGTTTCAGTTACCTACCAAAGGTTTAATAACTTCAAAAGGTAAAGAAATTGAGTATTAGGATTCTGCATACCGCTGTTGGGATTATAGATTCTCTGGGGCTAATAATCTCCTTCATGAATCTCATAACGAAGTAGCCACAATCTATGTCGCTTGTCTGCCGAAGGGCACTACAAAAGTAATCAAAGTGTATTCGAATACTAACTTTTATACGAATAATTTTTTGAAACTAGAAAACACTAACCTTTATTAATCCATTTACAGGCCTTGTTTATGGATTTCTTGAAATGGTTATTGGCATTTGCACGGAATATGCACAACCCTTAAAAAAAATACAAAAAACAAGAAAATATATCAAAAATAAGCAATTATGCGAAATATAGGAAGATATATACACTTTAAAAATAATATTAAATATAATGGATACATTGATTGAATGAAAAACTTACTGATTAATTTTTTCTTTCATGTTAAATCGGCTATCCGGATTACCATGTAAAGAATTCAGATAGTAAACGACCTCTTGAAATGGATCAATCACAAGCAACAACCAATGTCCCCTAAAAAGCATTCAAAAGATAGGTTCAAAATTTGTTTTGCGTAACAAGTTTTACAAATTAAAGTTGGGTCTTTAGTAGCTCACCCGGCGTTGTAAGGTATAAGAAATAACTTATTCATTTCTGCACTCTCTATCATAGTATTTGCTATGAATTGCACTTGTTCAATTTGTTGCGTACCTGATCTCGCAGATATAGCATATAGGCTAAGGAACCCGAAAAGAACTTCTTTCCCTTCGGGGACCACGTAATTAACCCACAAAAACCTAAATTGAGCATAAAAAATAAATTTCGAGTAACGAAAATAATCATAGTTCAGATGCAATAAAATAATTAAAAACTTACTTTATGTACACTGAAATGAGAGAGGTTCCTATCTCTTCTTGACGCAGAAGGTGAAAGATCTCCTCCCTCCCAATAAACTCTCAGTATTCAAGATTCATAATTCTTTCCTGAATGTCTATAATGATCTGGTCATCAATAGACATCCTCTTCATTTACTTTCACTACTACAGAAATGACCTATAACAACGATTTTTTTAGCTTATTACAGCGGTTTTAACCGCTGTTATATGATTTTGACCTATGACAGCGGTTAAAAAACTGCTGTCATAGCCCACCCTATGTCAGCCTGAACCGCTGTCATAGGTTTTAGAATTTTTTAAATTTTTTAATTCACCTATGACAGCGGTTCGGAAGGAACCGCTGTCAGAGGGTGGGATTTTTTTTCTTTTTTTTTATATTTTGCTTCAACCAACAAATTATAGCTGCACAGTAAAACCTATTCAACATAATCAACAAAAACCCTAAACTTCAATATTAATATAATCTCTTTCCTCCAACAACAAAATGTTATAATCTCCAACAAGTGATCACGTGTTAATTTACAATCAACTAATTAAATTACTCATTACAATTTAAATACAATAAATCAAATCACAATTTACAACAAGTCACAATGTACAAAAAGTACATTACCTAATTTCTAAGGACCTGCTAATAAAATGAAACGTGTCACTTCGCAGCGTACTTCATCAATTTGCTCTTGAGTATAGAAAGATTGAGAATCATGAAAGTACTGCAAGATATATATATAGAGATTAATTGCAAACTGAAATGACGTTTCAATTACCTACCAAAGGTTTAATAACTTCAAAAGGAATAGAAATTAAGTATATATTAGGATTATGCATACCGCTGTTGGAATTATAGATTGTCCGTGGCTAATAACCTCTTTCATGAATCTCATAACGAAGTAACCACAATCCACCGTGTTTGTCTGCTAGGGGGAACTACAAAAGTAATCAAAGTTACGTTGTATTAGAACACTAACTTCTATACGAATATATAATCTCTTGAAACTAGAAAACTCTAACCTTTATATTAAACCATTGACAGACCTAGTTTTTGGATTTCTTGGATTGGTTGTTGAAATTTGCATGAAATATGTGCACAACCCTAAAAATATAAAAAACAAGAAAATATGTCAAAACAAGCAATTATGTGAAATAAATATACACTTTAAAAAATATATTAAATATAATGGATACATTGATTGAATGAAAAACTTATTGATTGATTTTTTGTGTCATTTCACCTCGGTATACCGGCTCACCATGCAAAGAATCCAGATAGTAAACAACCTCTTCAAATGGATCAATTGTAAGCAACAACCAATATCCCCTACAAAGCATTCAAAGAATAAGTTCAAAATTTGTTTTTAGTAGCTAGTTTTACAAATTAAAGTTGAGTCTTTAGTAGCTCACCCGGTGTTGTAAGGTGTAAGAAATAACTTATTCGTTTGTGCACTTTGTATCATAGCACGTGCTATGTACTGCACTTGATGAATTTGCACCGTGGTTCTCGCAGATATTAAATGTGGGCTAAGGAACCCGAAACTTGCTTCTTTCCCTTCGGGGATTACGTACTTATCCCACAAACACCTGAATTGAGCATAAAAAATGAATTTCGAGCAACGAAAATAATCGTAGTTCAGATGCAATAAAATAATTAAAAAACTTACTTTATGTACGCTGTAATGATAGTCCTTCCTATCTCTTTTTGACACAGAAGGTGACAAATCTCCTCCCTTCCAATATACTCTGGGAATGCAAAATTCATAATGGGTTCCTCGATTATTATAGTGATCTGGGCATTAATAGACATCATATTCGTGTACTTTCCCAGAAATACTAGGTCATGAAGGAGTCCATCTAGTTTAAGTTCTGCACATCTGTCACCTTCACGTGCAGGCTTGGCCACTGGATTTTTTCCTTTGACAGCTGACTGCTTCGACGTCCCTGATTTTTGGTTTCCAGATGATTTGGATGGTCCCAAAGACTGTTTAAGCAAAAAAAATAAAACATGAATCTTACACACCAAAGTATATTTAGTAACCTCAAACAAATTGTTATAATTTATTAATGACTAATTATTAATTACATACCGATGCATCAGTGACAATGACAAGACTCGCTGGCCAAGCAACAAAGGTATCCAGAACACTAGAAATGGTGAGCATTTCATCATTGAGAGGGACGGGTAGGGGTGTATTGGCCTCAACTGCAGTGTCAATGCGCACTTTCACATGGTTGGTGGCTAATGGACAGTTGTGAAGTATTCTATCAGTCTCAGATCGATTGTACATCTGTATTTTTCTCCATCATCTTCACTTTCTTCATAATCATCATCAATACAAGTATTTTTGTTTGCCGATAAAACAATGGACCACCTTTTATCAATAAGATCGGTGACAAAAAACACTTGCTTAGCTTGTGACGCTAAAATGAAAGGTTCATCTTTGTATCTCACCCTTTCAAGGTCTACTCCAGTGAAGCCTATTTCACTATTATCGACACCATGTTTATTTTCAACCCACCTACACCCAAATACAGGCACCCAAAACCAACTATAATCAAGCTCCCATATACGTTCAATCACCCCGTAATATGATAAATCGGCATAGATAGGATTATTATCTTTCGCACTTGAGATCTGCACTGCTTGATCTACAAGACTCACACCACTATTCTGCATTGTACTTCGTTCATCGTGGTCTTTTGTATAGAATGTGCGACCATTTATACGATAACCTGAATAACAAAATACTAGTCTGTCCGGACCCATCGACAGTCGTGTCAATTTATCTGAAACTGAAAGCTGTAGAGTCTCTTTCTGTTTCTCTTCAATATGCTTTCGGAACCAATCGATGAAACTCTTATTATGCTCTCTTGAAATCCAGCTCTCATTTTTAATTGGATTGAATCTCCTAAGTTGGTTCTTATGCTCTTCAACATATGGGTCAACCTCATCAGTGTTGTGGAACACATATAGGTGTGCCTTCTCCCTTTGTGTAATATGAACACAAACTAATTGCTTTCCAATTACGCTTTTTCCTTCTGTTCCCCCTCCCACAACATGAGACTTTGGAAGCTCGGCAACATTAGAATCTGCCAAATACTCTGTGCAAAATGTAATGGCTTCATCAACTATCTACCGTTCAACAATGCAACCTTCCGGTCGACTATGATTTTTCACGTAGCCTTTCAATACCTTCATATAACGCTCAGCCGGATACATAGATCTCATAAAAGTCGGTCCACATAGTTGAGTCTCTCTGACGAAGTGAATGGGTAGGTGAGTCATTATATCAAAAAAAGTAGGTGGAAAATACATCTCAAGCTCACACAAAGTGATGACAATTTGTTTCTGAAGTGCAGGAAATTGCTCAGGATCAAACACCTTGCTCCACATTGCTTTGAAAAAGAAACACAATCTAGTTATCGTGTCTCTCACCTTCTTTGGCAAAATGGCCCGTATAGCAATTGGTAGCAACTGATCCATGATTACATGACAATCGTGAATCTTCAAGTGCTTTAGCTTCAAGTCCTTCAATGATACAAGACTGCTAATGTTTGAAGAATACCCCTTCTGGAACTTTCACTCCATTAAGAAACTCACATAATGCAATTTTTTCTTTCCTAGCTAGAGTGTGAGCTGCTGGAGGCAAATAATTACGTTTCCCCTTATTTGTTGGTGCCAATTTTCCTCTTATCTTCATTTCAACCAAGTCTAACTATGCCTTTACGCCATCTTTTGTCTTTCCGGGCACATTTAGAAGTGTACCAATGACACTATCAAATACATTTTTCTCAATATGCTTAATATCAAGAAAATGTCTAACATGTAAAGACGTCCAATACGACAACTCAAAGAAAATTGACCTTTTTTTCCACCCAGTTTTTGCAAGGCCACCTGCAAAAGTCTTTCCAAATTTGACCTCCAAGTCTTTTACATTCTCAAACACTTCTTCACCAGTCAAGCACTTAGGAGCTCGGCCTTCTTCTATATTCCCATTGAAAGCTTTCTTCCACCGACGATATCGATGGTTCCGATTTAGCCATCTCCGATGCCCTTGGAATGCATATTTCTGAGAGTGTGTCAATCGATATTGATCTGTACTCTTGACACATATGGGGCATCCACATTGGCCATGTACACCATATCCCTCGAGGTTTGCTCTTTCCAGAAAATCATTGATTGTTCCAAATAACATGACTCTGAGATTAAAATTTTCTTCTCTGAACATGTCATATACTTGAACACTGATATCCCACAACACCTTCAAATCCTCAATTAAAGGAGCCAAGTAGACTTCTATATCATTTCCAAGTTGTTTTGGCCCAGAAATGAGCATAAGCATCATTATATGCTCTCGCTTCATGAATTGCGATGGGGGAAGGTTGTAGATCATCAAAATCACCGACCATGTACTATGTGAGCTACATTGCAAGCCATGAGGGTTCATGCCATCTGTAGCCAATACAAGGTGCAGATTTCTTGATTCTTCACCAAATTCAGGGAAATCATCATCAATCTTTTTCCATTGAGGAGAATCTGAGGGGCGTCGAATCTTGTCATCTTCAATCCTTTCTTCAAGCCTTCTATCAGCATGCCATGTCAAGTCCTTGGCTAACTCTTTACTACTATACATGCACTTAAATCGTGGTATTATAGGCAAATACCACATGGTTTTGACAGGCGCAGATCCATTCTTCTTGTACCGTGAGGCGCCACATTTCGGACAAGCCTTCACTGATGCATAGTCAATTCTAAATAATATGCAATCCTTGAGACAGGCATGTATCCTCTCATATCCCATGCCAATTGAGGTTAACATCCGTTTAGCCTCATAAGTACGATTAGGTAACACATTATCCTCAAGTAGCATGCTTTTTAATAGACCAAGTAAGTCTGTGAAACTCTTATCACTCCACCCATTGTTGGCTTTTAACTTGTATAGGTTTAGAACTGCTTTCAATCTTGTGAATTTACTACCACTATACAGTGGTGTCTTTGAATCACTTGTCAAATTGTCAAACATTTTAGGACAATTTCGCAACTCCTTCTCAATCACATTTGTCATCTCCTCCAAACGATCAGGTTAATAATCATTCATGTTGAAATCCTGTGATGGATATGATGTACCACCCAAATCATCTGACGTGACACTGCTTTCACCGTGTCTTGTCCAACGTGTGTAGCTTTTATCAATTCCATTTTACACCAAATGATCTTCCAACTCACGTGGACTAATTCTCTTTCCAAAACAACAACGTAAACACGGGGAAGTGATCCTAGTTCGATCTGGTGCATGCTCAACCGCAAACTTTATGAACTATTTCACCCCTTTCTCATACTGTTCCGACATACGATCCGTTAAAATCCACCTTCGATCCATCTTGATTCTGAATTAATTAATTAAACAATTGTATCATTAGTTGATAGTTGAATTAATTAAATTATTTTCATTTTAATTTATTTCCCATTATTCTAGAAAAAATTCGGCAGAGTAACAACGCAAAAATTTCTACCAAGTTCTCGACTTAATCTTCACCCGGGTAGGTTGCAACCAACAAAATTCGGATCTTACGATCCGGTAAAATCCAATTTCGACCTTAATTAATTAAATTAAATAATTTTAACATCAGTTGAGTTGAATTAAATAAAATATTTTAATTTTAATATATTTCCCGTTATCCTAGAAAAAATTCGGCAGAGTACCCATGCAAAAATTTCTACCAAGTTCTCGACTTAATCTTCCCCCAAACTTGCTACCAACAAAATTCGTATCTTTCAACCACAACAAATCCAATATTCTGATCTTTTCCCCACAACAAACCCAAAATGTCGATCTTACTATACGAAAATATCGATCACCAGTTGGATCACATAAAGAATTATATTTCAAGCCACTACAAATATTGATCACCATTTGGATAACATAAATCACATAAAAATAAAAATAACTCATCATTTTATAAATATATATTGATCAACAGTTGGATCACATAAAACATCATATTTTCAGCAACTACAAATATTGATCACCAGTAGGATCACATAAATCACATAAAACTACAAATAAAACATAATATTTTCAACAACCAAGTATAAATATAGATCACCAGTTGAATCAATGTACCCTAAACCACAAAATAACCACAATTTAACCCCAAATCAAACGTAATTAACACCCGACTAACCCAAATTAACACTACATTCAGTCAAATTCATATTTCCATTAAATTTTACAATAAATAGGCAAATCTCAAAAATATACACAAATATATGTACATACACACACATATACACAAATATACATACATACACACACATATAGACAAATATACATACACTCACACATACACAAATATACATACACCCACACATACACAAATATACATACACAAATATTTATCTAACTCAAACTCTATACTCTAAGTGTGTGTGTGTGTGTGTGTATATATATATATATATTTATTTATACAAAAAAAATTACCCACTTAATGGCGGCGGGGCGGGGTGGCAGCGTCCTTATATATATATATATAGAAAAAGTTATATATTATAGTATATATATATATATATATATATAGAAAAAAAATATTATAATATATATACATACATATATATATATGCACACATATATATAGAGAGAGAAAGAGAGAAAGGGAAATACCAAAACCCGGCAGCGGTGGACGGCGAGTAGAGAGAGAGATAAACCGAGAGAAAGAGAGAGAGAGAGAGCGCGAGAGAGAGAGGTGATGGTGGTGGGGTGGTGGTGGTGAGGTGGTGGTGGTGGGCGAGTGGGTGTAGTGAGAGAGTTTAGAGAGAGAGAGAGAGAAAGAAGGAGAGAAGAAGAAGAAAAGAGGAGGGGGGGCTGTTTTAAAACCCGGCCCCTATGACAGTGGTTTGGTCGAACCACTGATCGAACCGTTGTCATATGTATTTGTTTTTTTATTTTATTTTCTTATGACAGTGGTTCGAAGTGAACCGCTGTCATAAATCGGGTTTATGACAGCGGTTTACGTCGAACCGCTGTCATATATATTTTTTTTTTTTTTTTTTTAAATATTATGATAGCGGTTCTACGTGAACCACTGTCATAAACCCGGTCTATGACAACGGTTCACGTCAAACCGCTGTCATAGGTCCGAACCGCGATACTCTTCAACAGAAGTTTTGCAAAAAAGCTGTAAGAGGTACGCTGTAATAGGGACTTTTTGTAGTAGTGTTTCCAAGAGTTAAAAGGTCCTTAGGGAGTCCAGCTAGTACAAGGTCTGCACATCTATCACCTTCACGTATAGACTTGGCCACTAGAGGTCTTGGTTTGACAGCTAAGTGCTTGGACGTCCCTGATTTCTGGTTTCCAAATGACTTGGATGGTCTAAGCAACTATTTAGCAAAGAAAACAAAACGTGAATGTTACACACCAAAGTATCTTTAGTTACCTTAAACAATTGTTATAATTTATTAATGGCTAGCTATTAATTACATACCGATGCATCAGTGACAATGACAAGACTCATAGGCTAAGGAACAAAGGTGCCCAAAGCATTAGAAAAGGTGAGCACTCATTATTGAGAGAGACGGGTAGGGGTGTATCCTCTTCAACTGCAGTGTTAATGCACACTTTCACAAGGTTGGTGGGTAATGGACGGTTGTGAAGTATTCTATCATGTTGTCGATTGAACATCTGTAATTTAGCCACCACACGATATGATGGTAATGAAAGTGCTAATTGACATGGCGCCTTAACCTACACACACACACACACACACACACACATATATATATATATACACAACATTATATTAGAAATTTTTGTGTGTTTTACAGAAATAGAGAGTTGTAAGTTACATGATCACTAAACAAGTTCAAATCATTACTTCAGGAAGCATCGTAGCTGGTTCTGGGAAGCTATCTTTCAAAGAAATCACCTCATCTTCATGTGACTGACGAGAATTAGACGGTCGCATCTTGTCAAACTCGCGTTGCAAGGAGGATAGAGATTCGGGAGGCCCTTCACCATGCTTCTCAAGATTTCCATCTCCATATCTCTAGAAGGCTTTGGGTCCGTAAAGTACTCTCTTTGTGAGACCCCAAAGCCAACACCCCTAATGCGACCCGGATGCTCCTTCTTTTTAAGAGCTTTAGCCAATAGATCATCCCGACTCCTCTCGTTTCCACTATGGCTAGTACTCTCTTGTGAAATGCTCTCCTGTAATAATATATTTAAAAAATAGAAACAATTAGTGAACTTTGTTCTTTCAAAAGTATTTCAAAACAAACATACAACACATTAAAGAGCTAAATTTGCAACAATTTCATTCACTACTCTTCTAACATTGACGTTGTCAATTTCATTCTTTTTATTAGAACGTGCGATCCTCCACACGAGTGCTCATGTCACCTCTGTGCAAGCAGAACCCACATCCCTTCTTTTATTCATCTATATTTTGATTAAAAAGTATATATTTATTAACAAGGAATTTTTATTAAAAAAATTGTAAGGATTCATTGTTAAATGAACTACGTACCTCAATTTGCTCCACAAGAGCATGTCCAAGACATGATTTTCTATAAGGATATTCAGGTTCCTTTGCTCTTTCCTGATTTTTTCTACTTAGTTATTGTTTATTACATAATCAAAGTATTAGTTAAATGTAAACGCAATAACCAACAAATGAAATCGTAAATTAAAATGACTACCTGGAACTCTTCACTTAGGCGAAGATCTACAAATGTTGTCCAATCCGCCTGAGGTATCTCATATTGTGAGGGTGGGTTGTAATTAATGTTCTCATCATCATCCCATACCCACACTCTACTCAAGTAGCTCCTGAACTTACATGCTAGCTTCCCAGCTTCTGCCAGTACGTACTTTTTCTACTATAAAAAACAACAGCAAAGTATATATGAAATTATAATTTAGAGAAAATTAAATCAACAAAACATACATTAACAAATATAAACATGATGATATCCAAATTACCGCTATATCATCCCAAATTGCTCTTTTTGTTGGTGACGCGACTTGTCGCCAATCATTAATGGTAATCGGCACCTTCTGCCAAGCCAAGACTACTATATAACGAACAAGTGTTGATTTGTTTGGGTCAACTGCTTGGACTCTGTCATTCCCGCGGACGGGTAGCCTTATGCCTTTACTTCTAACATTGATAACTTTTTCATAGCCGTAGCACCTCTTCGTATCTCCTTTTCAGCAAGGATGTCTGATCCACATACATCCTTCTCAGGAAAACTTCCAGCAGGATCTGAAGCCATAGACCTACAAAAGATAAAAATACAGAAGTTAGATTCATATAAATTTGGCAGATTCATTTGGCAATAATAGTTTTAAAATAGAAGTAATAAATTAGAAGTTAGATTGATTCCCATTATTCTAGAATTTTTTTTTCAGAGTAACGGCGCAAAAATTTGTACCAAGTTCTCGACCAATCCTTCCCCCAAACTTGCAACAAACAAAATTCGGATCTTTCAACCACAACATACCCAACAAACCCAGCAACTACAAATTGATCACCAGTTGGATCACATAAATCACATAAAACTACAAATAAAGCATCATTGTATAAATATTGATCACCAGTTGGATCACATAAAGCATCATATTCCAGCAACTACAAATATTGATCACCAGTTGGATCACATAAATCACATAAAGCTACAAATAAAACATATATTTTCAGCAACTAAGTATAAATATTTATCACCAGTTGGATCAATGTACCCTAAACCACAAAACAACCACAATTTAATCCCAAATTCGCACAAACACAGACACACAGCACAAACCCGTTACATTTTACTAGAAATTTCCAATTTATAGCACAAACCCGAGACACATAGCACAAACTCTCTTTCTCTCTAAATATATATATATATATATATATATATCCAACTTACCATATATATTTATCTAAAAAAAAATTACCATATATAAATTCTATCTTCATCAAAATATATCCAACTTAACATATATATATATATATATATCCAAGTTAACATATATATATATATATATAGAGAGAGAGAGAGAGAGAGAGAGAAGAAGAAGCTTACGGTGGTGGTGGTGGTGGAGGGGGAGGAGCTCGCGGTGGCGGTGGTGGTGGACGCGGTGAGAGAGAGAGTCGAGAGAGAGGGCGCGGTGGTGGAGTCGAGAGAGAGTAGAGAGAGAGAGATAGATGAAATAGTGGTGGTGGTGGCGGACTTGAGAAGTCGAGAGTAGATCGAGAGAGAGAGATAGGGAGATAGACGAAAATGAGGGGGGGATCGGTTTTGACCTAAACTGCCCCCTATTATAGCGGTTCGTGGGTGAACCGCTGCAATAGGTACCTCATTATAGTGGTTCACCCACGAACCGCTGTAATAGATCCCTCCGTTCAGCGGTTTTGCCAGAACCGTTGTAATAGGTGCGATGTAATAGTGTATTTTTGTAGTAGTGTGTAATTATCTATAAGTCCATGAATAAAAGAGTAAGCCCATGAATAAAAGAGTTAACTCTCTAAGGTACTAGAGGAGTTTAATACTTGTATACTGAAATGGCCTGCAAGTTGAGGATTCCCAATTGGACATTGGAAATCATTAAGATTTGTATGATATGAGTTTTGACAAGAGAAGTGTCCATCAATCACTACGAAGTAGTGAAGAACTCATATCATAGGTGCACTAATGAAGGTCGTGGCACTCAGACATGACTCACATCAATTGTATCACATGGGTTTTCACTCTTTGACAGTCAATGACAGAATCAATTAAATTGTAATAGGTGCGTCTAAACTTTAGACTTGAGGAATCGAGTTGAAGATATGCTTGTGATATTAGGTTTGTCATTAGAGTAGTTAGACCTAATTTATCCTTTGGTGGGGTCGACCTCAAACGGCAACCTAATGGGCAAGTAGTAATCTTAATTGAAATCTATGATAAGATTCATTCCTTCGAAAGCGAACGAGGAATTATCCTATGTATTTATAAGTAAGTTAGATCTTAATGTCTTTGGCCAAAACATTCACTGATCTGGGCTTATTATACATATAGCATAGAGTCAAGTTTATGAGTTTGACCTAAACCATGGCTCTTAATTGACCGGGATAAGGAAACGAAGAGTTTGTATTCACAAGGGATTTACAATAGGAAAGGTAAACAATGATCTAATCATTTCATTTTATTTGGGATACGATGTGAGCCACTTGAATGGCTAGGTGTTACCCACATTCAATGAAATCCTCTCATTGCCAAATATAGATGAACCTAAAGAGTCGCGTTAAAAAAGAAAAAATTGAAATAAATTGTGGTGTATTTCTTATAGCAATATTTAAGTATTGGATACTTAAAATTAATTAAATGGAATTAATTATTTGGAGAAATAAGTTAATTCATTTATATACATTAATTAATATATTATTTCTTATAGAAATAAAATTAATTAATTATCCCATCTATTATTTAATTAGATTAATTAATTGGATTAAATTGATTAATTAAATAAAGAATTGGACTGAGCTCAAATTGGTGCACCAAGAGGTGCACCTTGACCGTGTGGGGCGGCCTATAAGTCATCCAACATGGGTTCTTCAAGCCCATTGTAGTAACTTAAGTGATATAAATATATCACTTAATTAAACCTATGTCATAATATAAGTTACAACACACTTGAGCCATAAGAAAAGAAAAATCCTCCCTCTCCCTTCTCTCTAGCCGTTGACCTCCATAAGCCAAGAAGAGGAGATTTTTCGTTCAAGTTTTCTGGCGAGATTATTTAGAGGCAGCATCTTTGTACTGCTCGGATCATCAATCTGTCAGCCGGATTAGTTCGCGAAAAGCTAGAATTCAAGAAGTTGCGATTCTCCAGCCACTTCGCTACAACTAGTAAAGTATCGATATCTCTATTGTATTTACGCGGGATAAAAACTCAGGGTTGATCCTGAATTGTGAGAATCTGAAAATTTTTAATTACACTGTTCTCGCTGCGTTTTCATTTTATTTTCTCAACAGTGGTATCAGAGCTAAACCACAGTGTTCGGCGTATGTAATTTACTTGTAAACATGTGATTAGATGCATGATTTACATTTTTTCGCGACACATGATTAGATAAGTAGATTTTGCGTTTTTATGTTCTTGAGGAATTTTATTTATTATTATTCGTTAGAAATTAATAATCTCGGTTTCAGTGCCTAACCCATCGTCGTGGTAGCGATGGGCCACCGGCAATTAGCGTGCCAGCTTGTGCGCGCACAGCGGCCTGATGGGCTCGTTGTGCGAACCCAATCGTCTCGACAACTGGGCGCGCACAGCGAGGCCCATCAGGTTGAAATTGGGCTCACTGCGCCAGCCCAATTGCTCGGCAACTGGACTGCACGACGAGCCCACCCATGTGTTTTTAAACACACGGGTCAGACCAATCTGACCCTGGTCGACCCATAGGTGACCCAGGTTATTTATTAAATAAATTATTATTTAGTTTTTTTTTTATTAAATTTGGATTTTAGTGCAAAATAAATTATATAGTATATTTAATAAAGAGATTTTTAAATTTCAAGTTATCTAATTTTATTAAAGTTGGACTTTAAATCAAATTGGATTTTTCTATTATAAAATTAGTTTTAATAAATTTAGATGTAATTTTTTTTAAAATTATACTTTAATATAAAATTAATTGGATTTTATTACATTGGATTTTCTAATAGAATCAAATAAATTTGTTTTCCTCGAGAATATGAATTCAATAATTAAATTTGGAATTTAATTAGAAATTAACATATATGTTCTTTGTGTGTTATGTGATATATCATGTTTGACATGTTATGTGATGGGAGACATAATTCATGGATTTATGCTCATTTTTATCTATGTATTTATTTTTTGATGGGTTGTAAATGCCATTTTGAGCCTATGTTTATTTTCTTTCTATAGAATTTTGTATAGGTTGATTATATTAAATTTGTCATAGTTAGAAATAGAATAAGCCCAAAGAAGAAATTCAAGTCGAGTCGAGGAGATAAAAGTAAGAGCTTTGGAAGCTTTAGTTAGTTTCTTTTTAATTAGTGATGGAGGCATTGGCTTGGCTCAATCTAGGATTAAGGTCCATGAATCATGTGTTGTTAGCTTTCTAGGATTGCTTTCATTTATTTATTGATCCGTGTTTATGTGTTTAATATAAAATGGATTAATGTGCAAAGTGAGACCTAATAAATAATTAAATTTTTCCACACTGAAAAATATTAAATTGGTAAAAGGTACTTGGTATCCTGTTCTCCACTGAACTTAGGAAAATTAAAATGATATTTAATATATAATATCGTCCCTAAGCAATGACGCTTATATATTGAAATATATTTTAGTTTTTTCTAAGTGCATGAAATGCCATTAGTCGAAACAAATTTCACCCCACATACCAGCAAAAGGTTGCAACCTATTAAACTAGTTAAAGAAATCAATCACCACTACGAAATCTTCCAACGATGACTTTCGAATTCTACAATGGGAGCATGGATTTTCGAAAAATATAGTTGGAGCCGTGTTTATTTTGAAAGTCCTTGATTTAAATTTGGAACAATAATTATGATAAAATATAATATGTCTTTTTACTTTTCTGTAGTTATTTGCTTATTATCTCTCTCATGATGACTATCAACCTATTATCTGTATTACTTGAAAAGAACACCTTGACTGGTCCAAACTATGTGGATTGGCTCCAAAATCTGAGGATAGTCCTCAATACGGAGTCACTGGGATGTGTATTGGATGCTGATATCCTAGTTGTGCCTGTAAGGATGTGTGCTAGTGAGAAGGAAGTCGCGGCTCATGAAAAAATGGGTCAAAGACGACGTCTTGGTTCGTGGGTATATTCTGGGCTCAATGAAAAATGAGTTACAGGGATCTCATAACAAAATGGTCTCGGCGAGGGCTATTTTGGCTCACCTGGTGGAGCTCTATGGTGAGCATGGTCATACTGCTCGATATGAGATATCGAAAGAGCTCTTTGGAGCTGAGATGAAAGAACGTGAGAAAGTTGGGGATCATGTACTTAAAATGATCTCGAAAATTGAGAGGTTAGAGGCTCTCGATTTCAACATGGACCCGCAACTGCACACTGACCTCATCTTGCAGTCACTTCCAAACTTCTTTTCCAATTGTAATGAACTTCAACTGCAATGAGATAGAGTACAATCTGGCTGAGTTGATGAAGAAGCTTACAACTGCACAATCTCAAATGAAGCAAAAGGGAAAATAAGCAGTCTTAGTCATCACTTCTAAGCCTAAAAACAAGAAGAAGAAGACTAAGAAGCCCACTAGCAATCCGGGTCCACATGTTAAAATAGACAAGGGAAAGAGTAAAGCTCTAAAAATGATGAAGAGCAAAGGGCCAAAAGAAACGGATAGGTGCCTTCACTGCGCTGAGCTAGGCCATTGGAGGAGGGAGTGTCCTAACTTCGGCAAGGGGACTGCAGGTATGGAACTTTTTGTTTTAGAGACCAATTATTCTACAATTGTATTGTCCACTTCGTGGATACTTAATTCTGGAGCTAGTGCTCACGTTTTTTTGTAATGAATCAAGATCTAGAGTGAAGTAGAAAGCTGGAGCATGGAGAGGTGCTGATCATTGCTGGTAGCGGGCAGAGTGTCGCGGCTTCTCGCATTAGATCAACTTCTTTATGTTATTATCTGGACATGTTTTAATTTTAGAGGATATTTTAGTTTTGCCCAACGGGCTTAATAATATTATTTCAATTCTTATGTTGGTTAGGAATAATTATGCAGTATTTGCAATATTGTTGGCACTGCTACTTTAGTCAATGGCATCTATTATTTAAATATGCAGAATGAATGTGTTGTGAATATTATCTCAAGAAGCGTGGTAGGCAAGGTCCTGACCTGAGCTTTAAGTCGCATCTTAGACTAGGCCATACTGACGAGCAAAAGATACATAAGATGGAGAAAGATGCATTAATAGACCCATTGAGATCGGATCCCTATCCAACTTGTAAATTCCCCCCCCCCCCCTTTTTTTTGGGGGGGGATCAAGTTCCTAGTTGCCTTGAAAACAACTTAATTCTATTTCGAAGCTCCTAAATGTCTCAAAGGTAAAATGACTAGATTTCCCTTCACCAAAAGTTTTGAAAGAGCCACTCAAGTATTAGGACTTGTTCACACCAACGTTTGTGGACCATTTGAAGAAATGGCTCATGGATTTTTTTCACTATTTTATTACTTTCACTGATGACCATTCAAGGTATGGTCTTGTGTGCTTAATGAAACACAAGTCTGAATCATTTGAAAAGTTCAAAGAATTTAAGGCTTTAATGGAAAAGCAAACTGGGCATCATATAAAAACACTATGATTAGATCGTGGAGGTGAATATATGAGTGATGAGTTTGATCGTTCCTAAAGGAACTTGGGATAATATTACAACTCACTCCAATACAACTAAATGGGGTAGCAGAGCACAGAAATCGAACTCTTTTAGACATGGTTCGATCTATGCTCAGCTACAGTGATTTACCTATTTTATTGTGGGGACATGCACTCCTTACTGTTGTTCACATCTTGAATAGATGTCCTTCCAAATCCGTTCCTCAGACTCCATATGAGATATGGAGGAATAGGAAATCAAACTTTAAATACATTAGGGTTTGGGGATGCCCTGCCTATATTAAGAAGACGAAGGCAGAAAAATTGGAAGTAAGCTCCCTTAAAGCACGTTTCACTGGTTTTTCTAAGAATTCCATGGGATACCTCTTCTACATGCAAGATAATCTAAGGATCACTGTTGAACTGCAAGCGTACATTCTTTAAGATGAGTTTATTCAAGAAGGTGGTACAGGTTGAAAGATTGTTCTTGATGAACAAAATGAAATACCTGGGGAGACAACTGATCAAGAAACACATATGAAACTATTGAAACACAACCAACATTGCGAGATTTGGTAGAGTACCGCATCAACCTGAAAGGTACTTAGGTACCTGCTACAAGAGAAACTAGGTGTCCACACTATAGTAGTAAGAGTTCATAGGGACGACCCTTTTATTTATGATCAAGCAATGATGGACATCGACTCAGCAAAGTAGCCAGAAGCTATGTAAGCAGAGATAGACTCGATGCATTCCAACCATGTCTGGACTCTGGTAGATTGTTCCAAAAGTATAGCACCTATAGGGTGTAAATGGATCTACAAGCGAAAGATAGGCCCAGACGGAAAAGTTGGCACATACAAGGCAAGGCTTGTAGCAAAATGTTATAGTATAAGGAAGGAATTAACTACCAAGAAACCTTTTCACCTGTGCCAATGATCAAGTCTATTCACATTCTACTTGCAATAGCTGCACACATAAACTATGAGATATGGCAGATGGATGTGAAGACGACCATTCTGAATGGATTCCTCGAAGAGATACCTATGTGGAACAACCTAAAGGCTTCACATCTGGGTCTGATATTCATAAGGTGTGTAAGCTTAAGAGATCCATTTATGAACTTAAGCAAGCCTCAAGGAGTTTGGAACTTCTTTTTGATGAAGCTATCAAAGGATTTGACTTTATCAAGAATGAAGATGAAACGTATGTTTACAACAAGGTTAGTGGGAGCAAGATCACTTTCCTAGTCTTATATGTGGATGACACTCTACTCATAGGAAATGACGTAGGAATGTTAACCTCAGTCAAAACGTGGCTTTCAAATATATTCTCCATGAAAGACTTGGGAGAAGCGAGTTATCTTCTAGGAATTCGTATCTACAAAGATAGAACAAATAGAATGATATGACTTTTGCAAGCCCTTTACTTAGAGAAGGTCCTAAAGAGATTTAGGATGGAAGATTCTAAGAAAGGTTTTTTGCCTGTGAGACATGGGGTGTACCTTTTAAAGTCTATGTCTCCTCAAAGTGAGGAAGATAGGAAGGAAATAAGTACGGTGCCCTATGCGTCTGCAGTAGGTAGTTTGATGTATGCCATGTTATGCACACGACCCAACATAGCCTACGCAGTTAGCATGGTAAGTCGATTTCAGGCTAACACGGGAAGGGACCATTGGACCGCTGTAAAAAATATCCTAAAGTATCTGAAGAGAACTAAGGATATGGTTCTAACATATGGACATTGAGATTTGAAAGTGGATGGATATACTGACTCAGATTTCCAAATTTGATGTAAATGATCGAAAATCCACTTCATGGTTTATATTCACGCTCAATGGTGGAGGGGTAACTTGGAAAAGTTCCAAGCAAAGCACAACGACTGATTCCACCACTGAGGCAGAGTACATAGCAGCGTCCTAGGCTACTAAAGATGGTATTTGGAATAGAAAGTTTCTTGGAGAACTTTAGGAGGTCCCTAGTGTAGAGCTGCCATTGCCACTTTATTGTGACAATAACGGGGCTATTGCACAAGCAAAGGAACCAAGGTCTCACAACAAATCCAAGCACATAGAGAGGAGATATCATATAATAAGAGAAGTCGTTGGAAGAAGTGAGATAACTGTGCAGAGAGTGAATTAAGCTGACAATATCGCTGACCCATTGACCAAGACTTTAACCCAGGCAGTGCTGGATCGACATCTTGAGATGATGGGTATTAGATACTATAGTGATTGGCACTGAGTACAAGTGGGAGATTGTTAGGTTTATGTCCTCAAATGCCGTTAGGATTAGAGAAAGAAAGGACATTATGAAATTGTTACTATGTTATTGACATTTATATATTGTAATCATCTATAAGTCCATGAATACAAGAGTTAACTCTCTAATACACTAGAGGAGTGTAATACTTGTATACTAAAATGGTCAGCAAGTCGAGGATTCCCAATTGGACATTGAAAATCATCAAGACTTGTATGATATGAGTTTTGACGAGAGAAGTTCCCGTGAATCACTAGGAAGTAGTGAACAACTAATATCGTAGGTGCACTGATGAAGGTCATGGCACTCAGACATGACTCGCATCGATTCTGTCACATGAGTTTTCACTTTTTGATAGTCAACGAGAGAATTGATTAAATTGTAATAATAGGTATGTCCGAATTTTAGACCTAAGGAATCAAGTTGAAAATATACTTGTGACATTAAGTTTGTCATTAGAAGAGTTACACCCAATTCACCCTTTGGTGGGAACGACCTCGAACTGCAACCTAATGGGCAAGTAGTAATCTTAACTGATATCCAAGATAGTGAACGAAAAATTATCCTATGCATTTATAAGTAAGTTAGATCATAAAGTCTTTGGCCAAAGCATTCACTGATCTGGACTTATTATAAATATAGCATAGAGTCAAGTTTATGAGTTTGACCTAAACCATGACTCTTACTTGACCGGGATAAGGAAACAAAGAGTTTGTATTCACATGGGATTTACAATAGAAAAGGTAAACAATGATCTAATCATTTCATCTTATTTAGGATACGATGTGGGCCACTTGACTAGCTAGGTGTTACCTATATTCAATGGAATCCTCCCATTGCCAAATATAGTGAACCTAAAGAGTCACGCTTAAAAAGGAAAAATTGAACAAAATTGTGGTGTATTTCTTGTAGCAATATTTTAAGTATTGGATACTTAAATTTAACTAAATGGAATTAATTATTTGGAGAAATAATTTATCTCATTTATATTATTTAATATATTGTTTCTTAGAGAAATAAAACTAATTAATTATTCCATCTACTATTTAATTAGATTAATTAATTATATTGAATTAATTAATTAAATAAAGGATTGGACTGAGCTCAAATTGGTGTACCAAGAGATGCACCTTCACCGTGTGGGGCAGCCTATAAGGTGTCCAACATGGGCTCTTCAAGCCCAAGATTATAATTAAACTTAGGCCATAACATAAGTTACAACACATTTGAGCTACAAGAAAAGAAAAACCCTCCCTCTCTCTTCTCTAGCCGTCGGCCTCCATAAGCCAAGAATAGGATATTTTTCGTTCAAGTTTTCCAGCGAGAATATTTAGAGGCAGTACCTTTGTACACCTCGGATCATCAATCTGTCAGCCGGATCAGTTCGCGAAAAGCTTGAAAAATTCAAGAAGTTGTGATTCTCTAACAACTCCTCTACAACTGATAAAATATCGATATCTCTACTACAACTGATAAAGTATCGATAAAACCACTCCTCTACAACTGATAAAGTATCGATTGGTGGTCCCAAGTGGCTACGAAAGGGTTTATTGAATAGATCCTGATCTTTTTAGACTTCAAAAAATGAACGCTAGTACTGAAAACGCTTCAGAGTAGTTAACTTAGACTTAGGTTTCAGCCGTTTACCAAAGTAGGGCAACGCTTAGATCGCTTATCAAGGTTAGCACAGGAAATGATTTTTAGCTTCTTTTAGATAATTTAATCGCTTTGCATTTTATTTGTCTTTTTCAGAATAATACACACGTAAGGTTCACTGCTACGTCCTTCTTCACTTTTTACTTTTCTCAACACACCCTACGAACAGGTTCTTGGGCTAACAAACTTCAGCAAATGAACAAATACTCAGAAATACTTGAAAGGGGTACAACAACTTTTCTCACTCAGCGAAAGATTTGTAATATCTCAAGTGGAATTTGGAAGAAGCCTTGAAGGTTTTGGCTACAAAGCTTTTTCATATTAAAGAGACACTGAGATCACACAGGGGCGTGTCATTCATGATATACCCAAGTTTTGACATTCCTGAAAATCTATGGACGGACCTTGAAATTCTGACAGTCTGAGTCAAAAAGGTGGCTTGTCCACAAGTATAGTAGCTTATCACCTGATTTAATGCATGATTCCCGTTGGAGACATTTAAGCTAGTAGAATTTCAGGATTTGTTGGACAATTTGAGCCTTGATCTTTCCTGAAATAGGTTCCTTTAGCCTAAGAGACAAATGCAAACTTTGTTTAGAACCACAGCGATCTTTGACTTAGAGTGTTTACAAACTTCCGCTTAAAAATGAAAACATAAACTATGGGGTCTAACAATGAATCGTGAAATTTCTTATAGTATGGTTACATTCCAAGTTAGCCTAAAAAACACAGTAAGAAAAGCCTAAAGACTCTTTTCCTTCCCCAATTATATGCATGAGCATTCAGACGCTATTAAAAAACCTTTGACAATTGATCGATATGAAGTTATGATCACATAGTAAATGAGCTTGCAGCATAAGCTCATTAGTAATATTTCCTTAGGTTTTTGTCCAAGTTCAAAATTATTGGGACAAGGTGGCCCCCAAGCAATTCAAGCTTGTATGAACCCGAAGCAACTATCCTTCTGATGCTATATGGACCTTCCCAGTTTGCTCCCAGTTTTCCAAGATCCTTTCCAGTTGCTTTGACCTTACGAAGGACGGGATCACCAATTGCAAATGTTCTTTCTCTGATTCAGGAGTTGTAGAGACTTTGTTTGTAGGTAGTTGTTCTGAGTTGTGTCCACTCCCTTTCGTCGTCCAAGAAGTCTAAATATTCCCCGAGAAGTTGCTCGTTCTGGAATTTCAGGACCTGCCCAGCCACTTCGTTCGTCGATCTCAATCTCAGAATCCCACCTGGTCGGGGCAAGCTGGGCCTACCTATACGAAACCTATTATTACGAGCAAGAGAAAAGACCCATCCATTTGAATTCTATATAATTAGAAGGTTTGATCCGAAGGAAGACGACCTACTCACTGGTCCGTGAATGAATACAAAAGGTTGGCTCTTGATATGGCTAGAACTAGATGTCAGCCGAGCTCTACTCTAAAGGGTGAATACTGTATAGCTCTCTTTCGGTAATTTTTTAGAATTATTTTATTTTATTTTTCTAATTTTATCATTACATTAGATTTGGGGGTAATATTGACTTTTCCACTAATTTTCCTCCAAATTTGGGTGCTACACAGGCAATTTTTTCCCTCCAAATTTAGGTGCAATGTAGCTAATTTTCCCTCCACATACCAAAATCCCTAAATTTGGTGCCACATAGATATTTTTCGGTCAATTTTGAATTTTTCGGTGAAATTTGTACTCAAATTGCCAAATTTCTTGCCAAAGTGTACCAAATCTTATCATATTGCCAAATTGCCAAATGTACCAAATTTCTTATATATAAATCTTGTCACTATTAAACATGTAATACCTATTTTTTTGACAAAATAAATTGTTACTAAAAGTTTATAATTACTGATAACTTTGACATTGACACTTGACATTTTGTCACTATATCTTAATTTTTTGTAGTGATATACATGATATTATGATCCACACTGATTCTATTTATGTTATCAATTGCCTCCACATGCCAGTAGGGTTTAGGGTTTAATAATAGTGATGATGGCACATCGTTTTTTTTTTTTTTTGATTGTTTTTGCGCGGATAATCGAGAAGCTAACTAGTTTTGGATCTGCATCAATCAAATTCTATTACCAGGAAGCAGATTGTTTTGCCGACGTACTGCTAAGAAATGAGTCGAGTTAGATAGGCCTAAAGTCGTGTAAGTTGATGCTCCATCATTTCCAAGTAGTAGTCTGGAGTGTGATAAATCTAGTGTGTATATGTGTCTGGTGCAGTCTGAATTATGTACTATGTTAACCTTTATTAAGCATGTTTTGGCTTGATTAAAAAAAAAATTAAAAAAAAATCTTGGGTGATAACTATTAAATATAAGATATTCACACAAGTTCTAAAACTTAATTAGGGCTCGATTGGTAGAGGTGAAAATTGAATGGGCATTCCCAAGTCTATGGCCAAACCTATGCTTGGCATGTTTAGTATTGTTAATGACCATTCCTGCAGGAATCCTTATTCCCAAAAGTATAGTACTTTTCTAATTGGGAATATTAATTAATTGATAAGAGATCAATTAATTGAACTTTTAATTAATCAAGGTACATTAATTTATTAATGGACCTAGTAAAGTCCAAGGATTTTATTTATTTATAGGCATGGGCCGAAAATTAAATAAAATGAAATAAATAATTGACCTTGTAATACTTAAGGTTGGACTTTAATTATTATTTAGTATTTAATTAAAAGGTCAGACTATTTAATTAAATAGGAGTCAAGAGATCAAATTCTTGGACTCCAAGTCATGTTGGGCGTGTATATGGCCGAAAATTAGGAGGGAATTGATTCCTCTCCAAGTCTTGATCTAGGAGAATCAAGAAAATATTTTAAGAGAGAGAAAAGGAATTAATTGACTTGTTGACTAAGTTCCTTATTTTTAGGAAACTCTTTAACAGAGTTTATGTACGAATAGATGAAAGTCAAATCTTGGAGATTTGATTTCATCTTGTCTTCCGAGCAAACTATACCTAGGAGTATCTCTATAAATATGTTTGTTAAAAAAACACGCACACACATTTTTACGAGTGAGAATTTTCGTCCATCATAAGGAAAAGAAAGAAAAATTTGTCATCTATCTTTCTCACAAAAACTGCCCCTAGCCCTTATTATTTAGACAAGATTCTGCTCGTGAGTTGCACTTAATCTTTCACATATAATCATCCAACCTTCATATATAAGCCTATATTAGATCTAGAATAATTATATAGGCTAGCACCATATATATATATATATATATATATATATATAATTATTGGGGATTATACGAAAGTGTGGTTACATCTTAGCGGCGTGACATTTGGATTGTTTGTTCTGGAGATACAAAATGAACAAAAATTCGTAGCACAAGGAATCAAAGTGGGAGACGGGATTTTTGTTCGGGGTTGATTGATCAGAAACTTGTACGAGAGAAATAGCGCGAAAGTAATTCGCATAAATTTATTCTTCGTAAGTTTTATATTAGTTTGATTAAACAAGTCATAATCCTGTTTTGGGGTAGATTTTAAAAATTTTAATATTCCGCTATGCTAACCTACCCTGGGGATTACCCAATCCAAAATGATACACCCCCGCAAGCTCAAGGGGGTCAAAGCGACACGTTGAGCTTTTCTCTAAGAAGATCAAAACATGTGATGGCGAGCGGATTTGTGAAGATATCGGCAATTTGATAATCATTGGTAATAAATTGAACTTAAATATCATCATTGGCAACTTTTTCTCTGACAAAATGGTAATCAATTTCCACATGTTTTGTGCGGGAATGAAAAACCAAATTGCAGGAGAGATAGGCGGCCCCAATATTGTTACACCATAAAATTCGAGGTCATCTTTTGTATGAGAAGTTTGCAGAGAAGAGATTAAATCCAAGTGAGCTCGGCTACAATCTCATCTAAGGCTTTGTATTCGGATTCTGTAGAAGACAGGGCAACAATGCGTTGTTTTCTTACACTCCACGAAGTCAAATTAGGTCAAAAAGGATTGTGAAACCACTAGTGGAGCGGCAATCATCGGGGCGCTTCCTCCCCATCTTACGTTGGAATATGCTTGAAGATACGATGTTGTGATGATGAGCGTCAAAATAGAAGACCATGATCCATTGTGAGTTTGAGATATCAAAGATTTGGCAACTATCTAGTGAATATCAGTTGGGACATGCATGAATTGACAGATTTTGTTGACGACGAAGCAATGTCAGGATGTGTAAGGCGCCGACAATTTCTCTGAACTTGGCTGGATCATGGAACGTGACTCCTTTGGATTTGGACAGTTTGGTGCTGATGTAGAGAGGTGTTCGAACACCTTTAGAGGATTGAAGACAGGCTTGATTGATTAGGTTGAGAATATAGTTTAGTTGAGATAAGATTAGGGCATCGATCGTAGGGACTGATTCTATACCAAGGAAATAATTAATCGTTCCAAGATCACGGAGGGAAACTCTTCGTTCACAGTACTAACAAACTTTACAACACAGTTAGCTACGTTTATTGTAACAAGGATATCATGACAGAGATTAACATATTAATAATGACATTGTTACTAGAATAAATGAACAATGAGGTATCATTCTACTGAGCACGAAAACCATTAGGAATTAAAAACTCCTTGAGCCGATGGAACCAAGCTCGAGGAGGTTTCTTAAGACAATACAAAGATTTGTTTAATTTTCCAAAATGTTCAGGTTTATGTAGATAAATAAATCCTGGGGATTGAGACATAAAGACTGTTTCATCAAGAACACCATTTAAAGACACATTTCAAACAACAAGTTGTTTAAGAGTCCAATTATGAGATAACACAATAGACAAGACAAATAGTGGTAGACTTAATGACAGGGCTAAAAGTTTATGTGAAGTCGACTCCCTCTTGTTTGTTATAACCTTTTCCTAATAAACGTGCTTTATATTGCTCTATTGAACCATTAAGTTTATGACTTATTTTGTACGCCCATTTTCAATCTATCACATTCATATTGGGATGATGCAAAACTAAATTCCAAGTGTCATTAAAGAATAAAGAGTTAGTTTCATTGTCCATGGCTTTACGCCACAAAAGGGCTTCTATTTGCGATGGTGAAACATGTACGTTCGGTATTATCAGAGCAGAAGCAGTCGTGGTAGTGAGGTCGACAGAGGGTTTTGGAGGCCGAGGACTAGGACGAGGGCAGAGGATCATGTCATAGGTATGTGGTGGGGCAGGTACAGAAGATAGAGTAGAGTTAAAAATACTAAAATATAAAAAATCAACACAAAGAGGGATACCCGCTCGAGTGTTGCTACAAACTGTTCAAGGTGGAAGTGAAAGGAGAAGCCGACAATTGGGCAGGTAGTATGGAAGATGGTCGAGAGAGCATATGAAGAAAATTGTCCTATGGGTGGCGGACGGTAAGAGATAAGTTGAGGTGTCGGTAAAGTGATCCAAGTACCATTTGGGGCGATAAGTGGTGGAGACGTGTTCGGAATCGGACCAAAACCATACATGCCTTGCGAGGTTGACCCGGTTTATTTCAAGATCCAGACATCTATATCCATATTGTGAGAGACTATACCCAAGAAAGACACAAGGTTGGGAACGTGGTTCGATTTTATGACTATTATAAGGACGAAGGCATGGAAAATAGAGACATCCAAAAACATTAAAAAATTCGTAGTCAGGATTAGTTTTGAAAAGACAAGTGTGAGGTGACTCATTAATTTTAATAGTCTATGGCATCTGATTAGTTAAGAAAACAAAGGTTTCAAAAGCTATATAAAACAATGGTGGTAGCGAGAAATGTAAGGCCTGTTTCGACAATGTGCTACTGACATCATTGAACACCACCATTTTGTTAATGTGTGTGAGGTAAAGTGATGTGATGATGGATATTCCCCCCTCCATTAGTTTGGATAGCTTTAACTTCAGTATTAAATGGACGTTCTACTAATTTATGGAAAGATTGATAAACAGTAAGAACCTCAGGCTTTTAAGGTAAAGGAAAAACCAAATATATTTAGAAAAATCATCAACAAAAATAACAAAATATTTATGTCCATCACTAAAGAGATAAGGGGATAGACTGCAAACATCTATAAAAATTAAATCTAAAACACTACTACTACTAGAGGGGCGGGGGGTAGGGATAACCTAGATGATTTATAGATTTGACACGATGAACAAAAAATGAATTGCACCTTAGTGGAGCATGGGAGATTATGCATTAATAACACGATGATGAGGATGTCCAAGCCGTTGATGCCAAACCGAGGCAGTGGTGCGAACTGCGAGAGATATGGAGGGCACGACATGCAAAGTTGTTGAGATAGAATAGAGGCCGTCATTGCTCGGTCCGGTAAGGAGTACTTTGTAGGTAGTTCGATCCTTCACAAGAATAAAAGAAGCATGAAATTCAAAGAAAATGGTATTGTCAAGACAAAATTTTTGAATAGACAATTAGTGTATTGAGTATCATATTGGTAAGGTGGCCATGCATGGGGTTGTGAATAGGAGTGGCGGCCACCCCCCGATCGCTACTGCGGCCACGTCTGTGGCCTCCCTCAGCCACACTTGTTTTGATTCCCATTGCTGCCACTATTTTGGTTTCCCCATTGTGCATAGTTGGTAGAAGGGTTAGGTGACATGTCAGATGTCCAATCTGTGTTGGTTTGTAGGGTTGTGGGGGGTGGTTGGGTGGAATCCTCATGGAGGATTTCATGGGTGAGAAGGAAACTGAAAAGTTCAGAATAAGAGACATGATCGAATAAGCAATGAGGGTAGTAACAACATTATGAAATTCAGTACGAAGGCATTTAAAAATATAGAGATAAAGTCAGTTAGAGAAAAAAGGTTTCCTGCGGTCGCTAACTCATCAACAATGGTTTTGGCATGTTGTAGATATAATTTTACCGAGAGGTTGCCTTGTTTGAGGTTTTGACTTTGGAGGCGATGGTGCATAAGTGGAGCGTGTGAAGGAGAGGTGAAAGTAGTTTCAAGAGTTGTCCAAATTTCATGGGAAGACGAGGCGCCTACGCAAGGAGGACAACTTTTTCGGTGAGTGACGTGATTAGAGCACTCATAAGTAATTGATCTTGTTGTTCCCATTGAATAAAGACCGGATTTGGTTAGAGAAAGGAATTAGAGGGATTGGGCGTGTAGGAGGGTGGTGCGGGAAGAGTCCCATAGATATACCCGACTAAACGTAATCCTTTGATAAGAGGAAGGATTTGAGTACGCCAAAGAAGATAATTCTAGGGGTTAAGTTTTATATATAGATAGTGGTGAATTTGAATGAGGAGATTTTGTAGGGTGGTGCTCGCCAGCGTAAATGGTGGTGGTGGTGGAGGAGAAATAGTGGCGGTGGCGCTATCCGCCATGGCCGATGAAGGTGGCTCTTGTACCATATTGACTCTATGAAATATTAGTAATATTGATCCCAAGAATATTCAAGTCTTGTGACACGCTAAAAGCTAACGTGCTATAATAGCAAGTGCACTAGTCGTGTGTAGTAATAAAAGTGGACGAGAAGTCCGGATTGTCGAACCACAAAGACTTGAATTCTAGTTTAAGATTTTATAACAACAAAGATCAAAACAATAAAGGTAAAATGAGTGTGAAATGCGTAAGATAAGAACAAGGTTGAACAAATGATTTAAAACAAAATAGAAAGGGAGACTAAGGCACATGCTAGGTTCAAATTGATCAATTATACTTATAAAGATTCTCGTTGAAGGATTACGCTTATATTGTTATGGTGAGAGCTCCGAGGGTAGAGAATAACCGATGTCTCGCGTATAAACTCCTATGCTTAGATCGTGATTTCCCAAATATTCCTATCCGGAAATCTAACCACTAAACATGCATTAACGTACTAGAGTTCACTCGATTTGAATCGAACAACTTCACCCGGGAATCTTTACCTATGTCTAGGGCAATTCCTCATTAGTTACGGGTCATGATGTGAATTTCTTGCACCCTAAGTCAATTTTCTCCTGAAATATTAACCTAGGCATAAGATTCTAACATATAGTGATCAAGTATATGCAAGATAGGCAAAAATACAAATTCACATCACATAACAATATAAGAACAACCTCAACAATCATCTATTATAAGCATATATCACAATTTGGCCTTACATGGCCCTAGTCTTATGAATTTAGTTCATAATGGATAATATGAAAAACATAAATGAATTAATACACATGTTCATAGACATAATTGAAATGAAAAGCTATAAAAACTCCCTCAAAAGTGAATAATGATGGATCTTGAAGTTGAGCCTTCAATCCCTAAGCTCTTTTCCTTCCTCTAGTTTTCCCCTCCAAGAGTGATGAAGAATGGTGATGAATGGTGGAGAAATAAGATTAGGGGTTGTCCCCCTCTCCTCTAAGAATCTGAAATTGATAGTGAATGATGAAGAGTATGGGTTCCCCCTCCTTTTATAGCCAAAATTCCACTAAAGTATGCATTAAGAATTCCCATTAAAGTTCCCCAATGAGAATTCCACCTAAGGTGATGCTTAAAGTTTGGCTTTTAAGATTCCAACCAGCTAAAAAATGCTGAACTTTCGGCCATTAAGAATTCCACCAAGCATAACCATGTGAAAACTTCATCAAAACACATGCATGCTGCCATTTTCTTGCTTTCCAGCGCAGTCTTAGTATTTTCCTCATACACATCTCCACAGATCTCCAAATTGGATGATTCAAGTCCCCATGTGAAGCTAACACATAGATCTACAACTTTGCAGAAGGACATGTTGTCCAATTCAGTCTCTAAGTATACCTACATTACGTTTCAACATGGAGGTTGTTTCTGATTTGGCGCCCATAAAGTAAATATACCAAGAAACACACTTATGACAACCCTTCAACACATGTGCTGAATTATGGCCAAAAGTGATTCTTACCCATAATATAAGGCTGGAATTTAGGCTGAAAAAGGAGTAACATTCGGACTATCCATGCCTAGGCATGACTAGGAGGGCGCTGGGGCGTATCCTGGCACATGTATTTCTCTGTTCGGCGCAGCAATCGTATTTCCTTCACAATTATCTCTATAGACCTCCGATTTGGATGTTTCAAGTTCCCATTTGAAGCTAAGACATACATCTAAAACTTTGTAGAAGGAAACTTTGTCTAAGTCGGTCTCGAAATGTACGGAATTATCGCTCGAATGTGGTAGGAGATGTATAAACCGCCTCGGTGTTGAAAAACATGCTTGAACTTGTTTTGTACATCGTTTTTCTTCCCTTTTCTTCATGTATTCTCATTTATTACCTGTATTCACTTAACACACCTATTAAATGCAAATGTGACATGATTTAAGCAATAAGTGAATCCAAATCATAAGAATTACGGTCTTAAAAACACGTAAAAACACCTCTTATCAACACCCCCAAACTTATCAATTGCTCGACCTCGAGCAATAAGAGCTATAAGGCAAGACCAACATCATTCAATGGGAGAAAACAAAACAACTAACTAACTCACTTTCGTGGAGTAAACGATTGCACTTAGCGGGTGCAATAAGCCTTTAAACCTTTGAGTTACCTCAAAGGACGAGTTATAGTCTCATGAGGGTTTGCATAAGATATACCCACAAAATCTAGCAAATTTTCAATCCCAACCGAATCAACACATCTCAATATGATCAACAAGAATGAATGGCATAAAATCAACCTTTTAAAGTTCACAAATATATATATACATATCAACTACTTTTGCTCATGTGACACCAATACTTGAAACGACTCCCTAGGGTATAGTGAAAAATAAATCTAGGGTATTATAGTCGAGAGGCATCCTTACCAAATTTTGGACATTAATCCCATATCTATCAACTTTTGATCAAACACAAGGCACAAGAATTATAGAAAATCTCATAGCCATTTAAATTTCATTATCTCAAATATTCAACATTCAATTCATATGGAATTTCCATTAAACTTCATCAAAACACATGCATGCTGCCATTTTCTTGCTTTCCAGCGCAGTCTTAGTATTTTCCTCATAAACTTCTCCACAGATCTCCAAATTGGATGATTCAAGTCCCCATGTTCAGATAACACATAGATCTACAACTTTCCAGAAGGACATTTTGTCCAATTCGGTCTCTAAGTATACCTAAATTACGTTTCCACATGGAGGTTGTTTCTGATTTGGCGCCCATAAAGTAAATCTACCAAGAAACACACTTATGACAACCCCTCAACACATGTGCTGAATTATGGCCAAAAGTGATTCTTACCCATCATATAAGGCTGGAATTTAGGCTGAAAAAGGAGTAACATTCGGACTATCCATGCCTAGGCATGACTAGAAGGGCGCTGGGGCGTATCCTGGCACATGTACTTCTCTGTTCGGCGCAGCAATCGTATTTCCTTCACAATTATCTCTATAGACCTCCGATTTAGATGTTTCAAGTTCCCATTTGAAGCTAAGACATACATCTAAAACTTTGTAGAAGGAAACTTTGTCTAAATCGGTCTCGAAATGTACGGAATTATCGCTCGAATGTGGTAGGAGATGTATAAACCGCCTCGGTGTTGAAAAACATGCTTAAACTTGTTTTGTACATCATTTTTCTTCCCTTTTCTTCATGTATTCTCATTTATTACCTGTATTCACTTAACACACCTATTAAATGCAAATGTGACATGATTTAAGCAATAAGTGAATCCAAATCATAAGAATTACGGTCTTAAAAACACGTAAAAACACCTCTTATCAACACCCCCAAACTTATCAATTGCTCGACCTCGAGCAATAAGAGCTATAAGGCAAGACCAACATCATTCAATGGGAGAAAACAAAACAACTAACTAACTCACTTTCGTGGAGTAAACGATTGCACTTAGCGGGTGCAACAAGCCTTTAAACCTTTGAGTTACCTCAAAGGACGAGTTATAGTCTCGTGAGGGTTTGCATAAGATATACCCACAAAATCTAGCAAATTTTCAATCCCAACCGAATCAACACATCTCAATATGATCAACAAGAATGAATGGCATAAAATCAACCTTTTAAAGTTCACAAATATATATATACATATCAACTACTTTTGCTCATGTGACACCAATACTTGAAACGACTCCCTAGGGTATAGTGAAAAATAAATCTAGGGTATTATAGTCGAGAGGCATCCTTACCAAATTTTGGACATTAATCCCATATCTATCAACTTTTGATCAAACACAAGGCACAAGAATTATAGAAAATCTCATAGCCATTTAAATTTCATTATCTCAAATATTCAACATTCAATTCATATGGAATTCCATTAAACTTCATTAAGGCTAGATCATGTGCAATGTTTTATTCCATTAGGCTTTCTATGACACCCATGTAACAAGTTTTAGACCAATGACTCCCAAACTAGATAGTTTTAGGGCATTAAGTGTAGAGACACTCCTAAGGATTTAATCACTTGAGTATCAAAGGCCACGAAATAAAACTAGATCTTTTAAACAATTCACTTCTTTTGGCTTGAGCATAGCTCAAATTAGCATAATAGTACAGTATATAGGCATGAAACTTTTCACCTCCGGTACGTATTAGCCTGACCACTTTTGGTCATACCAAAATTCAACCTTTTCAATTCATTGTTAGCATATAAAATTACTACTCAACTTATAACCTTATGAGAAATCTAAGTTAATATTTCTGGGAATAATTCCTTAAGTGTCTCAAGATGGTTATCCTCTCAACTCCTCTACCTTCGATTTAAGTGCATTGTGAATCATCTAAGGAATCAATTCTAGTCTAAGGTCTCCACGAGCAATTTCAAAGATATATATATTCCATTAAATTCAGATTATTTCAAGAATTCATGCCATTTTTCCAAGTCAATCAATTTCAATGCATCAATTGGAAGGACTAAAAATTTTTCATGCTTGATTTTCTCAACAAAGAAGCATATAAACATGATATCAAACAAACTTTCCCCAAATTCAAGTTAAAAATTAGGATTGCATTTTCAATATTCAAAATAGATACTCTTCTACCCCCAAACTTAAATCCAACATTGTCCCCAATGTTGTTACAACATGCATACACAAAGGTAAAAGAACACTTACAACCAAGGATATTGAAGAACATCCTTAAGCTTCCAATGCATCCTTACAAAGTTTCTCCTCTTATCGAGTAAAATAAGAATCTCTAAAGGTGGGGTCCAAATGTGCATCATATCTAACACTTCAACTTTTTAAACCATCAAGCATAAGAAAAACATACATGCCCAAAGTGCATGCTTGAACACAATAAAAAGAAACAAACTAAACAAAACAAAAACGAAAGCAAAAAGAAAAGAAAACTTACAAACTTGGGTTGCCTCCCAAGAAGCGCTAGTTTAGAGTCGGTAGCTCGACTTGAGATAAAGAATCGCTAAAGATCCTGGAGGGGAATGGTCACTTTATCCCTCGACCCGTCAATCCCAATGTAATGCTTTAATCTTTGGGCGTTTGTCATGAAGGTTCGTCCATTATCCGTTATAAGTTCAATGGCACCAGAAGCATACACACGAGATACAACAAATGGTCCCGACCATTTTGACTTGAGCTTCCCGGGAAAAAGTCGAAGGCGAGAATTGTATAGTAAAACCTTGTCTCCTTCATGAAATTCTCGGGGAATAATACGCTTATCATGCCATGTTTTCGTTCTCTCCTTGTAAAGCTTGGCGTTCTCATACGCTTGATGGCGCCATTCCTCAAGTTCGTGTAATTGGAGTAATCGCTTGGTACCTACGAGTTGAGAATCAAAATTTAGAAATTTAATAGCCCAAAAAGCGCGATGTTCGAGCTCAACCGGTAAATGACATGCTTTTCCAAAGACAAGGCGATATGGGGACATGCCAATCGGAGTTTTAAACGCGGTTCTATATGCCCACAAGGCGTCATCTAGTTTAAGGGACCAATCTTTTCTAGATGCGTTAACCGTTTTTTCAAGAATGCGTTTAATCTCCCGATTCGACACCTCCACTTGACCACTCGTTTGAGGATGATATGGGGTTGAGATTTTATGCCGTACCCCGTACTTGTTCAGTAAGTGCTCGAATTGTTTGTTACAAAAATGGGTGCCCCCGTCACTAACGATTGCTCTAGGAGTTCCAAAACGAGTGAAAATCCTTTTTTAAAAAATCGAGTAACCACCCGAGCATCATTAGTTGGTAAAGCCTCAGCTTCGACCCATTTGGAGACATAGTCGACCGCAACAAGAATATACTTATTGGAACAAGAACTAGGGAAGGGTCCCATAAAATCAATACCCCATACATCAAATAGTTCACATTCAAGCATGTTATTCAATGGCATTTCGTGTCTTTTAGAGATGTTACCTGTTCGTTGACACCTATCACAAGATTGAACATACAAGAATGCATCTTTAGAAAGAGTAGGCCAAAAGAAACCTGATTGAAGCACTTTAGCCACTGTTTTAGAGGGTCCAAAGTGACCACCTACCGACATATCATGACAATGGGCGAGAATTGATGCTATTTCCTCCTCGGGGATACATCGTCGAATGAGGCCATCTGCACAAATCTTAAATAGATATGGTTCGTCCCACAAATATCGCTTCACATCAAATAAGAATTTCTTCTTTTGATGATAAGTGATATCCGGAGGAAAAACTCCCGTGACAAGATAATTTGCATAATTGGCATACCAAGGAGCATCATTATGAAGTATAGCATACAATTGCTCATCGGGAAACTCCTCACAAATAGGTTTATCAAACACGCACTCAGGCTTAGGAATCTCTATCCTAGACAAGTGGTCGGCAACAACATTTTCTACTCCTTTCTTATCCTTAATTTCTATGTCAAATTCTTGAAGAAGTAAAATCCACCTAATGAGTCTAGGTTTGGCATCCTTTTTGGCAAGCAAGTATTTTAATGCGGAGTGATCAGTGTACACAATTACTTTATTCAAAATGAGATAAGCATGGAACTCGTCAAATGCAAATACTATGGCTAGTAATTCTTTTTCCGTGGTTGCTTAATTCATTTGTGCATCATTTAAAGTCTTACTAGCATAGTAGATGGTTCGAAATACCTTATCCTTCCTTTGGCCAAGGACCGCACCCACCGCGGTATCACTAGCATCACACATCAATTCGAAGGGTAAACTCCAATCGGGAGGTGCCATGATGGGAGCAGATATCAATAGCTCCTTAAGAGTTATGAAGGCCTGTAAACAAAGGGAATCAAAATTGAATGGTGCATCTTTGACAAGCAAGTTAGATAACGGCTTTGCAATTTTGGAAAAATTTTTGATAAATCGCCTATAGAAGCCGGCATGACCAAGAAAACTCCTCACGGCTTTCACCGATGTAGGTGGAGGAAGCTTTTCTATTACCTCAATCTTGGCTTGATCCACTTCAATCCCTTTTTGGGATATTTTGTGACCTAGCACAATCCCTTCCCGGACCATAAAATGACATTTTTCCCAATTCAAAACAAGATTTGTTTCCTCACAGCGTTTTAGAACACGGTCCAAATGATCAAGACATGTGTTAAATGAGGTTCCAAAAACAGAAAAATCATCCATAAAAATCTCAAGGAATTCTTCAACCATGTCATGAAAGATCGCCATCATACATCGTTGAAATGTGGCCGGGGCATTGCATAATCCAAACGGCATCCGCCTATAAGCAAACGTGCCATAGGGACAAGTGAAAGTTGTTTTCTCTTGGTCCTCGGGGGCTATGGCAATTTGGTTATAGCCGGAATACCCATCTAGAAAACAATAAAAATCATGTCCAGCTAACCTTTCAAGCATTTGGTCAATGAATGGGAGGGGGAAATGGTCCTTACGAGTGGCATCATTTAACTTGCGATAATCTATACACACACGCCACCCGGTAAGCATTCGAGTAGGGATTAATTCATTGTTCGCATTTTCTATCACAGTTATTCCGCCCTTCTTGGGTACTACTTGAGTCGGGCTTACCCATGCACTATCAGAGATAGGATAGATTATACCTGCATCGAGTAGTTTTATAACCTCTTTCTTTACCACCTCTTGTATTTGTGGATTTGACCGTCTTTGTGGTTGGCGTGTAGGTTTTGCGGACTCCTCCATGAGTATTTTGTGCATGCACACCGCTGGACTTATGCCTTTTATATCCGCAATTTTCCACCCGAAGGCCTTTTTGTTGGCCTTCAATACTCTCATGAGTCGCTCCTCCTGTTCTCCTGTCAAAGAAGATGAGACAATTAAAGGTAGAGTCTCATTATCATTTAAAAATACATATTTCAAATGTAATGGTAATGGTTTAAGCTCAAGGATAGGGGCCTCTTCGATAGAAGGGCGAGGAGGAGCCAAGAGTGATCTTTCTAATTTTTTAGCTCCAATGACGTGGTAAAGAGGTGGCTTCTCTACGCTAAACATGGTTTCCAATTGTTCTTCACTCGCTGAATCGACATCCATAGATTTGGAAAGACATGTCTCCAATGGGTCGTCTACCATTTGTGCCTGAAAAGTCTCATCAATCAACATATCAAATACATCGATGCGTAAACATGAGTCAGGATCACATGGGTGTTTAAGCACTTTAAAAACATCAAAGGTGACCTTTTCATCTCCCACATTTAAGGTTAGCTTACCATTGGCAATATCGATTACCGCCTTACCAGTGGCTAGGAATGGTCTTCCTAGGATCAGGGGTACCTCAACATCTTCCTCCATATCAAGAACCACAAAGTCAACCGGGAAATAGAATTTGTCGACTTGAACGATTACATCTTCGATTATTCCCCGTGGTCTCTTGATTGATCTATCGGCAAGTTGGAGGCTCATTGAAGTCGGCTTTGGGTTACCAAGGCCCAACTTTTTGAAAAGAGAGTACGGGAGGAGGTTGATGCTAGCTCCCGAGTCACACAAAACTTTTTCGAAGGATAATGGCCCAATCGTGCAAGGAATAGTGAGACTCCCAGGGTCTTCAAGTTTCATTGGTAATTTATTAAGCAATACGGCGGAGCATTCCTCGGTTAGGCACACCGTTTCGTTTTCCTCCCACTTTTGTTTGTTGGATAAAATATCCTTGAAAAATTTCACGTAATTTGGCATTTGTAAAATTGCGTCTATAAAAGGAATATTAATTCTAACCTCACGAAGAATTGCTAAGATTCGAAGGAAACTTGGATCCATCTCCTTTTTTTTCTTTCTATGTGCATTAGGAAATGGCAGACGGACCTCGATGGGAGGATGCGTTGGAGTTGAAAAGCCCGCTGTGGAGGGTTCAGGAGGTGGCGCCTGGGCGCGACAATCGGCGCCAAGGCGCTGGGTCTCGGGCGCCTGAGCGTGATCATCGGGACGCTCGGGCGCACAATTGCGAAGCATTCGTTCACTGTGGATTGATTCCGGTGCCTGAGCGTTCTCATCGAGGCGCTCGGGCGCGGAAATGCGAACAACATCATTGACTACCTGTTTGCCACTTCTTAAGGTGATGGCGTGGCATTGCTCCTTCGGGTTTTTTTCTGTGTCACTTGGTAAAGTTCCCGGGGCTCTCTCACTGATCGCCTTTGCCATTTGACCCATTTGTGTCTTTAAATCCTTCATGTCCATCATTATATCCTTCATCATAGTACGGAGTTCGTTGATTGCTGAATCCGATTTCTTTATTTGTTCATCGAGACGCTTTCGGTTGTAAGAGGTCTTATTTGCCTTTGTATATGAGGATTACCTTGCCTTTGAGCTTGGTTATTGTTGAATGGGGGCCTTGGTGCTTGATAGACGCCGGGATGGGCATTTTGTGCCGGATTGGGCCTCCTTGGAAAATTTTCGGGCACATGGAAGTTCAATTGAGGTCGATTGGCATTTCCAACATAGTTTACATTGCCAACCATTGTTTCCAAAGCAACTTCTTCGCCCAACTCTTGAACACAAGCAATCTTTTTAGTGGGTGTGATTTCTTCATCATCGGGATAGAGTTCATCTTCCCGGGCTAATTGCTCAATCTTGTCCCACACACTTTGGCAATCGAGCCCAAGGAGATCACCACCGGCGCCGGCATTGAGCCTATTTCGGATGCGCGAACGGACTCCATCATGGAATCGTAATACTTGCTCGCTCAATCTTAGGTTGTGATCCGGACATTTTCGGAGCATGTTTTTATATCTAGCCCATGCCTCGGCTAAGGACTCATGATTCCCCTGCTTAAACTCCTTAATGTTGCTCCTTAGCTCATTGATTTTGGAGGGTGGAAAGAATTTGCTCAAAAAGGCATCGACCAATTGTCCCCATGTTGTGATGGATTGGGGTGGTAGAGATTTGTACCACATGGTCGCCCTTTCCTTTAATGAGAAGTGGAAGACTCTTAGACGAATTGCATCGAGATCCCGTGGATGAAATTGGGTAGTCATGAGAGTATCGTCTAAAGTCTCCAAATGCTCATGAGGTGATTCATGGGGCTCTCCATAGAAGGGTTCGCTTTGCACCATGCTAAAGATGTGTGACGGAATGTGATAATTTGGTGCAAAGAAATTTGGAAAGACTACGGGCCCCGGTATAGTGTGGACCCTTGGAGGTAGACTTTCTCGGACCGATGGAAGTCTTTGAGGAGGTGCCGGTTGCATAGCTTGGAATAGATTTTGCAACCATTCCCTGTTTTCCGGGAGATTTATGTCGGGAAAATTCCCATTTGGATTTAGATTGTCGGCCATTTCTCGAGCGCGTCTACTAGATCGAAGAACACGCTCTATCTCCGGCTCAAAATTGTATAGAGGCTCGTTAGAAGAGCGGGTCATGCACCACAAATTACACCTAACAATTAAACACAAAAAAACAAAATTAGAATAATAAAATAAAAGAAAGGTTAGAAATAAACGAAGAACTAAGAATTAGAAAAATTTAAACGAAAAATCAAAAACTAAAAAGAACAAGTCCCCGGCAACGGCGCCAAAAACTTGACACGCTAAAAGCTAACGTGCTATAATAGCAAGTGCACTAGTCGTGTGTAGTAATAAAAGTGGACGAGAAGTCCGGATTGTCGAACCACAAAGACTTGAATTCTAGTTTAAGATTTTATAACAACAAAGATCAAAACAATAAAGGTAAAATGAGTGTGAAATGCGTAAGATAAGAACAAGGTTGAACAAATGATTTAAAACAAAATAGAAAAGGAGACTAAGGCACATGCTAGGTTCAAATTGATCAATTATACTTATAAAGATTCTCGTTGAAGGATTACGCTTATATTGTTATGGTGAGAGCTCCGAGGGTAGAGAATAACTGATGTCTCGCGTATAAACTCCTATGCTTAGATCGTGATTTCCCAAATATTCCTATCCGGAAATCTAACCACTAAACATGCATTAACGTACTAGAGTTCACTCGATTTGAATCGAACAACTTCACCCGGGAATCTTTACCTATGTCTAGGGCAATTCCTCATTAGTTACGGGTCATGATGTGAATTTCTTGCACCCTAAGTCAATTTTCTCCCGAAATATTAACCTAGGCATAAGATTCTAACATATAGTGATCAAGTATACGCAAGATAGGCAAAAATACAAATTCACATCACATAACAATATAAGAACAACCTCAACAATCATCTATTATAAGCATATATCACAATTTGGCCTTACATGGCCCTAGTCTTATGAATTTAGTTCATAATGGATAATATGAAAAACATAAATGAATTAATACACATGTTCATAGACATAATTGAAATGAAAAGCTATAAAAACTCCCTCAAAAGTGAATAATGATGGATCTTGAAGTTGAGCCTTCAATCCCTAAGCTCTTTTCCTTCCTCTAGTTTTCCCCTCCAAAAGTGATGAAGAATGGTGATGAATGGTGGAGAAATAAGATTAGGGGCTGCCCCCCTCTCCTCTAAGAATCTGAAATTGATAGTGAATGATGAAGAGTATGGGTTCCCCCTCCTTTTCACTACCACAAAAAAGTCCTATTACAGCGCACCTATGGCAGCGGTTTTGAAAACTGCTGTAATAGGGGGTACTCGGTTCGGACCTATGACAGCGGTTCGAGCCGAACCGCTGTCATAGGGGTGTCAAAAAAAAAAAAAAAATATTGGACTTTTGGCAGCGGTTCGGGCGGAACCGCTGCCACAAGTGCACTTTTGGCAGCGGTTCGGGCAGAACCGCTGCCAAAAAGTTCACTTTGTGGCAGCGGTTCGGCGGAACCGCTGCCAAAAGTGAACTTTTTGGCAGCGGTTCTGCCCGAACCGCTGCCAAAAGTTGTCAAAAAAAAAAAAAAAAAATTTTTTGAACTTTGTGGCAGCGGTTCTGCCCGAACCGCTGCCAAAAGTTCAAAATTTGGGCGGGTTTATTTCAAACCGGCCCCCCCTCTCTCTCACTCTCACTCTCACTCTCTCACTCTCTCTCTCTCTCTCTCTCAACTCTCTCACCACCACCACCACCGCCGACGCCCACCTCCGCCTCTGCTGCCGACGCCGACGCTGCCCACCTCTGCCGCCGCCGCCGCCGACGCCGACGCCGCCCTCCTCCGCCGCCGCCGCCGCCTTCCATTTAGTTTTGGTATTTTTTTTTAGATAAATATATACACACACACACACACATAGAGTATATATAGATGTATGTATATGTGGGTGTATGCATATATGTGTGGGTGTATGTATATTTGTGTATGTGTGGGTGTATTTATATTTGTGTATATGTGGGTGTATGTGTATGTATATTTGTGTATGAATATTTGTGTATGTATATATGTGGATGGGTGTATGTATATTTGTGTATATGTTCATGGGTGTATGCATATATGTGTATATGTTAATGGGTGTATTTGTGTATGTGTGGGTGTGTGTATATTTGTGTATGTATATATGTGGATGGGTGTATGTATATTTGTGTATATGTTGATGGGTGTATGTATATTTGTGTATATGTTGATGGGTGTATGTATATTTGTGTATGTGTGGGTGTACGTATATTTGTGTATTTATGAAAATATTTCTCGGTTGAAATTTTGCGGTGTTGGAATGACACGAAATTCACAAGGTCATAGAGAAACGGCATTCTGAACAAAACGCAAGACTTTGTCTTGCGCTCTCGTGATTTTAGCCATCCGAGATCGTTTCAGGCCTCAAATACGTGTTTTATTACAAAAATACGTATTTATGTAATAAAACGCGTATTTGAGGCCTTAAACGATCTCGGATGGCTAAAATCACGAGAGCGCAAGACAAAGCTTGCGTTTTGTTCAGAATGCCGTTTCGCTATGACCGTGTGAATTTCGTGTTATTCCGACATGGTAACATTATAAACGATAAAATAAAATTAAAAAAAAATAAATATACCACCCTATGGCAGCGGTTCAGCCGGAACCGCTGCCATAGGGTCCAATTTTTTATTTTTTTTTTAAATAAATGACCCTATGACAGCGGTTCTGCCGAAACCGCTGCCATAGGACCCTACTGCAGCGGTTTCTATAGAACCGCTGTCATAGGGTGACCTATGACAGCGGTTCCGGAACCGCTGCCATAGGATTTTGACCTATGGTAGCGGTACCTATGGCAGCGGTTCAAAACCGCTGTAATAGGCCCAAAAAAACCGCTGCTATAGGTCATTTCTGTAGTAGTGTTTATAGCCAAAATTCCACTAAAGTATGCATTAAGAATTCCCATTAAAGTTCCCCAATGAGAATTCCACCTAAGGTGATGATTAAAGTTTGGCTTTTAAGATTCCAACCAGCTAAAAAATGCTGAACTTTCGGCCATTAAGAATTCCACCAAGCATAACCATGTGAAAACTTCATCAAAACACATGCATGCTGCCATTTTCTTGCTTTCCAGCGCAGTCTTAGTATTTTCCTCATAAACTTCTCCACAGATCTCCAAATTGGATGATTCAAGTCCCCATGTTCAGATCACACATAGATCTACAACTTTCCAGAAGGACATTTTGTCCAATTCGGTCTCTAAGTATACCTAAATTACGTTTCAACATGGAGGTTGTTTCTGATTTGGCGCCCATAAAGTAAATCTACCAAGAAACACACTTATGACAACCCCTCAACACATGTGCTGAATTATGGCCAAAAGTGATTCTTACCCATCATATAAGGCTGGAATTTAGGCTGAAAAAGGAGTAACATTCGGACTATCCATGCCTAGGCATGACTAGGAGGGCGCTGGGGCGTATCCTGGCACATGTACTTCTCTGTTCGGCGCAGCAATCGTATTTCCTTCACAATTATCTCTATAGACCTCCGATTTGGATGTTTCAAGTTCTCATTTGAAGCTAAGATATACATCTACAACTTTGTAGAAGGAAACTTTGTCTAAATCGGTCTCGAAATGTACGGAATTATCGCTCGAATGTGGTAGGAGATGTATAAACCGCCTCGGTGTTGAAAAACATGCTTAAACTTGTTTTGTACATCATTTTTCTTCCCTTTTCTTCATGTATTCTCATTTATTACCTGTATTCACTTAACACACCTATTAAATGCAAATGTGACATGATTTAAGCAATAAGTGAATCCAAATCATAAGAATTACGGTCTTAAAAACACGTAAAAACACCTCTTATCATCTTGTACAACAATATTTTCAAACCCGGACCGACATTCGAACTGGATAGTTGATTGGGTCATTGGGTCAGTGGTCTAATCGGTTAGACTGTTGTAGAAAAACCAATTTGACTCAGTTACACTGTTGTAGAAAAACCAATTTGACTCAGTTCGCGCGCGCACATATATATATATATATATATATATATATATATATATTATGGCTAGTGGAATAATGATAAATCAGATTTTATTTTCTATACTTTGCACAAATAAGTTAGGATTGATTACCTTATTATTTAAAAAAAAAAATAAAGGAATAAAGAAGAAATATAATAATGTAAAATGGTCAAACCTAGTGGAAGAAAAGCTAAATGGTAAAAGAAACTTATAGATTGCAAAACCTAGTGGAGCATTCTTCTTCTCACTCTTGCGCCCACATAAGCTTTTATCCCATTTTTCTTACTTTTACATCTTCCCTTCCTTATTCAAACTCCATGTCAAAAATTTCTTTCTCAAGCAGTAATGAGATCTTGTATGGTAACATCTACTTCTTCAAACCAATTTCGTCTTTTTTAATTTTTTTCAAAACTCAAAATAGATGCCATGGAAAGATGCTTTTGCAAATGAAAGTCAAGAAAAAGGTGAGAGAAGCCAGGGCTGGTCAGATTTGTCCAAGGGAAAATATGAGGTAGTAGAACCGGCAACCCCGGTTGGGTTGAGTCGCCGGTTTTGACCGGTTTGTATTGGGTTTATGTGCCTCCTGTTTATATGTATAGCCGGGCCGGAGCAGCGACCATTTCGCAGTTAACCGGCCTTTTCAGTCCGGGCTTGAGAGCATTGTTGTACAAACTGGTATATGTAGAGAACAATAACTAGAGTCCTAGTCTAATAAAGATAAAGAATCTTATTCTATGTATGACAAAATTACAAGAATTTGAGATAACGTCTATAAAATATTTTCATAAGTATAAATTTAATATGTATTATATATGTCGTGGATGCATAATATGCAATATAAAATACAATACTATATTTTACAGTAGTACATCTGCTCAACTTCATTTACTGCAGGATTTCAGGAGGAGCGCTTGATCAATTTCCATCAAGTCAAACATACAACGTTTGCTACACGAAAGTTTAATTATTAATTAATATGGTAGCTGATCCTAGCATTTCATAGCTTCCCTAACATTTTCAGTGAAAATTCACTAAAGAATACAAAAATAAATAATGATTATTAAACTAATACAAATTTTATCTTTCAAAAAGTAGCACAATTCACTCTCGGTTATAGGGGAATCAGTCTGATTCCGCTATAACCGAGAGCGGAATGAATAAACATTTTTTTCAATAAATTAATCGCAGGAATGCAGTTTATATATTTTTTTCATTAAAATTTCCCATTCCGCTCAAACGCTCATCGAAATGATCCCATTCTTGTCGGGTTACAAAGTTTATATAAAAATCTACAATTTATATGTTTAAGTCGAAACCTAAAAATATACGAAAAATGGAGAAAAATGAGCCGGAAATAAGGTAAAAGTCATTATTCTCTTAAAAAAATGATCAAATGTTGCTTCATCGTATTTCTTTAACCAATATCGAAATGATCCCATTCTTATGGGGTTACAAAGTTTATATGAAAATTTACAACATATATATTCAAGTCGAAACCTAAATAGGAGCGAAAAAGGGAGAAAAATGAGCCGGAAATAAGGACAAAGTCATTATTTTTTTAAAAAAAAATGCTCAAATGTTGCTTCATCGTATTTCTTCAACCGGCATCGAAATGATCCCATTCTTGCGGGGTTACAAATTTTATATGAAAGTCTACCATTTATATGTTGAAATTGAAACCTAAAAATGCACGAAAAGGGGAGAAAAATGAGCCGAAAACAAGAAAAAAGTCATCATTTTCTTAAAAAAATGCTCAAATGTTGTTTTATCGTATTTCTTCAACCGGCATTGAAATGATCCCATTTTGCTGGGTTACAAAGTTTATATGAAAATTTACAATTTATATTTTCAAGTCGAAACCTAAAAATGCTGGAAAAAGGGAGAAAAATGAGCTAGAAACGAGGAAAAAATCATTATTTTATTTGAAAAAAATGCTCAAATGCTGCTTTATCGTATTTCTTTAATCAGGCATCAAAATGATCCAATTCTTGCGGAGTTACAAAGTTTAATATCAAAATTTACAATTTATATGTTCAAATTGAAACCCAAAAATGCACGAAAAAGGGAGAGAAATTAGCCGTTTGATTTTTTTTTTTAAGAATATAATGAATTATTTCTTGTTTCCGGCTCATTTTTCTCCATTTTTCGTCCATTTTTGGGTTTCTACTTGAACATACCACAAAAATTGGATCATTTTGATATGCGGTTGAATAAATACGATAAAACAAAAGAACAACATTTGAGCATTTTTTTAAGAAATAATAACTTTTTCCTTGTTTCAGGATCATTTTTCTCCCTTTTCAGTTAATTTTTAGGTTTTGACTTGAACATATAAATTGTAAATTTTCATATAAACTTTGTAACACCGCAAAAATGGGATCATTTTGATGCCCGGTTGAAGGAATACGACAAGAAAAAAAGCAACATTTGAGCATTTTTTTTAAAGAAAATAATGACTTTTTCCTTGTTTCCGGCTAATTTTTCTTTCTTTTTCGTACATTTTTAGGTTTCGTTTTAATGCCCGATGGAAGAAACACGAAATAGCAAAAAAGCAACATTTGAGCAATTTTTTTTAAGAAAATAATGACTTTTTCCTTTTTTTGGGCTTATTTTTCTCCATTTTTTGTGCATTTTTAGGTTTCGAATTGAACATATAAATTGTAAGATTTCATATAAACTTAGTAACCCCGCAAAAATGTGATCATTTTGATGCCCATTTGAAGAAATACGACAAGGGAACAAGCAACATTTGAGCATTTTTTTAAAAGAAAATAATGACATTTTCCTTGTTTCCGGCTCATTTTTCTCTCTTTTTCGTGCATTTTAGGTTTTCACTTGAATATATAAATTATAGACTTTCATATAAACTTTGTAACCCCGCAAGAAAGGGATCATTTCGATTTAAATATATAAATTGCAGATTTTCATATAAACTTTGTAACCCCGTAAGAATGGGATCATCTCGATGCCCGGCTGAAGAAGTACGACAAAGCAAAAAAGCAACATTTGTGCTTTTTTTTTTTTAAATAATGACTTTTTACTTGTTTCTGACTCATTTTTCTCCTTTTTTCGTGAATTTTTAGTTTCGCGTTGAACATATAATTGTAAATTTTCATATAAAATTTGTAACCTTACAAGAATGGGATCAGTTCGATAACTGTTTGCCCATTCCACTCTTCCCGAGAGGGGAATGGGAAATTTTAATTTAAAAAACATATATAAATTGCATTCCGCTATGCCCGAGAGTGAAATGCAATTAATTTATTAAAAAAAAATATTTATTCATTCTGCTCTAGGTTACGGCGGAATCAGTCAGACTCCGCTATTACCGAGAGCGGATTGTGCCACTTTTTGAAAGATGATAAAATTTGTATTATTTTAATAATTATCATTTATTAAATTTTCCCAACATTTTCATCGACTTTCGAGCGTGGGGATGTATGTCAATGCTCACTGTCATGTTATCCATCTCATTTTCAACTTGCATTAATGATAGTGTAATGTTTTTTCAAGCACAGGACTTAATGCCATAACTAAGTTAATTGGTGGCATGCAAAGTTTGAATTTGATATCTCAAGTTGACAATGTTAGTTATAAAAATAGAGATGCAAAGGAAGGTACACCTTTTCCTATTAATGTTATTTGACAATCATGGTCCCGTTATTGACTTTGACCATATTATAAAAGGAATGGGAAGATGTAACCGTAACATCAAGTTTAAGATGCCATTCTTCTTTATCTTATATACTTATATAGGGTTTATTGCAATTTAGCTCCCTGTGAAATTTGTATATAGCAAAAAAACTACTTGTGAAAAAACAATAGGCAATTTAGCTCCCTGTGTTTTTCGGAATAAAGCAAAAAAACTCCCCACGCGCCCCACGCGCCCCACGCGCCAAAACTGAGACTTTGCATGCTGTTTTTGTTGTTTAAAGTCTATTTTGCCCCTTTTTTGCTATAAAAAGCCTTAATTACCTTATATTTGGTCCCCCCCTTATATTTGAATACAAAACTGCTTTGTTCTAAATGTCTCCTGATTATGTACAATATATGCATAGATAGCCTTATGTGTCTAGTTTCATAGAAAGAAAACAGTTCGTGAATCCAAGCTTTCAACAATGAGTTATGAATTTTCTCGTGAAGACGCGCACAACTATCTGCACAGCCGACATATTTTTAGCTAGCTTTGAATACAAAACTGATTTGTTCTAGATGTCTCCTCATTATGTTCGATATATTCGTGGATAGCTCTATGTATCTAGTTTCATGGGAAGAAAACGGTTCATGAATCCGAGCTTTCAACAATGAGTTATGAATTTTCTCGTGAAGACGCGCACAGCTATCTGCACAGCCGACATATTTTTAGCTAGCTTTGAATACAAAACTGTTTTGTTCTAAATGTCTCCTGATTATGTGAGATATATGCGTGGATAGCCCTATGTGTCTAGTTTCATGGGAAGAAAACGGTTCATGAATCTGAGCTTTCAACAATGAGTTATGAATTTTCTCGTGAAAACGCGCACAGTTATCTGCACAGCCGACATATTTTTAGGTAGCTTTGAATACAAAACTGCCTTGTTCTAGATGTCTCCTGATTATGTGTGATATATGCTTGGATAGCCCTATGTGTCTAGTTTCATGGGAAGAAAACGGTTCATGAATCCGAGCTTTCAACAATGAGTTATGAATTTTCTCGTGAAGACGCGCACAGCTGTCTGCCTATGAGGGTATTTTTGTCCATCCAAAAAAACTTTAAAGTGTAAAATATGCGGGGAGGCTGTGTGCTTCATTCAGAAAAACACAGGGAGCTAAATTGATTATTGTTTTTTCACAGGGAGTTTTTTTGCTATATACGAATTTCACAGGGAGCTAAATTGCAATAAACCCTACTTATATATATGGTTTCTTTCTATTATTATTTAATCATCACGATTATAGCATTATTCTTGAATGTCGATGTAATGATATATCACGAAAATATTTTGATGGTAAAAAAAAATAAAAATATTACGAATATATTTTAATCTTGGTTGGCCTCAGTTAAGCCAGCAATTAAAGGATTATCAAAAAAAATATCTGTTCACTTCTATTCTAGAAATAATTAGATACATAGAAAAATCAAAATCAGTAGCGGTCAACGGATAAAATTGAAAAAATGTTAATTGATTATGTCAACGACGACTTAAGTATGTAACAATTTTTTTTTAAAAAAATACTTTTACTAGCCTAGCTATTTTTTCTTTCTCAAATGCCATTATTGACCAAGTCACATTCATACCACCACACAATAACACGCTTTCCACACCATCAAGAGTGCTGCATCTTTTCATTCCATTCAACTATAAATATCCACCACTCACTTCCCTCCAATTTCACACACTTAAATCCCTTTTTGCCAAACCCCATAACAAAATGGTTCTTTTGCTTAGCAGGAGAATGTCTTTAATAGCTCTCACATTTACAGCAATACTTCTCTCAGCCGGTACCAAGGTACTCGGCCAAAACTGTGGCTGTGCCTCAGACTTGTGCTGCAGCAGATTCGGTTACTGCGGTACCGGAAGTGACTATTGCGGCACGGGTTGCCAGCAAGGACCGTGCTTTGCTCCGCCAAGCACCAATGGTGTTTCGGTGGCAGATATTGTGACCGATGCATTCTTTAATGGAATCGCGGATCAGGCTGCTGGAAATTGTGCCGGCAATGGATTCTACACCCGTGCAGCCTTTCTAGAGGCCTTGAACTCATATCCTCAGTTCGGTAGGGTTGGCTCTACTGATGATTCTAGGCGTGAGGTTGCCGCCTTTTTTGCACATGTCACGCACGAGACTGGACGTAAGTGCTTTTCTTCTTTTTTTTTTTTTCAGAATTTTTTTGTTTCGTTTTAAATTATAGTATATGTTGGTGTGGTTAAATTAAGTAATGTTGTAGTTTGATTGTTGTCTTTAGTTAATTAACTATCGAATTTTATTATAGTTTGATTATTGTCTTTAGTTACTTATTAACTATTGAATTTTAGTATAGTTATGTAATTACAAGTATTTCATCCCTTGCTTTAGTGGCCCGTGGGGTGACCTGTTTAGAAACAATCCAGATCCTCTATTGCTAAATGATGTTGTATTTTCTATTGTATTCATTTTTATACCTGACAAATGTACAAAATGCAAATCACTTATATATTAAAAAAAATATTTTACATATGTCACGTATAGAATAAATGTAATAGAAGATGCACCATTATTTTACAATATATGGAGAATCTTGTATGGGAAGAGAGGGCGTCCTACATCTTTGACTTTTGAAATTGACTTGACTTTATTGTTTATACTAAAGTTAATTCAATTGTCAACTTTAAATTTATGTTGTCTTGGTCTTATTACAACTATCAGTTTATCAGATAAACTTTATCTATACTCTTAGAAGTTAAAACACTAGAAAATAATTCGCGCATTATGTGTGCGATACTTGTAAAATAAGGAGTGGGAAAAATTCATTTTTGAGCTCGATGGAGTTGGGCCAAAGCATTTTTAGCCCCATATGATATTTTTTGACACTTTTGGTTCCATTAGACTCAAAACGTGACACTTTTTGTCCCGAAAGTTAAAAAATTGACGGAAGATGGCAAGTGTTTTGGACGATTAGGAACCAAAAATAAATTTAATTTAAAATTTTTATTTTATATTCCACTCGTTCTATTAGAGTGTGTGTCTCATATTGGTATTTTTCCTTCCAAAACCATACGATTGGGACCAAAAGTGTCACATTTTGAGTTCAATGGGACCAAATGTGTTAAAAAAATTCCTATAGAATTAAAAGTGTTTTGGCGGCCAAAAGTGATATTTTCCCAATAAGGAGTAAATAACTAATATTTATTGTGCAGTGTCATGAGTCATAACTCTAGTAGATGTTAATTTTATATCATTTAATTACTATAGCACACAATTTATTTCATAACTCTTCTAAGAAAGAAGGGTTTTTTCTCCCCTAATTGACCCTTATCATATTATACTATTAAACTTTAGTAGTTTATACAAATCGTTTTGTAATGGAAAATAAATACATTAATTATTCACAGTTTAGCATAAAGGATAAAATAGACTAGAAGAATACTTTAATTGTCTTCAATATTCAAGAATAAAAGAAGAAATTTTCACTCAACGTATATTTCTCAAGTTCTCTAGCATTCAACCTCAACAAGAAAAAAATAAGCTTATCAAAAAAAAAACAAAACCCAAAACTAGAAAAAATACACACAGAAAATTAATTTCTGGAATCACATTAGTTTATTTTTCTATACACGGACATGTTACACACACACTGTTAAGACAACTCCTAAATTTTTTTAATATTATGTACAGATATGTGCTACATTGAAGAGATCAACGGCCCTTCTAGAGATTATTGCGACGAGACTAATACACAATATCCATGTGCACCCAACCAGGGTTATTATGGGCGAGGGCCGATACAATTGTCGTGGAATTTCAACTACGGCCCCGCTGGAAATAGCATTGGTTTTGATGGTTTGAGGAATCCACAAATTGTTGCAACTGATCCGGTCATCTCTTTCAGGACTGCCTTGTGGTATTGGATGAATAATTGTCATGATGCAATAAACTCTGGGCAAGGGTTCGGGGCTACAATTCGCGCCATTAATGGTGCTCTTGAATGCAATGGAGCTAATCCAGACACTGTTACTGCTCGTGTCCGATATTACACACAATATTGCAATCAATTTCAAGTTGACCCAGGCAATGATCTGAGATGCTAATTTCAAGAGACATGTTTTTTTTCGTGGAATAAATCATAAGTACATTTGATTATACGTGTGCAACATGAGTATACAACCAATAATGTCTTAGTACGAAATTTCTTCGTTGCTTATTGGTTTTGGTATTTTTCTACCCATATTTGATTACGTTGTGGTTATGGGGTTTAGTGTTTTTCTACCTGTATTTTATTGGCATTGTGACTCTATGGTTTGTTGATTTTCTGCACATATTTAATTAATGTTGTGATTATGGTGAATTTCATAAATTTACAAACATCGAAGAGAATTATGACAAAATGGAGAAGCACTATTAAAAATAAGACATACATGACAAAATATCAAGCGATAATGTCAAAGTTGTCAATAATTGTAAAGTTTTGGTGACAAGAATTTTTGTTTTGTCAAAAAAATAGGATTTACATGTTTAATAGTGACAAGATTCGTAAAGAAGTCGTCACTTTTGATAATTATTGACAAGGAAATTGTTGTCACTATTGACAATTAGTGATACACTTTTAGTGCTAATGACAATAATTATAGCTGTCACTCTTTCTGTGCTGTCACTAGGTTATCACTACACATATCTCACTATTGTCAAAAGTGACAATTTCAAAGAACTCTTGTCACTAAAATTACGTATTGTGACAAAATAATTTCCGCTTTTCTTTTGATCATTCCTCATGGTGAGTTTTTGAGTTGGAGTGGCAAAGGAAACGTATTCCGACTTCTCAGCTTGTCCCTTGGCCATGTCTTGGTGCTTTTCCTCCTTGACACCATCGCATATACTCGGCTCATGGATGGAAGAGGCTCCATTTCGAGTATTTGCAATCAAATAGTTCAAAATATCAAATCCTCTGATCCCATGAGGAATGATAAATCTTTTGTTGGGAAAGAGTGCCAAAATAAATGACACCGGCGCAACGCGGAAGCGATATAATTTTTTTCCCCACTAACTGGATAAAAATGGGACCACACCAACGATAGTACGATAGAAAGAAATAGAATAAACGAGACAAGAGTTTTTACATGGAAAACCCAAATCGGGAAAAAACCACGGGACCGAAGTCGAAAACCTCCACTATATCAATAATGGGCTTACACAATTTCTCCCTAAACTAATTAGGGGATACATTAAATCTTCAAGAGAATATCCCTTGGATTACAAATTCATCAAGTTTAGTGAACTTGGAATTGTAGAAGAAAAATAGAATACTCCTCTCAATCTTATTTTTCTTCTCCCAACCTTTTTTTTTTCTCCAACTCTTTCTCTCTACACTCTCTCTATCTCTCGTTGATGGTGTGTTGAGAATGGCAAAGAGAGCCTCTATTTATAGGGAAAATGCATGGCAATTTTCAACACTTATTATGTCATGCCATATGTCATTTGCCCCTTTTTATTTTCAAAGAAAATGGCTGCAAGTTTTTCAACAAAACCAGCCAACTTTATATGGCCACCCACATGGGTGGGACCCAACAATTCTCCCCCTCCAACTCATGTGGGGGGCACAACCAAGCCTGCTTCGCTTTTGCAGACTTCAAGCTTTTCTCTTGGCAAAGACTTTGTGAGCATATCTGCGCCATTATCATCCGTATGCACTTTATCAAGTTGTATCAACTTTTCGTCAAGAACATCCCGGAACCAATGGTATCTCACATCTATGTGTTTGGATCTTGAGTGGAAAGTCGAATTTTTACTCAAGTGAATTGCGCTCTGACTATCACAGTAGAGCCTGTACTTTTCCTGCTTCAAGTCCAACTCCTCTAGAAACTTCCTTAACCACAACACCTCTTTACATGCTTCAGTCACAGCAATGTACTCGGCCTCTGTTGTGGATAATGCCACGCATTTTTGAAGTTTCGACTGCCAAGAAATAGCTCCCCCTGCAAAGATAATCATGTATCCGGACGTGGACTTCCTGGAATCAATGTCTCCAGCCATGTCTGCATCTGTGTACCCCTCTAAAATAGTTTGGCCATCACCAAACCTTAGACATAGTCTCGAAGTGCCTCTCAGATACCGCATTATCCATTTCACTGCTTCCCAGTGATCCTTGCCAGGGTTAGATAGATAGCGACTAACTACGCCAACTGCATGAGCAATATCGGGTCTAGTACATACCATAGCATACATCAAACTGCCAATTGCAGAAGCATATGGTATTTTCTTCATCTCTTGTTTATCTTCCTCACTTGTGGGGCATTGTGCGGAGCTGAGTTTGAAATGTCCCGCAAGTGGAGTACTAACCGCTTTCGATTTACTCATGTTGAATCTTTCAAGAACTTTCTCAATGTATTGTTCTTGAGATAACCAGAGCTTTTTGTCAGCTCTATCGCTAGAGATCTTCATTCCAAGGATCTGCTTAGCCGGACCCAATTATTTCATCGCAAAAGACTTTCCAAGTTCTTTCTTCAGCTTCTCAATCTTGGTGACATCATGACCTACAATCAGCATGTCATCAACGTATAACAGTAGAATGATAAAATCTCCATCTGAGAATTTCTTAAAGAATACGCAGTGATCTGAGCTGGTCCTCGTGTAGTCATGGTCTGTCATGAATGAGTCAAATTTCTTGTACCATTGTCTGGAGGCTTGCTTCAGACCGTACAAGCTTTTCTTCAACCTGCACACCAGGTTTTCTTTTCCTTTGACTCTGAACCCTTTCGACTGCTCCATGTAGATTTCTTCATCTAGATCTCCATGAAGAAATGCGGTCTTCACATCAAGTTGTTCAATCTCCAGACTGAGACTGGCAGCGATCCCAAGAACAACTCTGATCGAAGACATCTTCACCACTGGTGAGAAAATTTCTTCAAAATCAACACCTTTTTTCTGATTGAAACCCTTCACAACCAGCCTTGCTTTATATCTGGGTTGTGAGCTATGTTCCACATTTTTCAACTTGTACACCCACTTATTTTTGAGTGTTCTCTTGCCTTTAGGCAGCTTCACCAAGTCATAGGTGTGATTTTCTTGTAAGGATTTCATCTCCTCTTTCATGGCCTCCATCCACATATCTCTCTGATCATGTGATATGGCCTCTGGGTAACTCTCTGGTTCTCCCCCATCAGTGAGCATCACATACTCATCTGGATTATATCTGGTCGAATGACGTGTTTGTCTGGTTGACCTTCTAACCGTCGCCTCCGGTGGCGGAACTGGATCATCAGTCTGTATAGGTGGCACCTGATCATCAACTGGCTCATCATCAGTTATATCATTCTGCTCGCCCTGTATATCTCCCCCGTGATCCCGAGTTGTACGTGAAGGAACTGAATCTAAGTCATCAGGAACTTCCTGAGAAGATTCTCTCCTCTCGCTCTGTTTTGTATCATCGGATGTTTGTTCCTCAAGAAACACAACATCTCTGCTTCTGATAACTTTCCTGTTCACCGGGTCCCAAATTCTGTAACCAAACTCTTCATGGCCATAGCCCAAGAAGGTACATGGTTTGGTTTTGTCATCAAGCTTGGATCTTTCATCTTTTGGAATATGAACAAACGCCCTGCAGCCAAACACTCTCAAGTGTTTGTAGGAAACATCTTTCCCTGACCAAACTCTATCTGGAATGTCACCATCCAAAGGAGCTGATGGAGAAAGTTTGATCGAGTCAACTGCAGTCCTCATTGCTTCACCCCAAAAGGATTTGGGCAATTTTGAGTGTGATAACATACATTTGATCCGCTCACAAATTGTCCTGTTCATCCTCTCCGCCACACCATTGTGTTGTGGTGTTTTTGGAACAATCTTCTCAAGCCTGATACCATGGTCACGACAATGCTGTTCAAATGGACCCTGGTATTCACCACCGTTGTCTGAACTAATACACTTCAGCTTCCTTCCGGTTTCTCTTTCAACTTTTGTTTGAAAATGCTTAAAGACTGTTATAACCTGGTCTTTAGATTTCAAAGCAAAACACCAGACCTTTCTTGAGAAATCATCAATGAATGTGACAAAATACACTGCACCACCAAGTGTTTTGTCTTTCATATAGCATACATCAGTATGCACCAAGTCCAGAGGATGTGATTTTCTGGACGGATAGAAGCTCTTGAAAGCAACTCTGTGTTGTTTTCCTGCTAAACAATCAACACAAGTTTGTAGCTCTATCCCATTGACGTCAGGTAGGAGTTTCTTCTTAGCCAAAAGTTGCATGCCTTTTTGGCTCAAGTGTCCAAGCCTCTTATGCCATAGCTCAATGGAGGAATTATTGACTGCTGCATTCACCTCTCCATTGGATAATTTTGCTTGCATCAGGTAGAGTGAGTTCTTTTTCTTACCCTTTGCAGTAATCAGAGAACCTTTGGTGAGCTTCCATTTTCCTTCACCAAAGTTACTGACATAGCCGTCATCATCTAGCTTGCCAGTGGAAATAATGTTGTGCCGAATGTCAGGAATATGTCTGACGTCTCTCAAAATGAGTCGGCACCCTGTGTCAGTTTCCAAATTAATGTTCCCCATGCCGATAACCTCTGTCACACCATGATTGGCCATTCTGACTCTGCCAAAGTTACCACTCGTGTATGATGTGAACATATCCCTATGTGGGGTGATATGATACGAGGCTCCTGAATCAATGATCCAATCTGTTTCTTGGCATGATGAACTGACATATGCATCATCAAAGATAATGACAACATCACCATCAGTTGCCACAGCTGTGGTGTCTTTGTCATCTTTCTTGTTTTCATTATTTCCATTCTTTTGATCTCTTTTCTTCTTTCTGCAGTCTCTTTCGTAGTGGTTTGGACCACCACAGTAATGGCATTTGAAATCTCCTTTGATCTTGGACTTCCCCCTGGATTTGTCTCTCTGGTGCTGAGGACCTCTACTTTTGTTTCTTCCTCGTCTGTCAGAATTTTCAGTCACCAAGGCATTTTGCTCGGTACTGAACGCCTGTTCCTTTCTTCTGGACTCTTCGTTTAGAAGACAATCTTTGACCACTTGCAAGGTCAAATCTCCATTGGGAGTTGAGTTGTTGACTGACACCACGAGGGTATCCCAACTATCCGGTAATGAGCTGAGCAATAATAAAGCAATTACTTCATCACCAATAGATGTTGACTCCTCCATTTTTAATCCGTTACCTCAAAAATGAACGTGGCTCTCCAAATGCGAAAGCCAAATAGCCCGGGAAAACTTTTCTGATGTGGAAGATCAGATTAAACTGCGACCACAGAGCATACTCAGAATACCCGAGCTCTGATACCACTTGTTGGGAAAGAGTGCCAAAATAAATGACACCGGCGCAACGCGGAAGCGATATAATTCTTTTCCCCACTAACTGGATAAAAATGGGACCACACCAACGATAGTACGATAGAAAGAAATAGAATAAACGAGACAAGAGTTTTTACGTGGAAAACCCAAATCGGGAAAAAATCACCGGACCGAAGTCGAAAACCTCCACTATATCAATAATGGGCTTACACAGTTTCTCCCTAAACTAATTAGGGGATACACAAAATCTTCAAGAGAATATCCCTTGGATTACAAATTCATCAAGTTTAGTAAACTTGAAATTGTAGAAGAAAAATAGAATACTCCTCTCAATCTTATTTTTCTTCTCCCAACCTTTTTTTTTTTCTCCAACTCTTTCTCTCTACACTCTCTCTATCTCTCGTTGATGGTGTGTTGAGAATGGCAAAGAGAGCCTCTATTTATAGGGGAAATGCATGGCAATTTTCAACACTTATTATGTCATGCCATATGTCATTTGCCCCTTTTTATTTTCAAAGAAAGTGGCTGTAAGTTTTTCAACAAAACCAACCACCTTTATATGGCCACCCACATGGGTGGGACCCAACATCTTTTCCTCCTCCCTTTCCTTTAGAAAACCTTGCGCGACTCCGCAAGTGCATGACGGGACATTTGAGTAGCTTTGTAGCTCATCCACATGCCCTTCAGCTTGGTATAGTATGTCATCACTGTTAAAGTAAAAAAAATGTAATTTGCAATTCTTCACTCCAAAGCAAGAAAGTCGGCCACTTCACAAATTGGACGACAATTCTCAGCCACGAAGTTGAAGCAGCTGCATCACCACGTTGTAAGGTGATATCAAATCCATGCATATCCAGAGACGGAGCCAAGGGAGGCTGGAGGATGCCATCCCCCCCCCCCCCCCCCCTCAATTTTTTAACTTTTAGGTATAAATTTTTTAAAATTTGTACTTTCGTCCCCTTCAAAAATAACAAAAAGCAATAAATTAATTCACATAGCCCAAATCCACATAGTAGAACAATTGATTCAGTTGAATATTCCAATAGGCTACATAATTAAAATTTTAATTTAGAGTTCTTGTTATAATTTTATATTTCCTCATCACCCATGATTTGCTCAAATCACATCAATAGTTTCTCGTCTCTTCTATATGATAAGTATCTTTTTATTTTTGCTATTAGTCAAATTAAATCATACTTCTTAGGCTTTTTATGCTTTGTTTTATTTAATATTAGGACCATTTTTCCATTTTAATTCTAAAACTGTATTTTATTTGATTAATTATGAAAAATGTATCAAATATTATTGTATGTGGTTCTGCAATTGCCTACATCTACGGGAGAGGAAAAGAGAATTTCACTATTAACAAAAGAGGTACAGAGTACAAAGTATGTCAAAAATTCTTACTAAACCTAATCCCAAATTTTTTCAGCGTACGTTTATATAACAACAAAGCGCCCCCCACGCAATCCTTCGGCTACCAACCGAATAAAGCGCGTGTATATAACAACAATCTCGCCCCCTTAATATAATTCTTTGCTCAGTCCCTGTGCATGCAAAGAAGAAGCCACGCAGTGGCCTTGTCAACTTTACTTAGTAGCTAAGTTTATTGTTTAGCTTATACTGTGAGAGTGTGGGCTAATTGCTTTTTTCATCCTGCATCTTTATCAATTTTGGATTTTGATTCTTTTTTTTCTATTTGAAAAGTTGTCTCGTAACTATCAAAGTTTTGGCAATTTTAGTCCAATTTTAACAGGAGTCCACCAATTTGACCAGAATTTTCCACGTGAGATGCTGACCGGAAAAAATTGATGTGGTGGCATCCCAAATAGACAGTGACTAGGACAAAATTGATGAGGTGGCATGCCAAATACCTCATCAATAATGTCCTAGTAAGCGTCCATTGTGGCGGAAAAATTGGAAAATCCACAATTTTTGCCCACGTCAGCACCACGATGGCAAATTCCGATCAAATTGGTCGGCTCCAGTTAAAATCAGACTAAAAATGCTAAAATTTTTGTAATTACTGTACGACTTTGCAAATAAAAAAAAAATCAAGACCAAAATTCAAAAGTGGTAAAGATAATGGGAAAAAAAATGCAATTAGCCTTTAAGAGTGCCTAGGTGGTGGATGCACTCTATAAATAGTGCTTTCATGTAGAAAGATAAAAATTAAGTTAGAACGAGAGAAAAGCCGATAGTGCATAGTGGCTTAAGATCGAGAGGATATTGAGAGTTAAAAATCTTTTGTATTCTAAAAATATTCCAATACCATATTGCCTTAGCTTAGAAATTTTTTTGTAATACTCTCATTTTATAATACTAGTAAGGTGAACGCGCATTGCGCGTGAATAACTATGTCTATCTATATATATATATATATATATTTTAGAATATATGATGGCTAGCATTGATATTTATAGACAAATATATTTCAAATACTGAGAATACATAGAAATGACAAAACTACGAAATATATTTTTTGTACGAAGTGTTGAAAATATTTCATTTAAAAGATACAAATATTTATTAATGAAAAAGTAGGTGATATGAATATATTTTAAGATAAATAGACAATATATATCATTAATTTATTAAATAATGAGTATATACATAAAATTAATTAATATTGATATAATTTTTTTTAAAATATAAAAATAATAATTTAGATACACACGTTTGATAATTAAAGTATACTAACAAGTAACAAAATACAAACTTTGAAGTTCAACTTTTCAAATAGTGCATAATATGATATACATGTGTACACACACACACACTTATGCACATATACCCTATAACAAAAAGTATAAAAATAAATTATAGATCTTGAAAGAATTAGTATATGTCTAACTAACAAACTATAATATAAAGTTAACCACTGAAAAAGATAGATAATTAAAAGATCAAAGTAAAATAAAATGATGAATTATTAAGAATCACTAAAAGTTTTGTTTAGACACACATTCAGAAATTTGTCACTATATATATGTGTGCTTGAAGTTTATTATATATTAAATTGAGAAATATACATTGTAAGTATTGCTAAATAATTTTTTATATGCTTTTGTAATGATACTAAATCTTCTCGATAAATGTTGTATTCACAATTAATGATTTATATGACATCTGCAATGATGCTTAATTTTCGCAATGAATGCGTTATTCATAATCTTGTTTACTATCATATTTCAATTTTCAATTTTATGTTTTTTTTGAAAAAAAATCTCTACTCTAATTCCAGATAAGTTGTCCTTGCTATTGATAATTGTTCACATCGAATATCTTATAATTTTTATATCAAAATAAGAGCTAATAGTACTATAATTGAATAATGAAACATGTTTTAGAAATTAATTTTAACTGTAACAAATTACAAATATTTAAAGTATGAGTAATAATCTATTGAAAATAATCTTTCAAAAACTCATTTATATAGTAAAGTAATTGGGTTCACAAGCAAATAAAGAGACCCATACTAAAACATTCTCTCTCATCCTTTTACATATCCACAGAGTTTCTAGCCAATTATAATATACCTTTTTGGCAAACATAGTCATATTATATAATAAAAAAATTAAATTCGAAATTCAGTTTTATACTATTTATGTATTGTTAACTAAGGGCAATTAGGTATACTGTGCTTACTTATATGAAAATACTTTGTAATAATGTAATAAAATTAACATCAGTAGATCATATAAAGTGAAGCAAATCTCAATTATAACATATAACTGATTTATTTATTTGTTTACATTCAGTATTAAAGCACCTAGAATTAACCTTTCATATTATGTATTATAAATTTATCTATCTTTTCCTATATTAATATGAATAGAATAGTTGGTGAGAAAATAGTAGAAAGACTTAGAAATAGAACTTTATAATGGTGCAGAAATGTAAGTTTTATATGGCTACAATTTTTGCTATACATGAGGTCCTATGTATACTCATAATTTATGGTAAGAAAGCTCTCTAAATCTAATATCAAATAACTAAAATTATTTAATAGTTCAAAATATTTCATAATATATGACATAAAAAGATAAATTATTAGTTTTCCTGAAAGAAATTGATGTAAAATAGGAAGCTATGTGTTATTTTTGAACTGAAACACTTAAAATACTAAAACTCAGTTTCCTTCCCTTTTAATTTTTTGGTACATACTCATTAGGCTTAAATTAGGTATTTTGAAAATTTTAAGAAAGTTTTTGAGCAATTCGTACTTTTATAATAGAAAAAAGAAAAAACTATATTTTTCATGTGCACATGAGAAACGAAATAGAAGGTGAAATACCATCTGAAACATATGGATTTGATGTATTATGGACTTATAGTGACGTGACTTATAATGTTTAATGTAGTGGTGATAGAACTTAATTTCTAGTGTGTTCACTGGATTGTCATCACTAAGTTGAGTTATATGTCTGATTGAACTTTTACAAAAAAAAAATACTTTTTGGTAGGTAGTTTTTTTTAATTTAAATAGTTTCTATGAAGTTTTATTCGACCTCGCCTTTTTTTAGTTGTCAAAAGAAAAAGCTCTTGTAAAAATATTTATAACAAAAATCTTAGAAAATTTAATGATATATCAGAGAAAAATATGCAAGTATAATATCAATTTTGAGCTCTTTGAAAAGAAAGGAAATACTCTATAGTTTATCTTAAGATCTTAACAAATTATTTTGATTTTACCAATAAAATTATAATATCATTATTTACCCTCTGAAAAACAGAAAACAGAGGAGCTTACAAAATATTTTAATTGCATATATATAAATTATTGATTGACTAAAATATTTTTTTGAGGTTGCACGCTTTCGGAGATGATGTTTTGTTTTAATTTATCAACAGTTAAGTGTAGATTTACTTCCTAAACTACAAAATATTGATGAGTAGTTTAATATTAAAGTATAGAATTTACTTAGGATTAATCTTATGTAATATTGTAGTCCTAGTGTATATATAGATTTTCATTATAATTATGCATCTGTATAAAATTTCATTATAGAGTCCTAATGTAATTATACATCTTGTTGTTGTAGATTTTTAAATTTCATTTTTGACTCTTTTGCTATTAAAAAATTGAATTAATTAGGGATATTTTATGTACATTAAAAATATAAAAAAATAATTCGTGCTTTTATAATAGAATAGATAGATATGATAGAGTTCAAGGCACGTAATGCTTATGAACTCATTGTATATATTTATTTGAATGATCTATTACAATAATACAAGCATATGTATATATAGAAGTGAAACGTAACCCTAATACACAGATGGGCCGGACTATAACCTATACATGGGCCGGACTATAATCTATACACTAACACCCCCCCGCAATCTGAGCAGTGGGACTAACGCAAAGATTGGCCCGAAGTTGGGAAAACTTGGTCGGTGGTAAGGCTTTGGTGAAGATGTCAGCAACTTGTTCAGCGGTAGGAACATACTTGACCAAAACATCACCGATGGCAACTTTTTCCCTAACAAAATGGTAATCAATCTCAATATGCTTTGTACGAGCATGAAACACAGGATTAAGAACGAGATATATGGCACTAATATTATCACAGTAGACCCGAACTGGATGCGGAAGGAAGACGCCCAAGTCACGCAGAATAAAACGTAGCCAACAAGACTCAGCGACAGCATAGGCAACAGAGCGGTACTCAGACTCTGTACTGGATCGGGAGACGGTAGTCTGTTTCTTGGCAGACCAGGAGATAAGATTATCACCAAGATAAACAGCATAGCCAGTGGTGGAACGACGACTGTCTGGACAACCAGCCCAATCTGAGTTAGCATAAATAGTCAGGGAGTCCACAGTGGAAGAACGAAGGAGAAGACCATAATCAAGAGTACCCCGAAGATAACGAAGAATGCGCTTAACCATCTGAAAGTGGCTATCCCGAGGTGAGTGCATGAACTGACTGACTAAAGCAACTGCATAAGCAATGTCAGGCCGAGTGTGAGTAAGATACTGAAGACCCCCAACAATGCTGCGATAAAGAGTCGGATCAGAGAAAAGGTCGCCTGCAAGAGCGGAGGGAGTAGACGTCGCAGAAAGAGGAGAGGCAACAGGCTTCAAGCTCATCATGTCAAAACGCTGAAGAAGCTCGGTTGCATACTTTCTCTGCGAAAGAAACAATCCAAGAGAGTCTCGTGTAGCATGAATACCCAGAAAATAGTGAAGATCCCCTAAATCCTTCATAGCAAACGCCTGGGAAAGACGAGAAATAAGAGCAGTAACGGCAGCAGAGTCATTCCCAGTCAAGATAATGTCATCAACGTAGAGCAAGAGAACCAAGGTGATAGAACCAGAACGGTAGACGAACATCGACATATCAGCTTTGCTGCTAGTGAATCCCAGACGCAGCAAATACGAACTAAATTTCTGAAACCAAGCTCGAGGTGCTTGTTTCAGGCCATATAAAGCCTTCTGTAACTGACACACATGTGAAGGATACTGGGGGTGAGTAAAACCGTGGGGCTGAGCCATGTAAACAGTCTCGGTAAGATCACCGTGAAGAAAAGCATTCTTCACATCAAGCTGTCGGATAACCCACTGACGAGAAACGGCAATAGAGAGAACAGTGCGAATAGTAGCCGACTTAACCACAGGGCTGAAGGTCTCACCAAAGTCAATACCAGCCTGTTGCTTAAACCCCTGAGCAACCAAGCGGGCCTTATAGCGCTCAACAGATCCATCAGAACGTAACTTAACCTTATACACCCATTTGGAACCAACTAGATTTTGTGAAGGATGCGATGGCACTAAAGTCCATGTGCCATTGGCTTGGAGAGCATTAAACTCATCAGCCGTGGCAGCACGCCAAAGGGGATCCTTGGCGGCCTGTGTATAGCATGTTGGCTCGAGAGGAGGGGAAACAACAGACAAGGAGAGAAGAACACGAGGCTTACGTGTACCATCACGTAAACGGGTGACCATAGGGTGACGAGGACAGGGAGGAGGAACACTAGGTGAGGACGCAGGAGAAGAAGAGACCGAGGAAGAGGTAGTGGAAGGAGATTGGACATAGGGAGACACGGGATTCGGGGAAGATGATGAAGATGGTCCTGGACCAGTGGAACGGGGAGGACTCCGGGAGGAGGGTGGTGAAAGAGATGACTCCAGAAGAGGCGGCATGGAGGACATAGTGGTGGTGGCAATAGGTAGATTAGGCGGCATGGAGGACATAGTGGTGGTGGCAATAGGTAGGTCAGTGGGACCGAGATAAGGAGGATGAGGAAGAGAAACCGTAATAGATTCAGCAGCAGACTGGTGGGTACCAGAGGTGGAAGCAGAAGGTAAGGTCGGATAAGGAAAAGAGTCTTCATCGAAGATGACATGACGACTAATATGGATAGTACCAGGAATAGGATCGAGGCACCGATACCCTTTATAATTCGGGGCATTACCTAAAAAGATACATGAGGCAGAGCGAGGATCGAGCTTATGAGCAGCACGATGACCAAGATGTGGAAAACAGGCACAACCAAAAGTCCAAAATGTGGAATAGTCGGGAGAACGACCAAATAGGACCTCATAAGGAGACTTGCGGCGAAGCGTAGGGGTAGGGAAACGGTTAATAAGAAAAACAGCAGTATAGAGAGCATCGACCCAAAAGGAGTGGGGGAGATGAGCAGTAAGAAGCAAAGTGCGAAGTAACTCAGAAATATGACGATGCTTACGTTCTGACACACCATTTTATTGTGGGGTGTAAGGGCATGACAGAGGAAACTGAATACCAGAAGCAGCAAAAAGATGACGGAATTGAGCATTATCAAACTCACGACCCCCATCACTTTGAAACATTTTGATTTTACTTGTAAAAAGATTTTCAATTAGAATTTTAAAATTACAAAAGTGAGTATAGACATCAGATTTAGCACGCATAGGATAGCACCAAGTAAAACGTGAAAAATCATCAACAAAAATAACATAATATTTGAAACCGGTAGGAGAGAGAACGGGAGAAGTCCAAACATCAGAGTGAATTAAATAAAAGGGTACAGAGCTACGGTTCTCAACATGCTGAAAAGGTAACTTGTGTGATCTACCTAACTGACAAGTTTAACAAAAAGAGACAGAACAATCCTGAGACTTGATATTACCACTACGAGACAATTGCTGAAAAGTAGAAAGACTAGGATGACCCAGGCGGCGATGCCAAACATCACTAGAGACGGTACGAGCAACAAGGGAGGACACTAGGCTAGGGGAGATCGGATACAAACCACTACTGGAAGGGGACTGCAGAAGAACATTCCCTGTTGCGTTGTCCTTGACACAGAAACCAGTGGAAGAAAACTCTACCATACAATCATTATCTTGACATAATTGTCTAACAGACAAGAGATTATGAGACAAATGAGGAACATGCAACACATTAGATAAAGTAAGGGGACCAGACGGGGTACGAAACGTACAAGAGCCAACATGCTTAATAGACAAAAGTGCACCATTACTAACTAAAATTTTGTTGGTACCAGTATAGGGAGTAAGGTTAGAAAGATTACTGTCATCCGGAGTCATATGAGCAGAGGCACCACTATCAGGATACCAGGGTATGCCAGAGGTGGCAGCAGCAGACAGGGCGGAAAAAGACTGTGGAAGCTCCGCAGAAATATATCTGTGGTTAAACCGCTGGGGACACGAAACACAAGTGTGACCCAAAATACCACAAAGTTGACATGTCTGACCAAGAGTAGGAGTCGGAAGTAGACCAGGACCCGGAGAGTACTGAAAAGTATGAGGGGATGGGGACGAGTCACGACCATGACGGTCCTTCCCATGTCCGGAACTAGAACCGTGACCATGGGAGCCACCATTACCTTTAGCACCACAATTTTTGAATTTTGAGGAGTGAGAGTGGGCGACAAAGGCATAAGATGGAGAGAAAAGAGAGGGAACAGATGAAGTTGGGGAAATTGGGGTTGCATGGGGGCTAATTGGAAGAAGAGAAGACATATGTGGATTGTTGTGTAAATGAGAGAGAATATGGGGGCTGTTTTGAAAAGAAGAGGAATTAGGCGAAGGGCTATTGTGTAAATTGTTGTTACTGTGCGGGTTGTTAGGAAATATAGTGGGTGGGGTGGGGTCAAAAGGTAGAGAGGTGCTGATTGTGGGGGAACAAAAGATAAAGGGGGGACAAAAGATAAAGGTGTGCTGATTGTGGGGGGGACAAAAGAGAAAGGGGGGTAATTGTGGTGGGGTCAAAAGTAAAAGGAGAGTTGTTGGGTGAATAAGTGGAGATGGGGTGTTGTAATTTAGAGAAATGGGCGGACAAGAGAGCGCCTGCATGAGGAGAGAGATGGGAATACCATGATAGAGTTCAAGGCACGTAATGTTTATGAACTCATTGTATATATTTCTCTGAATGATCTATTACAATAATACAAGCATATGTATATATAGAAGTGAAACGTAACCCTAATACACAGATGGACCGGACTATAACCTATACATGGGCCGGACTATAATTTATACACTAACAAGATAGATAGATAAATAGATATATTATCCTCCAAATATCGCTTCCGCAATTTAATGCACATTTACACCCTACAATCACTGTCATACCTTGTTGTTTGAATGAGCTTATTTCATACTTAAGTTGGTAAAGCCTCGGTGCATTTCCTACAGCAAAACGCTCCTTTAGATCGTCCCATACCTCCTTCGCCGTCTCCATGTAAGCAATACTTGGTTGTAATACTTTATCGATGGAGTTGAAGATTCATGAAATTAACATGGAGTTACATGCCTCTCGTATATATGCTCCTTGCGTACCATCTTCGGGTTTTGGCAAAGACCCATCAACGAAGCCGTCCTTGGCTCTCAATGTATTCAACAACAGACATGATGTAAGAATGCCATCGGGGCTGTCCGAGGGGTGGAGAAGAAATGGTGAGAGGGCCTCCACTGATTTTACTTTGACGAGCTTATTGCTCAACTAAATTGTCTCGTCTATTCTTCGAAGAAACGAAGAAGAGAATTAACGATGTTGAAAGACATTGATCACCGCTCTGATACCATGTAAAGAATAGAGAAGAAAAAGGAGGAGAAACTTTATGTTGTTCTCATTGTGTAAAGATGTATACAAGCTTACAATACATACACCAAAGATGAGGCAAATCTGCCATAAAAAACGACTATTGCATATCGAAAGAAAATAAATATCTACACTAATAAAGCTAATAATATCAGGAAAAGATATACACAAATCTTGCACTTATCAAGGAAAATATTCTATTCCTCAGTATAACTAAGTAGAGTTTATCGATTAATGTTGAACAAATTCTTAAGGACTTTTGGTTACTTTTGGCACTCAATATATATAAGACGCAAACAGTTGTTTTCCAGTGAAGATTGGCAAAACCCGCAATAAACAATGGCATTGAATCTAGTGGATGATGAGGGTAAGTGTTTAATTTTATTTTCTTCTTTGTTGGATTTGGTTTCTTCAAGTTTATCTTATAACCTTTATGTTCCTACTCATTATTTTACCCAAAAATCAATTCATTTTGTTGATGTTTTAAATCTGTTATTTATTTAGTTTTATTTTTTGGGTAAATTTACTATGTTTATAATGTTGTGCAACAATTTTTCAGATGTCACGATGGAAACAAGAGAGGTTTCACCTTCTCATGTTCTGTTCAGAATTGAATCCTTTTCCATGCATGACAAGTATGGAACGGAGAAGTATGAATCCGGTGAATTTATGGCCGACCACTACAAATGGTATAGGTCATTGCTTCCGCTGGTTATGTATTATCTTCTGAGTCTCTCTATACGTACATAGATACAGATAATATTATATATATATATATGTGTGTGTGTGTGTATTTGTTTGTATCCTTTCGATATTTTAATTCTCGTGACAGCTTAGTTATAACTTTCCATGATTCATGCACAGTCAATGTTTCAATTTTATTTTAATTTAATTACACACAATATTTTCTAAGTTAGCATGCAATGGTCATATTGCTCTCATTAGATTCTAGTGGAAATATTGTAAAAGGAAAACAAACTGTATTTTTTCCAGAATTATGTTATCTATGCTGCCAGTGATAGTTTGATTATCTTGTTTGGTTTTGCTCTAGTGCTATGAAATAAAATGTATATGTTTCGATGAAATAAGTTGCTCTATTTGTATTCCTATCATTCCATGTAAACTTTTCTTTTACAATGTACCAATTAATGGAAAATTTTGTTTTCTATCTTTTCTATATTTAAATTTTTTTTAGCATACTATCATGCATTTATTTCGTATCGCTCGAATACGCCTTAACCGATATGAAACACCACATGCCGATATTATCGAGGATACCGTGACTTTAAACCAATAACTTGAGTTGGCGTTTATATTTCACCATACAGGAAACTAATAGTATTTCCCAAAGGCAACAAAACTGGGAAAGGAGACTATATTCTGTATACTTGGCAATGACAAACCCAAGTTCTCTGGCTTCAAGCTGGGAGGTTAATGCTGTCTTCAGCATATTTCTGTTTAATCAGATTTCCTGCAATTATCTTGTCACAAAAGGTATTAACTATTCCAACTGACCATTCAATTCTTTATATGTTATTGAAGCTTATAATATGGTCAGATGGCCAAATTGTTCTCTTTTAATGTTATCTTGGTATTGAAACTTGGACAGGAATAACGCGGCGCTTTCTCTCTATGAAATCAGAATGGGGCTTTTCTAAATTCATCTCTAAGAAAATTTTCACAGATCCATCAAATGGATGCATTGTGGATGACAATTGTGTGTTTGGAGCTGAAGTTTTTTCTGTTAAAAACAAACTTGTCGTTGATCGTTTGTCTATGCTGAAAGTTATTACGCCCTATACGCGTGTTTGGAAAATATCCAAGTTCTCCACATTGAAAGATCATTGGACTTCTGAAAATTTCATTGTTGCTGATCATAATTGGTATCTTATTATTCTCTCCCCCTCTCTTAAGTTATATCTTTATGTGTGGCTTCATCAATTTTGACGGATATTTATTGATAAATTTAGGTATATGTTACTGTATCCAAAAGGACATAAAGAAGAAGTGGGACGATCTGTGTCTATTTATTTGTCTTATGTTGGCCCTAATCCAAAAGTGATGGCTAATTTTAGCATTTGCCTCAGAAACCAGATCAACAGCCAACACTGCAAAAAGAGAGGTAAGTTGTATAACATTTTCAAGTTATTCCTATCAAATTGGCGTTGATAAGTGCAATTAGGTCATTGTTCATTTCTGGGCTTTTCTATAACAAAACGTTGCAAAATAACGTAATGGGTAATGTTTATTTACCCGTTATCGAAGATTAAGCGAGATTTTTTCGTTCACATTATCTCGAAAATAACAATATAGTGTTGCTTGCAGCATCACATTGGTTTTCACCTTCCACCTATTGGGGATTTCCGAAGTTCCTATCACTTGTTGATATGGATGACACGGGAGAAGGGTTCATTGTCAATGACTGTTGCATTCTCGAGATAGAAATCTCTGTGCAAGCCATTGCGCACGGTTGTAAATAATGGTTGTCTTTAATTTGCATTTGACCTTAGTGTTTTGGCAAATGAGTGTTGGTTAATTTGTTAACCTGATAGACTTGTTTTCATTTTTTAAATATGTGCTTCACGATTTTTTCTAAGGTATGAACTATATATATTTTGCTTACATTTATAATCCTTACTGCTAAATTCCCACAACATTGACGACGCAGGCGTTGTTGTTTCAAAACTTCACAAACGTATCAAATTGATAATAACAAAGAAAGATTATATCGAGTCGAGAGAGAACTCTCTATCCTTAACACTAAATTGCCCCGCCTTGGTGGTACGAGTTCTTGCAACAAGTGTCCCAAGATACAACGATATTCTTTTTCTGAAGATTAAACCACTTCAATTTCAGAAAACTACGAACTTAATTTACTGTTGAAATCTCAAGAAAAAGATGAAGATGATTTTATAAAACTCAAGAACACTTAGAGAGAAATATGTTGTGTTTTGAGTTGGTGTGTTTCAAAATGGTTGGAATGGTTGCTATTTATAGGCAAAATCCATTTCCATAAGAATCAATCCACACCATCCATTTCTAAGATCAAATCTTAGCCATCCAAGATGCTCCACCACCTTGAAGTGCTCATATGTCATTCATGATGTATTCATGACATATTTTCCATTAAAATGTGTTGTGTCATTCATGATATATGCATGACATATTAAATAAAATTATATCAAAATATGGGATACACAATTCAAACCCTTCAATTTAGCACTTAATTTCTCATTCGTTCCGATTAGAGAAATTCGAAATGCTAAACTCATCTACTCGGAACGTAGATTAAGATTATCCAATAATCTTAAGTATCCCGGATACTAACGGCGTTCGAATTTCGTACTCAACCACAATTTGTACCATTTTATCCAACAATCCCCCACACGAATGAAATTAATGCAATGCATGCTCTTGAGATTTCGATTGAAAGTTTATCACATCAAAAGAGGTAGCTTTTGGCTTTGAACCTTTCCTAGTGAAATATCATCGGATTTACTAGGCTCTCCAATGAACGTGATGTCTTGAATTGGTCATCCGTTCGTGTAAATCTAGACAACAATATTCACATAATAAACTTTCAGCAGTTTTTCAGTTCTCACGGTTGGGTCCATTTTGGCCGTGGCACCCCCTCTTGGTTTCAGAAGTGTTTACATTTTACTCAATGTTGAGGCGGCCTACACCTCACACTTACATAGGTGACTTCCTAATTAAGAGTATCCTGCCATACTCCACTTCATTTAGACAGTATAGGAATCATTAAAAGTCTGGCTTAACCTTTTGCTACAACTTGCAGGTTGCACTTCTTTATCCTAGGCAATGGGTTTAGAGTTTATTAATTAACTCTTAAGTGCCTCAATGAATGTTCACAACTTAGTTTTCCCATTGAACCATGATCTTGGGATCTCCAGTCAACATGGTTGGGTTTCCGCTATGTCTATTCTTAAATGGTAGACTTTAATCCCATTCCTCTTGATAGGCAGTATATTTGATCTCTAGGCAATCCTTTCGTCAAAGGATCTGCAATATTCTCCTTTGATTTCACATAATCAATGGAAATAATCCCGTTAGAGATCAACTGCTTAATGGTATTATGCCTACGACGAATATGTCTAGACTTACCATTATACATACTACTCTGAGCCCTCCCAATTGCCGACATACAGTCGCAATGAATCAAAATCGGAGGCATAGGTTTTTCCCAACAGGGAACATCTTCTAAGAAATTTCTTAGCCACTCAGCTTCTTCACTAGCTTTATCTAAAGCTATGAATTCTGATTCCATCGTGGAACGGGCTATGCAAGTTTGCTTAGAAGATTTCCACGACACTGCTCCTCCACCAACGGTAAATACATATCCACTTGTGGACTTAGAGTCATTCGTGTCTGATATCCAATTAGCATCGCTGTATCCCTCTATTACAGCTGGATATCTTGAGTAGTGTAATCCATATTCTTTAGTATACTTTAAATACATAAGAACTCTAGTTAAAGCATTCCAATGCTCTTCACTTGGATTACTTGTGAACCTACTCAACTTGCTCATAGAATAAGCTAGATCAGGGCGAGTACAGTTCATGATATACATCAGACTCCCAATGACCCTAGCATATTCTAACTGTGATACGGGTTCGCCATGGTTCTTGCGTAAATGAACGCTCAAGTCCACTGGCGTCTTAACTGGTGCACTATCACTCGGAAGGAACTTTTCCAAAACCGTCTAAACGTAATGAGATTGTGATAAGACTAGTCCTTCAGAAGTCCTCAGGATTTTAATCCCTAAGATGACGTCTGCAAGTCCCATATCCTTCATGTCAAAGTTCTTCTTTAACATTCCTTTAGTATTCATGATAATTTCATGATTACTACCCATTATCAACATGTCATCTACATATAGACACACTATGACGTATGCGTTATGTGTTTGTCTAACATACACGCACTTATCACACTCGTTGATCTTGAAACCATTTGATAACATTGTGCTATCAAATTTTTCATGCCACTGCTTTGGCGCTTGTTTAAGTCCGTATAGCGACTTTACAAGTTTACACACTTTCTTCTCCTTTCCAGGAGCAACATACCCCTCGGGTTGTTCCATGTATATTTCTTCTTCTAATTCTCCGTTCAGAAACGCAGTCTTAACATCCATTTGATGTATCTCAAGGTTATGCAGCGCAGCAATAGCGATGAATAATCTTATGGATGTTATTCTCGTTACTGGAGAATAAGTATCGAAGAAATCAAGACCTTCTGTTTGTCGGTATCCTTTGACTACCAAACGGGCCTTATACTTATCAATGGTTCCATCAGCCTTATACTTTCTTTTCAGAATCCATTTACAGCCTAAAGGCTTACTTCCCTTTGGAAGATCAACCAACTCCCAGGTATGGTTGTGTAAAATAGACTCGATTTCACTATTGATAGCCTCTTTCCAGAGTTGAGCATCTGGACTGGACATAGCTTCCTTAATCGTCCTTGGCTCCCTTTCTAATGTATAAGATACATAATCGGGACCAAATGATTTTGGAACTCTTGCCTTTTTGCTACGACGTGGTTCTTCATCCCCGGGATTAGAACTACTCGTAGACTCATCAAATGTTCTTTTGAGAGGAACTTGTTCATTTCTTTCCTTAGTTGGAAAGATATCCTCGAAAAATGAAGCATTTCTAGATTCCATGATAGTACCTTCATGAATCTCATATATTTCTGATTTATGTACCAAAAATCGATAGGCGCTACTATTAAGTGCATAACCTATGAATATGCAATCAATAGTTTTAGGCCTTATCTTAACTTGTTTGGGTTTGGGTATTTCTACCTTAGCCAAACATCCCCACACTTTGAGGTACTTGTAAGAAGGCTTTTGACCTTTCCAAAGTTCGTACGGAGTCTCACTCCTACTTTTGTGGGGAATCTTGTTAAGGATATAATTGGCGGAGAGGATCGCCTCCCCCCACAAATTCTCAGGTAAACCTGAATTAATCAGCAACGCATTCATCATCTCCTTAAGAGTACGATTCTTGCGCTCCGCTATTCCGTTTGATTGTGGTGAATATGGGGCCGTTGTTTGATGTATAATGCCTGAATTTGCACAAAATTCATCAAACGGTGCTCTGTATTCGCCACCTCTATCACTACGGATAGCCTTTATCCTTTTTCCAAGTTGATTTTCAACTTCTCCTAGCGCTTCATCTTTACTTCTTAGTAAATACACAAACAATACTTTGTGCAATCATCTATGAATGTAATGAAATACTTTTCCCACCTCTAGTTTGCACAAACTTCAAATCACAGATGTCACTGTGAATAAGTTCTAGTGGTGCGGTGTTTCTTTCCACTGAAGGAAACGGTTGTTTGACTAGTTTTGCCTCAACACAAATTCCACATTTATGTTCATTTTCAACTTTAAAAGTTGGTAATAAGTTCAAGTTGACCAATCTTCGAATAGTATTATAATTTACATGTCCTAGTCTGACATGCCACAAATTAGAATACTCAAGCAAATAAACAGAATTCTCAATACTTTTATTGCTTTCATTTTCAATTACAACAGAGCGGATTACATTCATTACATTCATCTTGAAAAGGCCCTGCTCAAGGTAACCTTTTCCAACATAAAATCCTCTCTTTGTTAAAGAAAATCTATCAGCCTCGAAGACTATCTTGAACCCATTCTTGACCAAAGCTGAACCGGATACCAAATTCTTGCGAATCTCCGGAACATGCAGAACTTCAGTCAATGTCAGTTCTTTGCCTGAAGTCATCTTCAGCACAACTTTCCCCATTCCAACCACTGGAGATGTGGCTGAGTTGCCCATAAACAGTCTTCGTCCTTCAGTTGGGGTATAGGACGAGAAGGCAGCCCTATCTGAACAGATATGGCGAGTAGCTCCAGTGTCAACAAACCACTCCCTCGGGTTGTCCACCAAGTTGGCTTCGAACACGACGGCAGTGAGATCAAGATCTGTTAGATCGATCGGCACCTGTTTGTCCGACAGGTCATCGATCATCTTGTTGATACCCTGGACATCATCAACAGCTAGGTGCACTTCATTTTGCACCCGGTTCTTGCCTTTGTTCTGGTTATGGCCAGAACCTTGCCCATGAAACTTGTTTTTCTTGGGCTCTCTACAATCTCTGGCCCAATGACCAGGTTTGTCACAGTTGTGACAGCGGTCTCCCGCCCTTGACTTTCCTTTCCCGGCAGCCTTCTTTTTCTGGGAATTTCCTTGGAATTTTCTCTTCCGGTCAGAACTCTCCGGAACTTCAGCAATGTTTGCCATTGCCTGCACAAGGAGCTTCTTGTCTGATCCCCGATTGTCTTCCTCAATTCTGAGTCGGACAACCAAGTCTTCTAGACTCATCTCCTTTCGTTTGTGCTTCAAGTAATTCTTGAAATCCTTCCAAGAAGGCGGTTACTTCTCAATGATAGAAGCTACTTGGAAGGACTCACTCAGAGCCATGTTCTCAGCATGAATTTCATGTAATATAATTTGAAACTCTTGAACTTGGCTTGTCACAGACTTAGAGTCTACCATTTTGAAGTCTAAGAACTTCGCGACCACGAACTTCTTTAGTCCAGCGTCCTCAGTTCTATACTTCTTGTCCAGTGCCTCCCAGAGGTCTTTGGCAGTTTTTACTTCAGAATATATGCTGTAAAGCGAATCATTCAATCCATTGAGTAGGTAATTTCTGCAAAGGAAATCACCATGTATCCAGGAATCATATGCCTTCCTCAGATCACTATCAGTTGATTCAACCGGGACATAAGGAGCATTTCCCCTTAAGTACCTTGCTTGGTTCAAAGTCGTGAGGTAAAACAACATCTATTGTTGCCACCTCTTGAAGTCAGCCCTGCTGAACTTCTCCGGTTTTTCAGCCTGAACCGGTATAACAGGATTAGCCATTGAAACAAATGGAGGGACCGGAGCAAAGCCAGAACCGGAACCAGGGCCCAGCCCTGAACCAGAACCTAGCCCGGCACCCCCACCAAAGCCAATGCCAAAACCGGAACCAGGACCCAGCCCTGAACCGGAACTAAAACCAGAACCTCCACCGGAGCCATTGATAATACCGAGACCATGAATAGCACCTGGTCCAAGACCGAAATCAAGAGTAGCACCATCAACATTTCCCATATTTTCCATTTGAACAAGTGATAACTTTTGAACAACAATAAGAAAAATTTAGTGTTAAGTTTGTTGTTTCAAAACTTCACAAACGTATCAAATTGATAATAACAAAGAAAGATTATATCGAGGCGAGAGAGAACTCTCTATCCTTAACACTAAATTGCCCCGCCTTGGTGGTACGAGTTCTTGCAACAAGTGTCCCAAGATACAACGATATTCTTTTTGAAGATTAAACCACTTCAATTTCAGAAAACTACGAACTTAATTTACTGTTGAAATCTCAAGAAAAAGATGAAGATGATTTTATAAAACTCAAGAACACTTAGAGAGAAATATGTTGTGTTTTGAGTTGGTGTGTTTCAAAATGGTTGGAATGGTTGCTATTTATAGGCAAAATCCATTTCCATAAGAATCAATCCACACCATCCATTTCTAAGATCAAATTTTAGCCATCCAAGATGCTCCACCACCTTGAAGTGCTCATATGTCATTCATGATGTATTCATGACATATTTTCCATTAAAATGTGTTGTGTCATTCATGATATATGCATGTCATATTAAATAAAATTATATCAAAATATGGGATACACAATTCAAACCCTTCAATTTAGCACTTAATTTCTCATTCGTTCCGATTAGAGAAATTCGAAATGCTAAACTCATCTACTCGGAACGTAGATTAAGATTATCCAATAATCTTAAGTATCCCGGATACTAACGGCGTTCGAATTTCGTACTCAACCACAATTTGTACCATTTTATCCAACAGTCGTAAATATAGCCTTCTTCTCATTCTCGCAGTTCATGTTTTGTATATTAATGCAGAGAACAGTAACTTCCTGAGGATTTTTTCTTGTAAAGCAGCTTTATTCTTTTCCTCTGCTGGGAATCCATTGTATTCCCTTGTGTATTTGGCCAAACTGAAATCTTTGTCTTGTAACTACAGGTCCTAAATTTGGTCACGTAAATCATAACAGTGAATATCCAATTTTTATGGATCGAGGAAAAAGACAGTCAGGGCCTCTCCAATGGAGAGCTATTTTGTAGCTTTTAGCTCCAAAATAGCTCTCCAATGGAGAGCTATTTCCCTGCGCTAAAATAGCGCAGGGGAACAGTGCAGCGCTATATTTAGCGCTGCACTGTAGCTCAGCGCTATTTTTAGCGCTGAGCTACTTTTTTTTTTTAATTTTTTTTTGTCTTTTTTTTCCTTTCATTTTCACCCCCAAAGTTTTGTAATTAGTCATTTCAGCCCTTTATTTCATTTCACACCCTTTCATTTTAGCCCCTTTATTTTGTATTTATCTTTTTTCTTGTTTTTTTCAATTAATGTATATATTATTTTAATTTAACCAAAAGAATAAACATTTAACTAAAAGTAGTACAAAATGCATGTTCCATATAATTTAAAACATTTAAAATCAACTTCAACATAGAACAATGTTACATAAATACCTAAAATTACACAATTGAAAGGGAAACATACATAATACAAGATAAATAGAGCATAAAAAAACAACAATAATTTAAAATGGTGGTAAATCGGATCCACTTCCTCCCCCAAAATGGTGGTAAAAAAACAACTATGTATATAAAGATAAGAAAACCTATCCTGAAGGAAATCTCATCTTATTATCTTAACCGTTGGATGAGTTTTCTTACCATCTTAACCGTTGGATGAAAATCTTATCTTATCATCTTATCTAATATATATATAGTATATATATGTATACATATCTACTATGTATATATATACGTATGTATACATTATTTATATATGTATTATATATCATATACTGAATATATATTATTTACTATGTATATATAGATAAGAAAACCTATCCTGAAGGAAATCTCACCTTATCATCTTAACCGTTGGATGAGTTTTCTGAAAAATCTTAACCGTTGGATGAATATCATCATCATCCAAAATATTATCTCAATATTCTATAAATATATGGAATACTGAATCGATTTCTCATCACTCCCATCATCGACATTGTTTACAAATCACTTCTTTTTTCTCATCTTCAAACTAGGCAAGAAATACAATTTCAAAATGAATTTTGATATTGGGGGTTCTTCTTATGATATGAATACTTCATCTTCATCTTCAACACCATCTCCTCCTTCATCTCCTCCTTCTTATTCTGCTTATGGTGACATGGATAATGAGTTATTCATGCAAAGTCTGGATCACGACGAAATTTGCGCTCAACTTGTGCTGCAAAATAACAATATGATAATGGAATATTATCAAAATTGCCATGGCAACCAATCTTCCAGTCGTCGTGGCTCTGTCCCAGGTCATAGAATGATCAATCGTGATCGTGAAGTAGCAGATCGTAATCTGATTAATGATTATTTTAGCGCTACTCCACGATTTAATGATGAAATGTTTCGTCGGAGATATCGAATGTCTCGAACTTTGTTCATTCGTATTGTTGATGCAATCAAAGTTCATGATGAATATTTTCAACAGCGGAGAGATGGTTTTGGTAAACTTGGATTATCAACTTTACAAAAAACAACTGCCGTGTTCCGAATGTTGGCATATGGTGTAGCGGCCGATGCTACTGATGAGTATGTTAAGATTGGTGAGTCAACCGCAATTGAAAGTTTAAAGAGATTTTGTCGAGCCGTTGTTGAAGTTTTCTCAGAGCGATATCTTAGATCACCTAATGCTAATGATATCGCAAGGTTACTTCACATTGGTCAAAAACGGGGTTTTCCCGGAATGTTGGGTAGTCTTGATTGTATGCATTGGAAGTGGAAAAATTGTCCCACCGCCTGGGCCGGACAATACGCAGGACGTAGCGGATCACCAACTATCATTCTTGAAGCTGTCGCTGATTATGATCTTTGGATATGGCACGCGTATTTTGGTATGCCAGGCACCAATAACGATATTAATGTGTTAGAATCATCGCATCTATTTTCCAATCTTGCTCAAGGTATTGCCCCCCCAGCTCATTATGTTATTCAAGGAAAACAATATAATATGGGATATTATTTAGCTGATGGTATTTATCCAAAATGGTCCACTCTAGTACAAAGTATTCATCAGCCGAGTGGAAGAAAGAAAAAATATTTTGCAATGAAACAAGAGGCGTGTAGGAAAGATGTGGAGCGTGCGTTGGAGTTCTACAATCAAGATTTGCAATTGTTGCAGGACCCGTACGTTTTTGGAGTAAAGATGTGCTACATGACATAATGACTGCGTGTATTATCATGCACAATATGATAATTGAGGATGAACGTGATCTCAATGCACCAATTACAGATGCGCAGGAAACACCAGTTCTAGTTGTTGATCCGCCAGATGAACATCTCCGATTTCAACAATTCCTTGGTCGATATAGGCAAATACAAAACAGAGATGCTCATATTGAACTCCGGAATGCATTAATAGAGCATTTATGGGAGCAACTTGGTAATGCACAAGACAATAGTGAATAATTTTGTCAAGTCCTTTTCAATCATGTTGTAATATTTTTAATTGATCAAATATTATGTTTGTTTTGTATGCTTATTTTATATGAACGTTTTTTTATGTAAAATATAAATGTACGAAAAAATTCGGTCTTTATATTATTGAGTAATTTTTAATTATACTTTACAAAATAATGAAGTAGTTTAATAAATTTCAATTATTTAATATTATTATTATTAAAACTCTCAAAAATTATTTACTTGGATAAATATGTAATACAAACATAAAATTTGGGGTATTTGTGAAATATGAGAAATATTATAAATGAGGTGTAAAAATATTATTATTATAATGAATAGTGATTTAGAGCAGAATATAGAGCAGTACATTGGAGTTAATGTACTGTAGCAGAGCTAAAATAGAGATAAAGCTGGAGTTATTTTAACTCCCTACATTGGAGATGGCCTCAGAACTCAGAAATTGAAAATATTCCGACATTTTATGATACGTGTTATTTTTACCTTTCAATTTGAAATTTTTTCAAATTAGATGATCATGTTTACCAATGCATGCCACTTTCCATCTTTTTTTACTCTTTCAATTTTTGGTGGAATTTGACTTAGTATTACAACTAATTAAACGTTAAAGTTTATGTCCATAAACAGTCAATTTCACAAAGGTTATAGTCACAATTTTACCATATATATTTTCGTTAGATATATTTTTACCATTTTTCTTCTATGTTTCCTTAGGACTATATAGTCACAATTTTACCGTATATATTTTCATTAGACTTTAATAGGGTGGAATAGTCCTTCCCTTGCAATAGGCCTGACAATGGATAAATATTATGTATATCCAAATTTTTGGGTTTGGACACACACCCAAACCAATCATTGAGTTTACACTCGGACTTGGCCCCAGACCCAACCATTACATCTAAGCTCAAGCCCCATAAATCAATACCTACCTCTATCCCTCATCAAACTCTACTATCTACCTCAAACTCTACTATCTACCTCACTAGATGCCCAGCCCTTCCCTCAATTCTCCCACATTCAATCAGCTGCCGCCAGCATCGTCTCTCTACCATCGATAGCTTTCGACTTCCTCCGCCATCACCCCCACTCCCATCTAATCCTCAACCATCGGCACTTCCTTCTCCTTTCCTCATTGGTGCCTTTTCACTACTACAAAAAAGCCCTATTACAGCAGTTCGACCCGAACCACTGTCATAGGATGTCAGAAATTTTTTTTTAAAAAAGAAATAGGGATACGACAGTGGTTTGATCGAACCGCTGCCATAGTTACGGTCTATGACAGCGGTTCGACCGAACCGCTGTCATAATATTTCAGAAAACAAAAATGAAAAAAAAAAAACGATATGACAGCGGTTCGTCGAACCGCTGTCATACAAAACAATGAAAAAAAAATAGCATATGACAGCGGTTCGTAGCTGAACCGCTGTCATAGGGGGCCAGGTTTTTCACTTAACCCGGCCGCCCCCTTCTTCTTTCTCTCATTCTCTCTCTCTCTCTCTCTCTCAACTCTCTCACTATTACACCCGGCCCTCCACCACCACCCCACCACCACCACCACCTCTCTCTCTCGCGCTCTCTCTCGGTTTCTCTCTATATTTCTCTCTCTCTCTCTCGGTTTCTCTCTCTCTCTCTCTTTACTCGACCTCTCTTCGGCCGCCGTCCACCGCCGCCGTTCGCTCCCCTCTTTCAGTATCTCCCTCTCTCTCTCTTTCTCTCTTTCTTTATATATATATATGTGCATATATATATATATGTACATATACTATAATATATAACTCTTTCTATATATATATATATATATATAAGGACCCCGCCTCAGCTGCCGCCCCGCCGCCGCCATTTAGTGGGTAATTTTTTGTAGATAAATTTATATATATATATGTATACACACACACACACACACACTTAGAGTATAGAGCTTGAGTTAGATAAATATTTGTGTATGTATTTATTAAACATGGTTAAGTAAAAGTGTTTATTAATTGAGACAATTTTATTTTTTCAAATTAAACACAATGGTAGTGAGCCCAATACTAGTATGATGGTGAACCTAGAGGGTTACACACAATACTTAATTAACCTAATGGTAGCAGCTTCCACTTTTATGTGAGAGGTCTTGAGTTCAATTCCAGGATGTCACAAATTGTGACATTTTCTCTTTATTTGGAGTTTTATAGGGTCTGTGTGATCCATGATTAAAAAACTATTGGCCCCGCGGTATGTCGGGTCAGGGTATTTCCTTCGTCTAGAATTAAAAAATAATTATACTTAGACAAATCTATTGATTAACTATTTTAGGAAATTTAATTCAAAGTAGCTGAATTAAATATATTGGTTAATTGAATTGGGGTTGAATGCATAAACCCCCTGTGTTATATCAAAAATACAAGAAACTCCCCTGTATTAATGAGATAGTTTAATCACCACCTTGTGTTCTTAAGAAGTTTTGTTTTCCACTTGTATTAATATGCTCATTTGTCATTTATACATTTTTCATAAAATATAAAAGGTAGAAAGTGCTATTTTATCCAAAAACACACATATTAGGTTGATTGAACCTTTTATTTCATCCAATCATTAAAATAGATTAAAATCGTCTCTTCCTTTTCCTTTTTTTTTAATATAATAAAATGTCACTTTAATTATAATATATATATTTAAATTGGCGTACATATTTCTTTTTGTCAAATGAAATGAGTTATTTTTATGTGGTTACAAAGTTTATATGAAGTCTTTTTTCATTGCTTAGACGAAAACAAGGAAACAATTAAGGCTTTGTTTGGATGGGTTTACAAAGTTTATATGAAAGTCATTTCATTTTCTAAAAAAATGTATGGTTTTTTTGCTTGCCGTATTCTTTTATCCGAACGTAAAACCCAAAAATGCACAAAAAAGGGAGAAAAAATTTGGAAACAAGAAAAAAAAATGATTTTTTTTTGCGTATGAAAAAAGTGAAAAAAGTAGGTGTCCAAATATACACGTTTGGTGAAAACAAGGAAAAAAAAAGCAGCATGTGTTTTTGAAAATGGTTGAAATTTTTTAGTAACCACACAAAAAAAGTGATGCGTGTGAAATGATTGAAAATTTTTTTTCTTGTAATTTTTCTCCTTTTTCGATTAGATGAATATTATTGTAACCACATAAAAATGATTTGATGTTGAAACAAAAAGCAGCACTATTTTTTTTAAGATAATATTTTTTTTCCTTGATTTTCTCCCCTATTTCGAGAACCACATAAAATGGAGAAGGAAGCGGCAAGCAAAAAAGCAGCACTAGAGCAATTTTTTTAAGAAAATAATATTTTTTCCTTGTTTTCAGAGAGAAGATGGTGATGGGTGGATGAGAGAGAAATTAAAAATAAACTCATTTCGTGATATAAAACAAAAAAAATATATGTAACAATTTAAAAATATATATATATATATATATAAATATTATACATATATATAAATTAAAGATTTAATAAATAAAAAAAAGTGAAATCATATTATTATCTAATTACCCCACTTTTAGTAATTTTAAATAAATTTAATTTTCCCCCTTTTATTTCATCCAATCATTAAAATAGATTAAAATCAATATAATAAAATGAAATTTCTCGAGATTGGTTGGATGGGTTTTCATTTCTTTTCTAAAATGTAAAACGTGTTTTTTGATAAGAATGAAAATAGGTGTGTTTGGTTGTAAAATATTTTGAGTGTGATGTGTGAAATTATTGAAAAGTAATGATTAGATGATATTATTGGATTTGATGTGAATATTGATGAGAGAGGAGAGAGAGAAGATGGTGATGGGTGGATGAGAGAGAAATTGTGATATAAGTGACAGTTAAAAAATAGTGTAAAGTGTGTATTTTCATTTTCAGATTAAAATAAAAATGAAAAAAGTATAATGAAAACACAAACAAACAAAGCCTAAGGCTATGTTTGGTTATGTTTTGGGATAATATTTTGGTGAGAATTATTGGTGAGAAATTTATGGGGACACGTGCGTGTTTGATGAGATTGTGTTTGGTTTTATTTTGGGAGTTGGTTTTTTGGGTGGGGTTTTTTGTGAGATAATATTTGATTTTGTTTCCAAAGGGAACAAAAGTTACTGTAGCAGTCAAATCATGAAACTTTTGTGTTAGAGAGGAGAGAGAAGAGAGAGAGCACATAGAAAGAAAGAGGTGTGTAGGGACAAAGTAGGTGTGGAAAGATGAAAAATAATTATTATGTTTTTTTTGGACCAAAAAAGTAGTGTGTTTTTGACCAAATATTTTGTGAACCAAACACAATTTGGTGAGAATTTTAGATCAAACATGATATGGAAACATATCCAAACATTGCATAAAGACTTCTCAAAAAACCTTTATGCTTTTCCTGAATGAATTTAAACTAAACATTAATTAAGTAGAGTTTATCGCTTATGACACTCAATGTATATAGACGCAAAGTTGTTTTTCAGTAAAGATTGGCAAAACCCGCAATAAAAAATGGCATTGAATCTGGTGGATGATGAGGGTAAGTCTTTATTTTGATTTTCTTCTTTGTTGGATTTGGTTTCTTCAAGTTTATGTTATAACCTATATTGTTCCTACTCATTATTTACCCAAAAATCAATTCATTTTGTTGATGTTTTAAATCTGTTATTTATTTATTTTTATTTTTTGGGTAAATTTACTATGTTTATAATGTTGTGCAACAATTTTTCAGATGTCACGATGGAAACAAGAGAGGCTTCACCTTCTCATTTCCTGTTCAGAATTGAATCCTTTTCCATGCATGACAAGTATGGAACGGAGAGGTATGAATCCGGTGAATTTGTGGCCGACGACTACAAATGGTAAGGTCATTGCTCCCAATTGTTATATATTTCCATCCTACTCTCTCTCTCTGAATGTACATAAATACATATTGTTGAAATGTTTTTATTTATTTAGTTAAGTTTCTATAAATAGCTTTGTAATTGTAATCTTCTGATTAGTTGTGAAATGAAAATTGTTTGCAACACTTTTACAATTCAACATGGTATCAGAGCTTGGGAATTCCTCTCAAGATTCTTCCGCAAATTCCTTTGAAATTCTTCACTCTGTGTTCAATTTTCTGGAAATTCTTCGCAATTTTGACTCGATTCTTCATCAAATCGATCATTCGATTCAATTTCAATCAGTTAATCGGCAGCTTCACCCGTTTAATCGGCGATTTCTGTGTAGAATTGACAATGATAGATAATCTATTATTCTCTTACACAACTAGAACTAACAATTAGATTTATATGCCCACACATATTAGATTTATAGGCCCATAAATTTCACAATTATTTACTTCAATTTAGCTCTTCATTAGAAAACCACGTGTGACGCACGTGCTTGTTTCTAGTGTGTGTATGTGTGTGTATGTGTATATATATATATATCTGTGTGTGTGTGTATTTGTTTGTATCCTTCCGACATTTTACTTCTCGTGACAACTTAGTTATGACTTTCCATGATTCAGCACAGTCAATGTATCAATTTTATTTTAATGTAATTACACACAATATTTTTTAACTTAGCATGGAATGGTCATATTGTTCTCATTAAAATTCTAGTGGAAATATTGTAAAAGGAAAACAAACTGTATTTTTTCCAGAATTATGTTATCTATGCTGCCAGTGATAGTTTGATTATCTTGTTTGGTTTTGCTCTAGTGCTATGAAATAAAATATGTGTATATATATATATATATATATACACACATATGGGCTTCCTAATTAAGAAGGGGTTCAAAGAGTTAGTACTCTGGTTGGATGCAATAAATTGCTCTATTTGTATTCCTATCATTCAATGCAAACTTTTCTTTTACAATATACCAATTAATGGAAAATTTTGTTTTCTATCTTGTCTACAACTTTCTTAATAGTTTAGAATTTTTTTAGCATACTATCATGCATTTATTTCATATGGCCCGATAATAAATCCCGATACGCCGCGGCCGATATGAAACAACACCTGTCGATATTATCACCGATATTGCGACTTGGAACCATGAACGATGAGTTGGCGTTTATATTTCACCGTACAGGAAACTAATAGTATATCCCAAGGGCCACAAAAATGGGAAAGGAGACTATATCTCTGTATACTTGGCAGTGACAAACACAACTTCTCTGGCTTCAAACTGGGAGGTTAATGCTGTCTTCAGCATATTTCTGTTTAATCAGATTTCCTGCAATTATCTTGTCACAAAAGGTATTAACTATTCCAACTGACAATTCAATTTTTTATACGTTAGTAACATATTATTGAAGCCTTTATTATGTTCAGATGACCAAATTCTTCTTTTTTAATGTTATATTGGTATTGAAACTTGGACAGGAATAACGCGGCGCTTTCTCTCTATGAAATCAGAATGGGGCTTTTCTAAATTCATCTCTAGGAAAATTTTCACAGATCCATCAAATGGATACATTGTGGATGACAATTGTGTGTTTGGAGCTGAAGTTTTCTCTGTTAAAAGCAAACTTGTCGTTGATCGTTTGTCTATGCTCAAAATTATTACGCCCTATACGCGTAATTGGAAAATATCCCAGTTCTCCACATTGAAACATCGTTGGACTTCTGAGAATTTCATTGTTGCTGATCAAGAATGGTATCTTATATTTCTCTCTCTCACTCTCTTTATATCTCTGTGTGTGGGAAAATTCTATGTTTTGGTCTCGGTCCAGTATACACCATTGGATTGGGGGGTAAATGGGTAAAAGCCCCCCTAGTGGGGGATCCAATGGTGGATACTGGATGGTCTAGGTCCAGCATAGAATTGCCCCTGTGTACGCCTTTGTCAATTTTGGATTGAAATTTCTTGGTAAACTTAGGAATATCGTACTATATCCAAAAGGAATTAATGAAGAAGAGAGACGATATGTGTCTATTTATTTGTGTTATGTTGGCCCCAATCCAAAAGTAATGGCGGATTTTACCATTTGCATCAGAAACCAGATCAATAGTCAACACTGCAAAAAGAGAAGTAAGTTGTATAATATTTTCATGCTATTCCAATCAAATCCGCTTCGCAAAATAACGTAATGGGTAATATTTTTTTACCAGTTCTCAAATATTAAGTGAGACTTTTTGGTTCATATTATCTCGAAAATAACAATAAAGTTTTTCTTGCAGCATCACATTGGTTTTCATCTTCCTCCGATTGGGGATTTACCAAGTTCATATCACTTGTTGATACCGATGACGGTGGAAAAGGGTTCATTGTCAACGACTGTTGCATTCTCGAGATAGAAATCTCTGTGCAAGCCATTGCATACGGTTCTACATAATGGTTTCCTTTAACTTGCATTTCACATTAGTGTGCGACTGTTTTGGTAAATGATTGTTGGTTAATTTGGATAACAGGTTACTGCAGTTTGAATTTTTGTTGACTTGGTAGACTTGTTTTTGTTTTTTAAATATGTGCTTCACGTATTTTAACTGAGGTATGAGCTATGTATTTTACTTACATTTCTAATCCTTGTTGCTAAATCCCAACCCCACACCGTTAACGACACCGTTGGAACTATAGCCTTTTTCTCATTCTCGAGTTCATGTTTTGTATGTTAACGCAGAGAACTGTAACTTCTTGAGGATTTTTTTCTTGTGAAACAACTTATTTCTTTTTGGCTGTTGGGAATCCATTCCCCTACCCTAATATCTTCCTCACTTAGATACCCAACCCTTCCCTCAATTCTCCCACACTCAGCTGCCGACACCGCTAACCGCTTCCAATCCTCAGCCATCAGCACTTCCTTCTCCTCCTCTCTCCGCTGCCTTTTCATCCTCTCCTCGCCCCCACCACCTCTTCCTCCTCTTCTTGTTCTCGCCACCCCCGGGCTGCCGCTCCTTCCTATTCCCTTTATCATGTGGCCTCTCTCTGGCGCGTTTCTCCTCCTACTCGACTTTTCCCCCGAACACTCTCCATTACCAAAACTCCTCCTCGATCCCTCCTTTTGTCCTACCACACCGCGTGTCTCCTAGTCCCTTGTGATTTGTTCTGTCCCTCTCTGTCGCCGCCCCTCCCTCCTTCGCTCTCTCTATGTCAAGAATTTATATGTATGTATATCAAATGTAATCTATCTTATACATATATCATAATTTTTTCTAATATATATTTATAAGAAAAAAAGAGTTGAAGAAACCTTTTTCTTTCTACGCCCCTTTTCGATAATTTGTGTACATTTGTTATATTTTATTCAAGTCTTTAAATAATACCAATTTACAGTAAGATTTGATTGTTCACGTGACCTTCCAAGATTAAGGCTAAGCAATCTTACCCAACACTTACCTAGAGGTCAAGAAAATACAACGTAAATTCGACTCCAAAAGCTTCAGACTCCATGATTGATTGGGGAATGATATTACTTCAAATAGCTCGACCGCACGCCTCCTGCATTGTCGCGTGTTTGCACCGCTACCACCTTTTTGTTCCTTTAATGTGATACCCAACACAAAAATTTACATCCACAGATTTCCAACAATTTCAGCTTTCTCATCATAAAAATTTCATCTCAAAAACCACTCGAGAAAAGGGTGAACCGGGCTTTCAAAGTTGATCTCCCGAGAATGCAAATTTTATGTACATCCCGGAACCTTGTAACCAATGCTTCTTCTGTCCGCATTACACCATTGAGTTTGGCAAATCTTATACCTATAAGCATCGACGCTCAAAGGGACTCCCAATGGTGGTCTCTATTATGCAATCAGACATCAGGAAGGCTGGTTTCTGGTTGCAACAATGTGAATGACAATTTTTTGGTGTGAAAACAGCGTAGTGGCAGCGATGCTTCTGAGGTTGATAAAGGACTATTTCAGTATCCTTTTACAGAAAATCTCATAATAATAGAATCTACACTCAAAGATCTTTCTATTGATGGTCTTGCATGTACAATCAACCAACGAAAAGGGTAGTTTTTTGCCAAACTAAAATTGAAAACAATTCTGAAAGCTAAAACCTCGGCATTGACAATGGTGGTTTAGGTGATTCTTTAGGGCATTTTCCAATGAATGCATAAGCTCTACATGCAATAACATTCCTAACCAGAACAAGTCTATTTATTCTATAATTCCAACCCACAAAATCAAATCCTTATTCAATTAAACATGCATTTAGAGTATGAAACTAAATTGGAACTAGAAATGTCAAATTACTCACTTTCTCCTTGCATGTTTAACTAAACACAAATTCACCAACTAATTACATCAAATCAAACATGGAACCACTGATATACACTTTATTATGCAGTAAGATCATTCAAATTTGAGTTTGGTTAACCCAAACCCAAGACAAAGTCAAAATGCAGTCAAGTATCATCTTCACAACACTTAGCTCATGCATGTAAAAACTCAATCACAATCTTTCAAATTAAGCAAATTAAAGACTTATAATGTCACGCACCAAAATTTACACTGTAAAGGGTTCAGACTCGAGGCATAAATTCTAATAAAATTATATCTGAAATAAAGTGTATGACAAAAATCCTTTAATCAGGTTCTTCTGATAAACATAACTTCACATCTTAAGAAAAAAATACTCTAATGAAAACTTAAGACTGGGAAAAACTAAACACCAATGCCTAGCCATTACAAAGAGAAAATCTTCATAGATCACTCGGCTCCTGATGAGTTTCCATGCTCTCGCCTAAAGTGATCATATATTACTGGAAGGAAGGAAGGAAGTAAAACATAGAGAGTACGTGAGTAAAAGAATCAGTGAATGCCCGATGTGCGTGATGTATTTATCAAATACATATTGATTTTCCAAAACCTAAGCATAAGTAAAAAGATGTTTTACTAAAAACAAAAATTCTTTAGAAAGATTCAAACTTGAAGTAGAAGATTTCGGACTTTCATAAATATCAAAGAGATAGAGAAATATATTTTCATCCAACTTTCAAAGTAGTAAGCAATAAAGGAATTTATAATAAAAATCGATTATGATGATCAAATAACCGAATTACTGATGCCAGACAACCTTATGACTCCCAATTGATAGTGATAGACCACCTTATCACTCTGGGCAACAAGCGACCTTACCAAATTGAAACACATGCTCGAGTACATGTGGAATAGATACTACACAACACAACAACAAATGGCTTCTGTTTGCATTGTGAGGGAGTGGGCTATGAGGACTCGGGGTTCTACCAGCAAGTCCGCTACTGCCCGGCGGTACTCTTTGTACACCCGAGCCAAGTTGGATCCAACTAACAGAAACAAATCAGAATAGAACCATACTAGTCATTGATCATCATAAACCAAAAAGATTTAAAATTGTGGAGAGACAGATGAGTTATTTTTAAAATATTAATTCAACAACTTCAACAATTTTCTAAAAGAAAGTTAGTCTTCAAAAATAGAATTTTGATACAACATAGAGCACTAATCGGCAATCCCATTGGAGCACTAAATTCTAAGTCATATTACGCGGATCTTAATTTCTAAAGTTAGAGCCCTAACATCTAAACACATGACTATATGCATATATACACATATATATAAACCTGTATTAATCCAGCGCTAGCTACAATAACCATAGTATAGTAATAAAATAGGTCATCCATATCATTAACCTCTGGTTCATCTCGAGGTCTCTATCATTTCCCTACGGTGCCAAATTTTGATTGTCCGTCTAACCAAAAGGAAGAAAGAAAAATTCTATCAACACCTAATCAAGAAAATTAAGGGAGCAAAGTAAAGAAACAATCATAAAGGAGCAGAATTCTAGAGAATTTATAACTTAAAGATTTTAGGTAAAGCATCCCATGAGTAACTCACAAACTAAAGTTCGTACGTCCTTAAATATACTGAAATCCAAACTAGATAACTTGCAAACCCATGTCATATCCCATCATTCACAATCTAAGGAACCTAGCGTAATTAGGGTTGTTCATTCGATCTGTTTGGTCCAAAACCGAATCGAAATTTCAATTAACCAAAATTTTGGTTTTTTAAAATTTCCAACTGAAAACCAAACGAAACAGAACGGTTCGGTTAAAAACTGAATTTTTTCTGTTCAGTTTTTGGGTAAACCGAAATTTTTAAATAAATAAATAAATAGAACAAGTTTTACATCGAAGCGGCGAGAAGGAGAAAGGAAACGAGGGAACAACAAGATCAGATTTCTTTAATAATCGTTGCCCATTTCTGTAACCGAACAATTTCTTCTATTATGATTCAAGCTGAAATCATAAACCCTAATCTAGAATTTGGGGAATATTTCTGTAACCCAACAATTTCTTCTATTATGATTCAAGCTGGAATCATAAACCCTAATCTAGAATTTGGGGAATATTGAATCAAGAAGATAGAAAACTATAAGAGTTGAGAGAGAATTGAATGAATTTGTTTTAATTTTCTAGATAGCTTTCCAATTCAGTTCACATCCGTATTTATACAACAATTCAGCTTCAAATCCAAGCTAATTCAGCTAACATTTATACAAAATATCTCTAACTACTTTTAACTAACTCCTTTGCCAGGTGTCATGCTCTGATTAGCCCTTCCTTCTTTAGCTATTATGCTTGAAATGACGCCGTCTTGATTATTTTTTTCAATCCCGCTTTTATAAATGACATGCGTTTTTGAGCTTCTTTGTTTATTTTATAACTCGTTTCTTTCATTTTGGTCTTTGCATTTTCATTTCTTTGGCCATAAGAACCCTTGCTTTGAGCTAACATGACATTACCCTCCCCTTGAGACAAGTCTTAACCACATGACTTAATTGAGGAAAGAGTTGGGTAATCTAGTAGTAATCTTCCCATGTGGCCTCAACAACTGGTAAATGAGCTAACTGGATAAGTACTTGCATAATAGCTGTATTGTTCCTTTTAATCATCCTCCTGGCCAAGATTTTAATAGGATGCAACATGACAGTGTCCGCCTCATCCAATACTGGTAAAGTGGGAGAAACCAGGGTAGAGCTACCCACACACCTCTTAAGAAGAAAGACATGATGAACTCTAGACTCACGAGGTATAGCCAACTTGTATGCAACTAAACCAACACATTCAATAATAGAAACGGGACCTGCATACTTAGGACTTTACTTCCAAACTCTACTTGTATGTAGAGAGAGCTGTTTGTAATGTTTGAACTTCAGATAAACCATATCCCCAATCGGAAATTGTCTCTCTTGTCTGTTTTTATCAGCATAGAACTGCATTCTTCTTTGACCTTTTTTTAATTGAGTCTTGATGTATTCAGCCATGAACTGCCTGTCTTGAATCAATGCTTCCACTCCCATAACAGTGGTTGGCATAAAAGCCCCCATGCCCAACTGTGGAGGTTTGTAGCCATACAAGTCCTCAAAAGGGGTAAGGTGGAGAGTATGGTGATAAGAAGTGTTGTACCACCACCACCAAGTAAAAGCCATAATGCCCATTTCATAGTAAAATATCCAGTCATATATCTCAAATAGGACTCTAAGCACAGGCTAACTCTCTCAGACTGCCCATCAGTTTGAGGGTGGTAAGCAGTACTCAAATGCTGCTCAATGCCCACCACCTGGAAAAACTCCTTCCAGAACTTATTTGTAAAAACTCTATCCCTAGCACTGAAATAGGTAAGCAATGTAGCTTGTAGATGTTATCTAAAAACACAATAGCAAGGGAAGAGACAGAAAAAGGATGTTTGAGGCTAGTAAAATGGCTATACTTGGAAAATCTGTCAACTATTACCCATATAGTATCTTTGTTGTGGGATAGGGGTAATTGTTCTATGAAATCCATGGTTATATGCTCCCATGCTTGGTTAGGTACTGGAAGTGGTTGTAAAAGACTCGCAGGTGTAGAGTTCTCATGCCTTTACAACTTTGACATTCATGGCAATGAGATATAATCTGCACTAGACCCTTGATCCCTGGCCATAAGAAAACTAATTGGAGTCTCTGAAAAGCCCCTTAGAGCCCATTATGGCCCCCCTATACTGGAAGTATGAAAGAAGGATACTACTTTGTGTCTTAAATCAGAGTTGGTCCCCACATAAAGTTCCCCTTTGAATCTAATAATACCATATGAATATGAGTAAACAGAAACATCAAAGGGACAAAGAGTTGCATGTGTGATTACCTTTTAGGCTACCAGATTTCCTTGATAGCTCAACTACTATTCATCTAGCCAAGTAGGTTGGATAGAAGTGATAAGGGTACACTCCCCTTCATGAGCCCTTCTAGACAAAGCATCAGCCACCTTATTCTCACTCCCCTTCTTATATTCAATTTTGTAATCAAATCCCAATAGTTTTGTCATGTGTTTCTATTGTAAGGGGGTGGAAATCTTCTACTCTAACAAGAATTTCAGACTTTGTTTATCTGTCCTTACAGTAAACTGGCCATGCAGAAGGTATAGCCTCCATTTATCCACTGCAAGTAAGATTGCTAAGAATTCCTTTTCAGAGACTGATAAGCCTAAGCTTTTAGGTCATAGGGCCTTGCTTAAGTAAGCTAAGGGATGTTTGTTCTGAGTTAGTACAACTCAAAGTCCAGAGTAGCAAGCATCAGTTCCACTATGAACGGTTGAGTGAAATCTGGTAGCTGTAGTTTCCACTATGAACGGTTGAGTGAAATCTGGCAGCTGGAGTACTGGAGCAGTGACCATGGCTGAGGAAAGCTTGTTCTGCCTCTAGAGTCCATGTAAATCCCCCTTTTTTTGTTAAATTTGTAAGTGGCTTGGCTATAACCCCATAATGTCTTACAGACTTCCTGTAATAACCTGTGAGTTCCAAAAAACTTCTCAAAGCTTTAACATTCTTTGGCACAGGCCAGCTACTCATCCCTTTGATTTTTTCAGGATCAGTTCTAACTCCCTTGTGACTGATAATATGGCCCAATTAGTCAATTTGTGACTTGCCAAAGGCACACTTGGACTCTTTAGCAAGCAGTTGGTGCTCCATCAATCTGTTAAAACACTACCCTAAGGTGAACTTTATGAGTCTCCATATATGGGTTGTAAATCAATATATCGTCAAAAAAGATAAGTACATAATCCCTTAATTCTTTTCTAAACACATGGTTCATTAATCCCTGTAAAGTTGTTGGAGCATTAGTAAGCGCAAAGGGCATAACCTTGAACTCAAAAAGGCCTCATGGTTACAAAAGCAATTTTGGGAATGTCTGTTTCGTGTAACTTGATTTGGTGGTAACCAGCTCTTAAGTCAATCTTAGAGAACACATTTGACCCTCCCAATTGATCCAACAAATCATCAATCAAAGGGATTGGAAACTATCCTTCACAGTCATGGAATTGAGTTTTTTTGTAAGCTACATAGAATCTCCATGTTCCATCTTTCTTTTTCACTAATACCACTGGTGAAGAGAATGGACTATTACTGGGGTGGGAATATTCCACTCTCTAGCATTTTTTTCACCAGTCTCTCAATCTCCACTCTTTGCAGGAAGGGATACCTGTATGCTGATTGCTTAATTGGCTCCACTCCAGGTTTGAGGGGTATTTTGTGATTATAAGCCCTATTGGGATGTAGAGTTTTTGGCTCTTCAAATAATGATTTATATTCTTGAAGTAATGGTTTTAATGTAGCTTCCATACCCTCTCTAGTGACCTCTACTATGGCTTTAATTATGCACAGACACCCCATCATGGCTTTTCCTCCTCTTTTCATAAATTTTTTAAGATGTTTTCCGCTCATCATTTTCAGGGTGGCTTCACTGTGTGTACCCTGTAATGTGATTTGGTTTCCATTATTTTCAAATGATATCCTTTGTGTCCCAAAGTCAAAAGTGAGTAGTCCCAACTTCTTGAAAAAATCCACTCCAATCACCATATCACACCCTCCCAACCATAGTAATCTTACACTAGTTGAGAATTTGTGATTACCCATAGTCCATTAAAACGGAGGGCACCTTGAGTTACATTCTACCTTGCCCCGATTTGCCATTGTCACCATTAGTGAGTTAGTGTACTCAACTTCACATTTTAACCTATTGGCAGTCTCAAGGTCAATAAATGCATGTGTGTTTCCAGTATCAATCAAGATTGACAGCTCCTGATTTCCCACTCTCCCTGTGAGTTTGATGGTGTCATGGGTAAACTGCCCATGCAGTGCATTCAGGGATATATGGATCTCCTCACATACATCTTTTTTTTTCATTTTCCTCCTCACTACTCTCCATTTCCTCCCCCATAATCGCAAAGATTCTTTTACACTTATGGCCAATGTGATAAACCTCATCACAATTAAAGCACAATCCCTTCTTTCTCCTTTTCTCCATTTCAGTGCTGGACAATTTCTTAATGGGAGGATATTTCTCAGGTACCATTGGTAGTGTGGATTCACAGCCATACTTGACTCAGACTTCCAAATCTTTGGATTATTTGGTATGTAAGGTTTGCTCCCTCGTTTTGACCCCTTGTTAACAGCCTCTAAAAGTCATTCTTACTTCCTAGCTAAATGCATAGCATGTGATAGAGTTAATGGAGTCAACATTTCTACCATAGGGGCTATGTCCTCTTTTAAGCCACTTGGACTAACTTTTAGTGAAATAATCCTCTGATAACTGCCTATTACTGCTCACCATAAAGGCTTTTAGCTCCTCAAACTTAACTATGTATTCTTCAACACTTCCTACCTGTATCAACTAGTTGAATTGCCCAATTAAGTTTCCAATTCTACTCACAGAGAATCTCTCTATCACTAGCTCAACAAACCTTACCCATCCAATACCTTCCTGCCCTCAATGTTGTCTAGGTACTAGTGATCTGCACAACCTTCCATATGCATAGCAGCAGTGACAATTTTTTCATGATCACTCTCAACTAATTCATCATAAAATATTTTTGGCATTTCCGGATCCAAGTCCTAGGTTCATTTCCATCAAATTTAGGGAAATCTAACCTTGGCATCTTTACATTACTCAGGTTCTGTACTTCATTGTTCCTGGTTGGAGTTATTGGTGTACTATTTCTGTGGTTTGAATTGTGATTGGGATTTGAAGATTTTCAATGCTTGTGGAACCTTCAAGTTCTGATCGTGTTTTCGTCATTTGATTTCGGTAAGGATCGAGTTCTGGGTACCACTTGTTACGATTCAAGCTAGAATCATAAACCCTAATCTAGAATTTGGGGAAAAGTGAATCAAGAAGATAGAAAACTATAAGAGTTGAGAGAGAATTGAGTGAATTTGTATTAATTTTTCAGATAGCTTTCCAATTTAGTTCACATCCGTATTTATACAACAATTCAGCTTCAATACCAAGCTAATTCAACTAACAATTATACAAAATGTCTCTAACTACTTTTAACTAACTCCTTCGCCAGGTGTCGTGCTCTACTTAGCCCTTCTTTCTTTGACTATTATGCTTGAAACGACACCATCTTGATTATTTTTTTCAATCCCACTTTTATAAATTACATGTGTTTTTGAGCTTCTTTGTTTATTTTACAACTCGTTTCTTTCATTTTGGTCCTTGCATTTTCATTTCTTTGGCCATAAGAACCCTTGCTTTGAGCTTACATGACATCTTCTTTGAGACTTCGACCATTATACATAAACCAAACACCCCTTTAGTTCTTTCTGTAGAGAAATGACCAAGAAAAAAAGAGTAGCAGAGAAGAGGAGACTAGATGCTGCAATTGCAATTTGCAAATCTATTCGGAATTTTAGGGATTTTCTCTTGCTAAGAGATTAAGAGTTTTATTTCTATAAAATAATAAAGAAGAAGTGTGAATTCAGGAAAAAGAAGAGATGGGCACCGTTGTGCGCGTGAATGGAAGACAGAAGAAGATTAATTAGGGCTTGTAGTTTGAGTTTCTCCTCCCACATAATATGGGAATCATGATTCTAAATTATACTTTTACTTGTTTATTTCGTTTTAATTGTATACATATAATATAAATATTTATATATAAATATCAAAAATTTCGGTTTTTGGTTAACCGAACCTCAAAATTGAAAACCAAACCGAGAATCGAATTTTTCTAAAAAAAAAATAAACCGAAAGCCGAACCGAATTTTTTGATTCAATTTCGGTTGAAACTGAATTTTTGGGTTTCGATTCAGTTTGGGCGGTTAATCGAACCGTGCACACTCCAATTCCTAATTCAGTGCTACAATTGCAATAAATCATCGTTTGGTCAGCCGTCCAAACAATGGTCTACCACAATTTAAGCAATGAAAAACGCCATATCCCCGACCATATTACAATCTCAAACTCTCACTTCATATCTAAAACCACAGTCCGAGGAACCTATCTCGGTATAGCTCAGGCACTAGCCTAAGCTCTGATGCCACTTTGTCACACAAGGAAACTTACTACTAAAAAGGGCGCACACTCGAGGCATGAATTCTAATAAAATTATATCCGAAATAAAACGTATGACAAATATCTTTTAATCAGGTGCTCCAGATAAACATTACTTCACATCTTAAGAAAAGATACTCGAATGAAAACTCAAGACAGGGAAAAACTAAACGTCAACGCCTTGCTATTACAAAGCAAAGATCTTCATGGATCACTCGGCTCCTGATGAGTCTCCATGCTCCTGCCTAAAGTGATCATCTATTGTCGGAAGGAAGGAAATAAAAAATATAGAGTATATGAGTAAAAGACTCAGTGAATGCCCAATGTGCGTGATGTGTTTATCAAATAGATATTGATTTTCCAAAACATAAGCATAAGTAAAAATTGTTTAAAAAAAAAATCTTTAGAAAGATTCAAACTTGTAATAGAAGATTTCAGACTTTCATAAATATCAAAGAGAGACAGAAATATACTTTCATCCAACTACCATTCAAAATTGTATGCATTAAAGGAATTTCAAATAAAAATCGATTATGACGATCAAATAACCAAATTGCTGATGCCAGACAATCTTATGAGTCCCAGCCAATAGTGACAGACCACCTTATCACTCCAGGCGAAGAGCGATCTTACCAAATAGAAACACATGCTCGAGTATATGTGGAACAAATACTATTCAACACAACCACAAAAGGCTTCTGTGGTGCATTGTGAGGGAGTGGGCTATGGGGACTTGGGGTCTAACCGACAAATTCGCTACTGCTCAGCGGTACCCTTTGTACACCCAAGTCAAGTTGAATCCAATTAATAAAAACAGATCCGAACAAAACAATACTAGTCATTGATCATCATAAACAAAACAAATTTCAAATTATGAAGAAACAAATGAGTTATCTTTAAAATATGAATTCGGGACATAAACATCCTTCATAATTTTCTAGGAGAAAGAAATTTTTCAAAAATAGATTTTTGATACAATATATATATATATATATATATATATATAGAAACTAAAAATTGAAATTTACGTAGATATATTCCCTCCAGTTTTCAAACGATACTATTATAGAGTTAAAGGGGCACTCACAGAATACTATAACCTCAAACTTGATCGGATGTCGAGAAGTCGGTTACGCTACATGTTGTGGTGAAGTAAATAACATTTCAAGCTTAACTGCATGAATACCTAAAAATTCTACCCTTGATACTCCCTCTTCCTAACTGAACTTATCCTACTAAATATGGCAAGATGCACAAAAAAATAGAATAATATAGACATATAGGTAATTTATTCAAACAAGACTCAAGTAAGCCACAATTTGCGTAGTTTTGTTGTAGAATTTCTTGTAAATTATGAAAATCAGAGTTTTCTCTGCAACTTTGGAGAAACACAAAAATTATATATTGGAACATGCCATAAAAATTTAAAATTTAATTGAAATGGTTGTCCAGACAGATTTTCAAGACTGAAAATATTTTTTCAAAGTATTTTATAAAATACCCTGTTTTATCTAAATTTCCCAAATTTTGACACAAACTTTCTAATATATGTATATGTTTGTATAGTAAAGTTTTCAGAATAAACAAAAAATCTTCATGGTTGTCAATTAAGCCCAAATCAGTAGCATTTTTCAATCCCGCCAAACAGACTGGTAGCTTCACTTCAAGAATTTTTAAAAAAATTCACATAACTCCATTCTTTACCAAATTCAAGAGAGAGGCTTACGACACAGATACAACTCAATATCATCAAGCTAAACACTCACTTATCACCCGAACAAATCTCTCATCTTGTCATTTATCATTTTTAAGTTTCTCTCTCTTCTTGTCTCACATATCCCACAACCCCCAAACTTGTTTCTTTTTGATACCGGGGGTGTAATGATTCCAAAGCCAATCAGAAGTTCCATTTCATAGCCTAGTCGAGAGAACCATATTTTTTTATATATATATATATATATAAATATCTCTCGACTATTTAGCCAACTTTCAGTTCTTCATCTCATCCCCTCTTTTCACATAAAATCCAAACCTCCAATTATTTATCATAAGCAAGAACAACACCACCTTCTATACCACTAATCAATGAGCTTCAATACTTAAAACAAAGTGTATACCCAAATAATTATCAAATGATATGAAATTCCATGCTCTCTCAATTAGGAATTAGACTTTGTTTTTCTTTTAGACTAGAGGGTGGTTGGCATGTCTTATGAAAGAAAAGCGAATGGTGGTTTCTCGTATGCTTAGCACACTCCATTCTTATCAATAAAGCTCAAAGCAAGGTCTAGAGATTATGCAATATAGTGAAGGCTAAATATAAGGCTAAAGACAATGAAAGATGGCCTAAATCATTTCATGACTTTGCACAATCAATACACACTTCAAAGTCGACAAAAGTGAAAGTTCAATGCTTTACATCCTCAAAAAATTCACATAATCCTGGCTAAAAAGGCTTTCAAGGTATAAAATACGATATGTTGATCAAAGACGAAGGATTTCATCTTAGATAAAGTGGAGACACTCAAACAAATCATGCTCCAAGCCAAGATATAACAAAACACGAATTTAAAACTCAACAAAGCTTTACATCCTAACACCAAATCAAGTATGACATTTAATAAATGAATACAAATTGTGCTTAATTGCCACATCATAATTAAATTGGGACGTCTAACCCACCCCCCCAACCAATCTAGCACATTGTCCCCAATGAGCGGGCATACACATGTAATAGTAAGGGAAAGAAAGACGTCCCTGATAGATGAAGCTAACGGATGTCCAAGTAGTGAATGAGCAAGAAGGCGAAGAAGCTGCCAATAAAACCTAGCCATCTGAAGATAGAAAAAACAAGAAGAGACAAAAGTATTCATCATAACAACTTAGCACACACTAGAGAGAATAATAAAAAAAAACAAAAAAAAAAAACACAGAAGCAAGAAAAAAAAGCTGAAAAGAAATCCAAAATACAATGCTTTCAAGGGAAATCAAAAGAAACGCAAGAAAAACCGAGAGGCAAAGCACAAGAACATTGTCCCGAAGAACAACATGCTTGTGGTTAACATCTCAGGGGCTATCTAAGCGGCAACATCATCATCAACGGGATCAGCCCGCGGGCGCGAAGGAGAGTCCCAAATAGGCGGAGCAGGGGGAGAGCCTGAAAGATCGGGGGAGGTATTGAGCCAGGTGAGAGTGCTAACTTGAAAATCCCAAAGGCGTTTCTGGCGTCTCTCATATCGGAGCATCGAATTAGTCAAGTCAATCCGTAAATCTGCAATCTCCCCCGGGGTCTGATCAAATCCTTCATTCATATCCATCTTCAACTCCTTAAACTTGTCCTCTAAGTTCTCGTAACGAGCAGTGCTAGACGGAGGGGCGTTAAAGGGGTCGGTGGCCTCTCGCATGTCAGGATGGGCATCATAAAAATTGTCATCTGCAGCCTGGGGCTTATTCTTCTCAGGTATACTAGAATCAATTAAGTCCCCCATGGGCTCCACATAAGTGTCAGTAGGAAGAGTCCGGACTCCAGATTTCTGAGCGAGGGCTGTAATCAAGTGAGGGTGAGCTATGTTTTGCGTGGTGCTCAAAGAAATAGATTCCTATAATGACTTGTTCAACACATGAGCTAAATCGACGCTGAGGCCACTCATAATGGCATAGATAAGGGATGCACGCTTGGTCAAAACCATGTTTACTGATGTCGTAGGGAGGATACGAGCTATGATAAAGTGATACCACAATTTAGCTTCGGTCACAAGGGAAGCACGACGAAGTTTGACCGGAATGCCCCGAGTTCGAATCCAAGTGGACCCGGGCTTACAAATCATCTGAATAATATTCTCCCAATCCGGCTTGAAGTGCAAAAATTGCTCATTCATGAGAAAAGGAATCCCGAACAGCTCATCAATAGTCCTAATGTCAAACTTAACCCACACATCTCGGACTTTGACCAGATCTTTCTTAATGCAATCAGGCTTGATAGCATTTGCATAGAATTCGCCAACAATGGCTAGAATAGCATGTGCAGGGGAAGTAACAAATTTGGTCCAATGCCGAGCCTCAATCTGATCTAAAATGCACTGATACTTGCGAGAGACCTTCAGACCTCGCTCGAGTATGAGTTTCTTGCCCGCGAATATCGTGAGATAGCGTTGAGAAGCCTCAAAACTAACAAATTTTTGTTTATCGTAGTCCTTGGCGACGGGCAATGGAAGGGGTGGCGGAGCCTGAGAAGAAGAACCCTCGTTGGCCTTGTGCTTAGAGCGACTCATACTGGCAAAGACAATTATACATGCTCACAAACAATGCACTCACCACAAACCCACAACAATTAATAACAACAATTCCAACTCCTCCAACACGTATGCTTAAATCCACAACAAATCATCAACGAATACCATAACCATCAACTAACGCTCAACAACCAACATAATATAGCAATGAAATCTCGAATACAAATATGAGCCGACAAGGCGTGCAATAGTCGAAGTAAGCAAAACAGGACAAAGCTCTTACCGAAATCAACGAGAATGATAACGAAGAGGAAAGGACACCCAAAAGAGCCCTGAAGAGTCGAAATCTACACAATAGCACCCTAAATTTTCAGACCAAATGGACAACTAGCCCCCTAAATGCTGAAAAGCGACCACAGAGCCCTCGAAACCGGAAGAAATTTCACAAACAGCCCCTATATGCAGAATATTTGCACAAATCGATCTCCAAGCTTAGGAAATCAAACAAAATCACACCATAATTGGAAGATATGGAACAAAAATCGGCCAAAGCAAGAACCCTACCCAAAATCACATAAGGACACCCAAAAATCGAAAATAAATCGGTGGAAAAGAGAGGGAAAGGCCAAAAATATGATGGGTAGGGGTGATTTGGAAGAGTTGTGGTGAAAAATTGAAGAATTTGGGGTGGATAATAGGATTGAGGCGCGGGTAAGGGGTGGTGAGAGTGAACTGTTGAGAGAGAAAGTGAGAACACTGTTCTTGGGGGTGGATTTTAGTGGCAAAAATGGAAGGATTCCTGGATTTCTGGACCACGGTCCAAACAGTGTAAGACTGCGGTTCAGGACTGAGGTCTAAGTCTTGCAGGACCGCGGTCTGATGCCATTTTTGCTCCAAAATCTGGATCTCTGAAATTTTAGACCACGGTCTGAGTCTTGTAGGACCGCGGTCCAATGTCATGATCTTGAACAATCGAATTTTTCAATGAAAGAACGCAATATCCATGACGGCATGATTCCCTGAAACGATAAATTGAACTAAAACAAATGAAGAAAACAAAAACGAAAAGAAGAAAACAAAAATGAAAGAAAGCATGTAAAAACGTGGGTTGCCTCCCACAAAGCGCTTGTTTATAGTCATTAGCTTGACTTTTTGAGTGTGGGTCACGGAGATGGATCGTGGAGCGGGACGGTTTGCTTGTCCTTGCTCCATCCTTGATGAGAATAATGCTTCAATCGGTGCCCATTTACGGTAAAAGCGCCCTTCACTTCGTCAGAAATATCAATGGCTTCGAATGGAAAAACCTTAGTAATAGTGAAGGGCCTCGACCACTTTGAGCGGAGTTTTTCGGGAAAAAGGCGAAGATGAGAGTTGTATAGAAGTACCACATCCCCAACCTTAAATTCCCGAGGTGTGAGACGTTGGTCATGCCATTTCTTAGTTCTTTCCTTATACAACTTCGCATTCTCATAAGCCTCACGTCGAAATTCATCAAGCTCGTTGAGTTGGAGCAACCTGTTTTGACCTACAACTTGCATATCAAAGTTAAGCATTTTGATAGCCAAATACGCCCTATGCTCAAGCTTGACGGGAAGGTGACATGCTTTCTCGAAAACGAGACGGTAAGGTGACATGCCTATAGGGGTTTTAAACACAGTTCGATATGCCCAAAGGGCATCATCTAACTTGAGAGACCAATCCTTCCTAGAAGAACTAACCATTTTCTCTAGTATGCGTTTAAGTTCCCTATTTGACACTTCAACTTGTCCACTCGTTTGAGGGTGAGACGGAGTAGAGACTTTGTGAGTGACACCATATTTAGTTAAAAGAGCATCAAAATGCTTGTTCCGAAAATGGGTGCCACCATCGCTAATGATTGCTCGGGGAGTGCCAAAACGAGTAAAAATATGCTTCTTTAAAAATCTTGTCACTACCCGAGCATCATTAGTTTGCAAGGCTTCGGCTTCAACCCACTTTGACACGTAATCAACTGCTACTGGTATGTATTTGTGGGAATGAGAACTAGGAAAAGGACCCATAAAATCAATTCCCCACACATCAAAAAGCTCACATTCTAGCATATTATTTAAAGCCATCTCATGCTTTCGAGAAATCTTACCAACACGTTGCCATTTATCACATGATGCAACAAAAGCATGACTATCTTTAAATAAAGTAGGCCAGAAGAAACCTGACTGTAGCACCTTGAGAGCGGTCTTAGTGGGTCCGAAGTGTCCACCAACGACACCATCATGACAGTGGCTTAGAATGGACATTGTCTCCTCAAATGGAACACACCTCCGGATAATCCGATCTGCACACACCTTAAACAGAAAGGGATCATCCCACAGATAGGAATTTCTTCCTCTGATGATAAGTAAGATCTGGAGGAAGTTCCTTTGTGACAAGATAATTTTCATAATCAGCATACCAAGGGTGGGGTCCATTAACGATAGCATAGAGATGTTCATCCGGGGAAATCTTCTAATATTGGTGTCTCATCTAAAGTATCTACCCGATATTCCTCAATTCTAGATAGGTGGTCCGCTACAACGTTTTCTACCCCCTTTTTGTCTCTAATCTCTAAGTCATATTCTTGTAGCAACAGAATCCATCGGATTAACCTAGGTTTGGCATCTTTTTTAGAGAGGAGGTACTTAAGAGCCGAATGGTCGGTGTATACAATCACTTTATTCATGACAAGGTATGAGTGGAACTTATCAAAGGCGAATACGACAGCTAGTAACTCTTTTTCAGTAGTTGCATAATTCTGTTGTGCATCATTAAGTGTTTACTAGCATAGTAAATCGTTCGAAATACCTTGTCCTTGCGTTGACCAAGGACTGCACTGACTGCAAAGTCGCTGGCATCGCACATTATCTCAAATGGGAGGCTCCAATCGGGTGCTACCATCACGGGAGCCATGATCAACTTTTCTGGAAGAGTGTGAAATGCCTGCAAGCATGAAGCATCAAAATCAAATGATACATCTTTGATGAGGAGGTTAGACAGAGGTTTAGAAATATCTGAGAAATTCTTAATGAACCGTCTGTAAAACCCAGCCTGACCCAAGAAACTCCTCACTCCTTTGACAGATGTGGGAGGAGGAGGAAGTTTCTCAATTACTTCCACTTTAGCGGGATCCACCTCAATGCACTTTTGTGAGATACGATGGCCCAAAACTATGCCCTCCTGTACCATAAAGTGACACTTCTCCCAATTTAAAACAAGGTTAGTGTCCTCACATCTCTGTAAAACCAATGACAAATTAGTCAAGCAAGCATCAAATGAAGATCCAAAAATAGAGAAGTCGTCCATGAATATCTCAATAAAATTTGCAACCATGTCATGAAAGATAGCCATCATACACCGCTGAAAGGTGGTGGGTGCATTACAAAGCTCAAATGGCATTCTTCTATAAGCAAATGTACCATAAGGACAAGTGGAAGTAGTTTTCTCTTGATCCTCAGGTGAAATAGCAATTTGATTATATCCCGAATAGCCATCTAGAAAACAATAAAATTCATGTCCCGCTAACCTTTCTAGCATTTGGTCAATGAAGGGAAGTGGAAAGTGATCTTTTCTAGTAGCATCATTCAATTTCCTATAGTCAATGCACACACGCCAACCCGTCATCGTACGAGTTGGGAGTAACTCATTTTTCTCATTAGAGATAACAGTTATTCCTCCTTTCTTTGGCACGACTTGGGTTGGACTTACCCATGCACTATCAGAAATAGGATATATGATACCTGAGTCAAGCAATTTAATCACTTCCTTTTTCACTACCTCTTACATCATTCGGTTTAATCTCCTTTGAGGTTGGACTGTGGTCTTGTAATTGTCCTCCATTAAGATTTTATGCATACAAATTGCTGGACTAATTCCCTTAATATCTGCAATTTTCCAGCCGAACGCTCTCTTGTGCTTCCTCAACACTCGCAAAAGTTTTTCTTCCATGCTTTCTGTCAAAGATGAAGAAATAATCATAGGTAAGGTTTCTGAAGTATTAAGGAAAGCATATTTTAAATGAGAAGGTAGAGGTTTGAGTTCGAGTGTCGGAGGTTCTTCTATAGATGGCTTTGGTGGAGAGGCTAGTGGGCGGTCTAAAGATTCGAATCTTGGTCGGTAACCCCGCTTATGATGCGGATTGGCTTCTAGGCTAGCCAATGTCTCTTGTAAATGGTCCACGTCGGCCTCTTTGTCCGTAGGACCAATTAAGCATGTCTTTAGTGGGTCATCATAACTGTGAAGCTGAAAATACTCAACAAAGGCATGACCAACAATATCAATTCGAAAACAAGTGGGAGTAGGGGAAGGGTGCCTCATTGCTTGATACACATTGAAAGTAACATGATCATAACCTACTCTTAGTATGAGCTTACCATTAGCTACATCAATTAAAGCTTTACCCGTATTAAAAAATGGACGACCCAAAATAAGTGGCATCTCGACGTCTTCTTCCATGTCCAAAACTATAAAGTCCACCGGAAAGATGAACTTATCAACTTTGACTAGTACGTCTTCTACCATCCCCCGTGGATACTTAATGGATCGATTCGCCAATTGGAGAGAAATTGTGGTTGGCTTTGGTTCTCCGAGTCCCAACTTCCTGAAATGCGAGAAAGGAAATAGATTAATACTTGCTCCTAAATCACAAAGAACTTTAGAGAAAGTAAGAGAGCCAATGGTGCAAGGGATCGAGAAACTCCCTGGATCCTTAAGCTTAGGGGGAAGCTTATTTTGAAGTATTGCGGAACATTCCTCGGTGAGTGCAACGGTGGCATGTTTCTCAAGCTTGCATTTGTTCGAGAGAATTTCCTTAAGAAACTTAGCATAGCTTGGCATTTGAAGGATAGCATCTGAAAAAGGAATGCTAATGCGCAATTGTTTAAACATTTCTATGAATTTAAGATATTGAGCATCGAGTTTCCCCCTTTTTAGTGCAAGAGGAAAGGGTGGACGAGGCTGCACTGGTACATGAGCTGCATAGGACGCAGAGTCGAAGCCATCCGAAGCAGGCAGTTGGACCGCTGTCTGATCATCATTGGACCGCGGTTTAGGACCGTGGTCCACTTCTGAAAAATTTGACACTGGATTGTTGGACCGCGGTCTGAGTCTGATTTCTGGGAATTTTCAGCATGTATTTCTTTACCACTTTGCAATGCGATGGCCTGAATCTGCTCTTTCGGGTTCTTTTCTGTATCGCTATGGAGTGACCCCGGTGTTCTACCCGAAAGTTGACTTGCCAATTGTCCCAATTGAGTTTGTATGTTGCTCATGTTAATTTCAAGGTTGTGGCTCCTCTCATCATTTTTCTTTATATATTGGAGCATCAATTCCTCAAAACTCGGTCTCTTTTCTTGTGGTTGGGAGCCTCCTTGTTTGTGAAATGTGTTGGGTTGAAAACCCCCTTGGCATTGAAATGGCGGTCTATCAACGTGTGTTTGAAATCCGGGGGGTTGCTTCACCACATTGTTGTTATTACTCCATGAGAAGTTCGGGTGATTTCTCCACCCCGGGTTATACCTTTCAGAAAATGGGTCGTTTTGTGTCCTATTCACTACCACAAAAAAGTCCTATTACAGCGCACCTATGGCAGCGGTTTTGAAAACTGCTGTAATAGGGGGTACTCGGTTCGGACCTATGACAGCGGTTCGAGCCGAACCGCTGTCATAGGGGTGCCAAAAAAAAAAAAAAATTGGACTTTTGGCAGCGGTTCAGCCGAACCGCTGCCACAAAGTTCACTTTTGGCAGCGATTCGGGCGGAACCGCTGCCACAAGTGCACTTTTGGCAGCGGTTCAGCCGAACCGCTGCCACAAAGTTCACTTTTGGCAGCGGTTCGGGCGGAACCGCTGCCACAAGTGCACTTTTGGCAGCGGTTCGGGCAGAACCGCTGCCAAAAGTTGTCAAAAAAAAAAAAATAAATTTTTTTTTAACTTTGTGGCAGCGGTTCTGCCCGAACCGCTGCCAAAAGTTCAAAATTTGGGCGGGTTTATTTCAAACCGGCCCCCCCTCTCTCTCACTCTCACTCTCACTCTCTCACTCTCTCTCTCTCTCTCTCTCAACTCTCTCACCACCACCACCACCGCCGACGCCCACCTCTGCCTCTGCCGCCGACGCCGACGCCGCCCACCTCCGCCGCCGCCGCCGCCGACGCCGACGCCGCCCTCCTCCGCCGCCGCCGCCGCCGCCGCCGCCTTCCATTTAGTTTTGGTATTTTTTTTTAGATAAATATACACACACACACACACATAGAGTATATATAGATGTATGTATATGTGGGTGTATGCATATATATGTGGGTGTATGTATATTTGTGTATGTGTGGGTGTATTTATATTTATGTATATGTGGGTGTATGTGTATGTATATTTGTGTATGAATATTTGTGTATGTATATATGTGGATGGGTGTATGTATATTTGTGTATTTATATTTGTGTATTTATATTTGTGTATATGTGGGTGTATGTGTATGTATATTTGTGTATGAATATTTGTGTATGTATATATGTGGATGGGTGTATGTATATTTGTGTATTTATATTTGTGTATATGTGGGTGTATGTGTATGTATATTTGTGTATGAATATTTGTGTATGTATATATGTGGATGGGTGTATGTATATTTGTGTATTTATATTTGTGTATATGTGGGTGTATGTGTATGTATATTTGTGTATGAATATTTGTGTATGTATATATGTGGATGGGTGTATGTATATTTGTGTATATGTGGGTGTATGTGTATGTATATTTGTGTATGAATATTTGTGTATGTATATATGTGGATGGGTGTATGTATATTTGTGTATTTATATTTGTGTATATGTGGGTGTATGTGTATGTATATTTGTGTATGAATATTTGTGTATGTATATATGTGGATGGGTGTATGTATATTTGTGTATATGTGGGTGTATGTGTATGTATATTTGTGTATGAATATTTGTGTATGTATATATGTGGATGGGTGTATGTATATTTGTGTATTTATATTTGTGTATATGTGGGTGTATGTGTATGTATATTTGTGTATGAATATTTGTGTATGTATATATGTGGATGGGTGTATGTATATTTGTGTATATGTGGGTGTATGTGTATGTATATTTGTGTATGAATATTTGTGTATGTATATATGTGGATGGGTGTATGTATATTTGTGTATATATATGTTCATGGGTGTATGCATATATGTGTATATGTTAATGGGTGTATTTGTGTATGTGTGGGTGTGTGTATATTTGTGTATGTATATATGTGGATGGGTGTATGTATATTTGTGTATATGTTGATGGGTGTATGTATATTTGTGTATGTGTGGGTGTACGTATATTTGTGTATTTATGAAAATATTTCTCGGTTGAAATTTTGCGGTGTTGGAATGACACGAAATTCACAAGGTCATAGAGAAACGGCATTCTGAACAAAACGCAAGACTTTGTCTTGCGCTCTCGTGATTTTAGCTATCCAAGATCGTTTAAGGCCTCAAATACGTGTTTTATTACAAAAATACGTATTTATGTAATAAAACGCGTATTTGAGGCCTTAAACGATCTCGGATGGCTAAAATCACGAGAGCGCAAAGCGTTTTGTTCAGAATGCCGTTTCGCTATGACCGTGTGAATTTCGTGTTATTCCGACATGGTAACATTATAAACGATAAAATAAAATTAAAACAAAATAAATATACCACCCTATGGCAGCGGTTCAGCCGGAACCGCTGCCATAGGGTCCAATTTTTATTTTTTTTTTAAATAAATGACCCTATGACAGCGGTTCTGCCGAAACCGCTGCCATAGGGTCACCCTATTGCAGCGGTTTCTATAGAACCGCTGTCATAGGGTGACCTATGGCAGCGGTTCCGGAACCGCTGCCATAGGGTTTTGACCTATGGTAGCGGTACCTATGGCAGCGGTTCAAAACCGCTGTAATAGGCCCAAAAAAACCGCTGCTATAGGTCATTTCTGTAGTAGTGATTCGAATTATGCACATAATTCGCATGTTCAACACATTCGGATTGATAAGATGGTCTACCATGTTGACACTCCGTAAGGTGATGACTTCCACCACAATTTTCACACAACGTTTGCACTTGGTTTACCGACAAATTCATAGTATCCAATTTCTTGTGCAATAACTCTACTTGATTAGCTAGTGAAGTGGAAGCCTCCACTTCATAAACTCCACTTGCCTTCTTTGGAAGTATTACTCTCTCAGTAGGCCATTGGTAGTTATTTTCCGACATTCTATCGATCATATCCCAAGCCGCTTGTGGTGGTAAATTCATGAGTGAACCACCCGCAGCTGCGTCAAGATGAGTGCGAAGGCCGGGTCCAAGGCCTTGATAAAAGATGGTCACTTGAGTCCAAACTGCAAAACCATGGTGAGGGCATTTTCGGAGAAGTTCCTTGAATCTTTCAAGTGCTTCATAAAGTGACTCCCCTTTAATTTGTCGAAAACCTTGTATCTCAATCTTGATAGCGGCTGTTTTCCCCGGTGGAAAGTACTTACTCAAAAACTTCTCCACCAACTGGTCCCAAGTATGAATGGATGCAGTTGGCAATGAGTCTAGCCAAGCTCTTGCTTTATCCCTCAATGAGAACGGAAAGAGTCTCATTCTAATAGCATCATCGGTCACTCCATTTTGTCGAAATGTGCTGAAATAGCCAAGGAACTTGGTGATATGAGCATGTGATGCCTCATCCGCTGCACCCCGATATTGTTCATTGGAAATGAGTTGGAGGATAGCCGGTGAAATTGTAAAATTGTTTGCTTCTACCGTGGGTAGTACAATAGCACTAGCGGCTCCATGAACAGTGGGTTGCATATAATCACGTAAAGGGCGAGGAGCTTGTTCTTGTCTTTGTGCTAAAGTGGCAGCAACCGCGGCTTGAATCAAAGCTTGAATTCCCGGGTCCTCTAGATTGATGGGATTGTTCCCTTCCATTGCCTCAAATTGATTCTCGTTTTGTTTTTATGCTCGTCTTTTTCTATTAAAAGTTCGCTCGATCTCCGGATCAAAATCTTCAAGGTCTCCTTGAGATGTGCGGGTCATGCACTACTCAAAGAGATCTACCTAACAATAGAATCAAAAGAACCAAATTTAAAACTTAAAAATAGCAAACCAAAATGCAAAAATAGCAACTTAGTCTTAGAATAGATAAGTGAATTACAATATCAAATAACGCAATTGCCCCTGCAACGGTGCCGAAAACTTGACATGTGTGATTCCTAGCAAGTATACTAGGTCGTGCAATGTAATAAAGTGGACTATTAGCCCGGGGTGTATCGTCTCCACAGGGACAATTGGATTCGATGCTCGTAATTGCTATATCACCTAACTCTAGGCTAAATCAAATTATAAGATGATAGATGGTTGAACTATGAAAATAATTAGAGACAACTATATGATAAACAAGGTATTATATCAAATGGAAAGAGATGATTGGGCTATGATCCTACTATGTTCTATCTTATGTTCATAAACTCTAAATTACCCGGATTTTTAGAACACTCTTGTTATGGCGAAACCCCCTAATGTATTCATTACTCAATCTCTTGAAAAAACGATCCTATACTAGTTAACAACTTCCCATATCTCTATAGCGAAGGTTGAATTAACTAACATGCATTAAGGTTCAAAGGGATTCCTTGCTTACGAAAATCCTACATTCACTCGGGTCATCTTATCACAAAAAGCCACACAACGCAATTGATTCTATCTCTAGTCAATTGTTACGTTATGATATGTGATTTTATGATCTACCTTTATCTATCTCCTCTCGGTCTCAAGACAAAGCATTAAATCAAACACATGGTGATCAAGCATGTAAAAGCATTAAGCATAAAAATCAAACATGCAACAAGAATGTAATAAATCCGGAAACTAGGAATTCATTAAACACAAAATATCACAAAGTATTCACATAACCCAACCACAAGATACTTAGCTCATACTTGCAACAAAAGATAATTCAATATTTCCAAAAGACATAGTTGATATACTAATCTAAGAGAAAAAGTTGAGTTACTCCCTATTACAAAGTGTGATTCCAAGATTCTATGATCAAAATGACTCTTCAAGCTTCCTTGGGACTTGTCCTGGCTTCCTTGGGACTTGGAGAGCAAGAATAATCCTTTTGGTAAGTGAAAAGTCTCTCCAAAATGGCAGAAACGGTGGACTAAAACTAGGGCACGGGAAAACGGACTGCGGTCTGAAACGTGGCAGACCGCGGTCCACTTACGTGCAAGACCGCGGTCCTGAACCGCAGTCCTAGACTGCGGTCTAGAAAGACAGATTCCAGTTTTCACTTGCTTCGCGCCTTTTCTTCGGCCTTCTCACTCAATTATCGATCTATTTAACTTGAATCCCTGCACACATGAAATGACAACAAATCAAAGCAACATGAGGGATTATCATTACTAAACTATGACGAAAATACCTATATAAAGGGGGTAAATAATCGTAAAATGTGAACTTATCATCTCCCTATATAAATATATATGATTTATTCATTTCAGAAAAACACGAATTCCACAAGCATCTTTCAGCATACTATTGATAAAATGATTATATGCGTTTTAGGTACTTTCTCCAGTTAAGTTCCAGTGAGGAAGGAGCAGTACCAGAGAGTGCTTGGAGTTTTGAGTGACATACACGAGTGGTCAAGTGAAGCATTGGAGTCGAGTCTCACATAATTCCCTTTTGGAGTCATTTGTGGATTTACCATCTGGTTCCACCATTCGGTTCCAAGGGTGTAGTAGAGTGACACTCACTTCATCGTACTAAGTGTGTATTGTCCTTTTACATTTGTAGTGACTGAATCCACCTCTGTGATTCAGCACTTAATTTTATTCATTCATCTTCTGTAATTTCTTTTCCTTCTAGATTTTGTCTCTGGAACTTACAAAGTTCCAGTGGTATTTTATTTCAGTATTTTTCAGTTAAATCTTTTAGTACTTTATCATTCCGCTGTGCATTCTAGCACAATTTTTAATACCCTAATTCACCCCCCTCCCCCTCTTATGCAATTCTTGAGTTACAATTGGCAACAGAGCCAGGTGGCTCATTTCTAAGGGTTTAACCACCCGAGTCAAAAGATCTACATGGCCGCCTATATTTTTGATATGTATGGAGAGGGGCACTCTCCCTCCCGTCCACCACCCTTCGACGGTTCAAATTATGCCACCTGGAAGAACCGTATGGAGGAGTATTTTATTTCCATTGATTTCAAACTTTGGAAAATAGTCATGAAAGGACCTACAATTCCAATGAAGAAAGTTGATGGACAAAACATTCCAAAAGATTGGGATGACTTTAACAACAGTGATGAGAAAATTCTACAAATGAATGCAAACGCTAAAACATCTTGTCATGTGCTCTGACTAAGGATGAATACAATCGAGTAAGCACTTGTATCTCAGCCAAACAAATGTGGGATATGCTACAAGTCACATACGAAGGTACCAGTCAAGTCAAACAAGAACAGGTCACTCTTCTTGTTCACCAATATGAAATGTTCCAGATGAAACAAGATGAGACGATCAGTCAAATGTACACTAGATTCATGCAGATCATCAATCCCATGGGTCTTGGAATTCTAGAAGATGAACAAACTCGCGAAATTTTGGGATCTCTTCCAAAAGAATGGACACCTAAAGTGACTGTCATTCACGAAGCCAAAGACATGAATGTTATGACAATGGGAGAACTCATTGGTTCTCTTACCTCTCATGAAATGACTCTCATGTCTAAAGAAGGAAGTTCTGAAGCAAAGATTCAGAAGTCACTTGCCTTTTCTTCGAGTTCAATAGAAATTCCTGCTGATCCAAAAGAAATAAGTGATGAACAATTCAATGAAGAACTTGCTATGATCACTAGAAGAATGAAAATTCTCCAGCAGAGCCAAAAGTTCCAGCGAAATCCCAAATCTAACTTCCAACAAAGAGATCCTCAGAAAAATGATAAGAAAATATGTCATGAATGTTTTGAACTAGATCACACCAGACCTGATTTGCCTAAACTGAGGAAGTTCCAGAGGAATGATCAAAATTCCAGACAACGAGCTCTATCCACACCGTTGGATGAATCTGAATCAAATGCATGCAATGATGAGGACGACTGTCTTATGGTAAACAAACAGGTATCTATTGAATCGAAATCTAATTTAAATTATTTTGATGATGATACCGCTGAAAATTCTGACTTTTATGATATTCTTAAAAATTATGAGAATCAAATAGAAAACTTGATTTATAAGAATAAATTGCTTCAAAGTCAAATACACAAATTCTCTTTAAAAAAAGGCTGAATTGGAACAAAAATTTGATAATCTCATGAAAGAAATAGAGTATCTACTTGAAGAAAACACTTCTGTGTGGAAACAAGTTTCTGATTTGAAAAAACAAGTCAAAGGAAAAGATGTCATGCACACACCACATATACATCATAATCATACTTGTCATGCATCTACTTCCAGAACATGTTCCAACACTAAATTTGTGAAAATTCCTCATGATCATGCTCATTGTGCTGAAACCAAAGAGGACACCACTCATTATCATGCTCATCGTGCTGAAATCAAAAAGAACACTGCCTCTTATAAAGTCTGTCATACATGCGGTAGAAATGGTCATGTTGCATACAGGTGTTACTTAAAAAAGGATATTGGTACAAAACTTATATGGGTACCAAAAGTCAACTACGCTAACTTTGCAGGACCCATAGATAAATGTGTACCAAAACAAAAATAGTAATTATTGCAGGAACTGCCTCGGAACCAAGTCCGGAAGAACAAATGGTACTTAGACAATGGATGTTCCAGGCATATGACCAGTGACATCTCTAAATTCGTCACCCTCAGCACTTTCACTGGTGGTAAAGTCTCATTCACAAACAATGCAAAAGAAACCATTGTTGGTAAGGAATCCATTGGTAAGAATGGATCCACTGTTATCGATGAGGTTTGTTTAGTTGAGGGCTTGAAACATAACTTGCTTAACATAAGTCAATTATGCATTAAGGTTAATCAAGTCCAATTCTTTCCTATTCATTGCTCTTTTATGAAAAATAATGAATTGATCTTCAATGCCTTTCGAAATGGAAATGTTTACTGCATAAATCTCAATGATCTTACCAAGCAAAAGATAGAGTGGCTGGTAGTTGCAGATGAAGGAAATGGGACTTGGCATCGGAAAGTTTGGCCTGCCAACATGGAACTTCTTCCTCTCGACCTTTTTGGTCCTATGAAAATTGATACTACGACTGGTTACTTAAATTGGAGTAAATCTTATCGTATTGTTTGCAAAAGCATTATTCAAAAACCTATATATGTCACATTTGATGAAACTCACTTTCTTTTAGCCAAAGTTACTTTGAGCTCAAAACCTACAGGTATTCCAGAATTATCAAGTAACACTAAAGCCGGACCTGAGCAAAAGAACCTGGATCTTCCAGATGAGAATCTTAATCCGATGGAAGTTCCAGTTCTCTTGAAGCCAAAACTAAAATCTTCAGACTCAAATAGCTTTTCCGCTCCTAAAGCGGGAAAATTTAATTATGCGTCCAGTCATCCTACCAATGTTATTATGGGAAATCCAGTAGTTTGTATTACCATTAGATCCAGCTTAAAGAAGAATTTTGGAAGTTGTGCTTTCTTATCCCATACTGAGCCTATCAATGTTGAAAAAGGTCTTAATGATGAATTTTGGATCAAAGTCATGGAAGAGGAACTTGTCCATTTTGACAGGAACCAAGTCTGGAACCTAGTCAAAAGACCCACAAATCATCCGATTATTTGCACTAAATGGATTTTCAGAAATAAACTTTGCATGATTTGCCTTTCGATCACATTCCTATTTTATGTGATAACACTAGTGCCATCACCATCACTAAAAATTTAGTGCATGATTCTCGTACCAAACATATTGAAGTTAAACATCACTTCATCCTTGTTCATTTTCGAAGAGGTGATTTTTCGATTAATTCTAAAGCTCTTAGAATTGTTGGATTTTCAGTTTTCAGATCTAAACTTGGTATTATGGAACTTCCTAAGTTTGTGCATACCCGATATCTTTACATTTCTCACATTTAAATTCTTTTTGATGATGAAGGGGGAGAGAAATGGTACCTCAGTACGATCCTTCATATAGTTCTTTATTATCATATATGCTCTGTGATCTATGATATTATGCTTCTTGGCAATTATTATTTAGACAAGGGGAGGAATCAACTACTCAGGGGGAGCTCCTGGTAAGATGGTTCCAATCAATACTCTGTTGACCCGAGAGAGGTATCTCATTCCGTATCATCATCAAAAAGGGGAGATTGTTAACCTTTTTGGTTCTCTCATCCTTTAGTTTTGACGATGACAAAGGACTTGTTTGATTGTCACTAATTTCTCTCAATTTGTTTTTATAGGAACCATCCTGGAATTTCGCAGGAACCATCTGGAACTACTTTTGGAATATACATCTCTTCTTCCACAAGAATTTAAGGGAAATATTTTTGTCTATCCTTCTTGTCTTTTATATAGATATTCTGCACATATTTTATGTGCTTCATATGTCTTACCAAATCAAAATTAGTTATCTAATTATAAGGAAAGTCAAAGATCCCATATTGCTAGAATTTCATTTAAGGGAAGTATCCTAGTTATTCTCCTTTCCTTCTATTTATGTCTCTGCATATCTATCGCAGTTGATTTGATTTTATTTCCTTTCTGCTTTGGTAAGTATCCATTTTATGGAAGAAGTCGTTATCCCTTATTTCCTTTCCTTTATCATGTTTTATGATCTACCTATATATACATGCTTTATTGATTTAAGAAAAATACGAATTCCACAAGCATCTTTCAGCATACTATTGATAAAATTATTATATGTGTTTTAGGTACTTTCTCCAGTTAAGTTCCAGTGAGGAAGGAGCAGTACCAGAGAGTGCTTGGAGTTCCGAGTGACATATACGAGTGGTCAAGTGAAGCATTTAAGTCTAGTCTCTCATAATTCTCTTTTGGAGTCGTTGTTTGTGGATTTACCATCTGGTTCCACCGGTCGGTTCCAAGGGTATAGTAGAGTGACACTCACTTCATCGTACTGAGTGTGCATTGTCCTTTTACATTTGTAGTGACTGAATTCACCTCTGTGATTCAACAATTAATTTTATTCTTTCATCTTCTGTAATTTCTTTTCCTTCTGGATTTTATCTCTGGAACTTGCAAAGTTACCGTGGTATTTTATTTAGTATTTTCCAGTTAAATTTTTTGGTACTTTATCATTCCTCTATGCATTCTAGCACAATTTTTAATACCCTAATTCACCCCCCCCCCCTCTTAGGCAATTCTTGAGTTACATAATACCAAATATATTCATTCTTATACCTCTGAATGACGTCGTATTAATACAATTTCTCGCATTAAGGATGAAAACGGTGTGTGGCAGGAGAATAACAGGGATGTGCAGAACATCATTAACAACTACTTTAGGGATATCTTTTCCTCCACTCAGCCGGATGAGACAGAACTTAATGATGCATTGGTGGTCTTGCAGCCAACAGTTACGCCAGAGATGAATTAGACACTTTCTCGGGAGTTCTCGCCTGATGAGGTAACAATTTCTTCATCACAAATGCAACCCCTTAAATCCCCTGGCCCTGATGGTATGTCCCATATTTTTTTCAAAAATTTTGGCACATTATTGGTAAAGACGTCTCTCGTTTTGTGTTAGATATTCTGAATAAGAAAACCATGCTGTCTAAAATGAACTTTACTCACATTGTTCTGATTCCTAAAAGAGACGATCTGGAACTCGTTTCGCATTTCAGTCCTATTAGCCTTTGCAATCTTATTTATAAGCTAGTCCCCAAAACTATTGCTAACCTTCTTAAGCCCTTTCTTTCAGATATTATCTCGGAGACACAGTCAGCGTTTGTTCTGGGATGCCTAATCTCTGACAATATTCTGGTGTCTTACGAGATAAATCATTACCTAAAAAAGTAAACTAGTGAAAAGGAGGGTAACGTCGCGCTTAAACTTGATATGAGAAAAGCCTATGACAGATTTGAATCACTAATACAGAAATGACCTATTACAGCGGTTTTTTAACCGCTGTAATAAGGACCAATTACAGCGGTTACGTAAAAAACCGCTGTAATAGGCATAAATCAATTACATCGGTTACGTAAAAAACTCCTATAATAGGTGTGTTTATTTAATTTTATTTTTTTTGGAAAATCTATTATAGCGGTTATTCCTATAACCCCTATAATAGGTGTATTTATTTAATTTTTTTTAAATTATTTTCCTAGCTGCACTGTACAAAATTTATAGTAACCAGCTTCCCACAAGCTCAAAATTCAACACACTAACACAACAAACCATAAAAACAATTCAACAAAAACAACAAATTAAAACCCAAAATTAACTTCACCAAATGATCATCTCTAACAACAAAAACCAATTCTTTCCTCCTAACAACAAATCAAATTTTATGTATAATCTCCAACAAATGATAACGAGTTTACAATCAACCAATTAAATACAACAAATTAAATAAAAATTTACAACAATTTGCAACTTACACCATACCAAAAGCGCATTGAAAAATGTATTATGCCAATTCGCAACGTACTTCATCAAGTTACTCTATAGAGTAAGTGACGTATTGACAATCAGGAAACTACTGAAAGATAGAGATTGAAAACCCAACAAAGGTTTAATAACTTAAAAAGGGAAATTAGAATTTGATGATGAGTATTAATTAGGATTATGCATACCGTTGGTGGGATTGTAGATTCTCCGTGGCTAATAATATCCTTCATGAATTTCATAATGAAAAAGCCACAATCTTTGTCGTTTAACTGTATGGGGCACTACAAAATTGAAATTAAAATTGTATTAGAACAATAACTTTTATACAAATAATCTCTTGAAAATATAAAATTACACTAACCTTTATACAAGTCCATTTACAGGCCATGTTTTTGGATTTGACCTTTTGGGTGTTACGATTTGCACGAAACATCAACACAGCACTGTTAAAATCATCAAAAAACAAGTAAAGATGTCAATATCAAGCAAATATATATGTGAAATCTAGGAAGATACATACACTTTAAAATTAATATTAAATATAATAGATACATTGATTGAATGAAAAACTTACTGATTGATTGTTTCTTTCAAATCACGTCGGTTATTCGGATCACCGTGCAAAGAATCCAGATAATAAACGATCTCTTTAATTGGATCAATCACAAGCAACACCCAATGTTCCCTAAAAATCATTCAAAAGATAAGTTCAAAATTAATTTTGCGTACGTAACAAATTTTACAAAATAAAGTTGGGTTTTTAGTAGCTTACCCGGTGTTACAAGGTGCAATAAACAACTTCCCGTCTGCGCAATCTTTCATGGCATTTGTTATATATTGCGCTTGTAAGATACGCTGAGAGGGATTAATACCTGCTGCCGCAGCTATAGTATGTGGGCTAAGGAACCCGAAATTATTTGCTTTCTCTTCGGACCACATACTTAGCCCACAAATACCTAAATTGAGCATAAAATAAATTTGAGCAACAAAAATGAACATAGTTCAAATTAATGCAGTAAAATAATTTAAAAACTTACTTTTTTTTAATTCATATTTAAGAGCTTACTTGATGTAAACTACAATGATAGAGACTCCTATCTGTTCTTTACGCAAAAGTGCCAGATCTCCTCCCGCCCAAGATACTCTTGATAGGGTTCATTATTATAGATTGCCTCGGGAATGTCTATAGTGACTTGTTGTTCAATAGGCATTATCTGCAAGTACCTTTCAAGAGTTACAAGTGGCTGAGGGCGTTGATCAGCTGTTACAACGTCTGCTGCTTTGTCATCTTCACATGAAGGGTTGGCCACTGGAGGTGTTCGTTTGACAGCTGAGTGCTTCGTCATCTCTGATTTATTTTTTCCAACTGATGATTTGGATTTTCCAAGAGACTATTTAAGCAAAGAAAACAAAACGTGAATGTTACAAACCAAAGTATATTTAGTAACCTTAAACAATTGTTATAATTTACTAATGGCTAGCTATTAATAATTACGTACCGATGCATCACTGACAGTGACAAGACTCTTAGGCCAAGCAACAATGTATCCCACAGCCTCAGAAACTGTGAACACTCCTTCATCAGCGAGAGGGACTGGTAGGGGTGCAATATCTTCAATTGCAATGTCAATCATCACTTTCACAAGGTGGGTGGGTAATGGATGTGTATGCAGTGTTCTATCATCTGATCGATTGTACATTTGTACTTTAGCCACCATACGATAAGACGGTGTTGAAAGTGCTAATTGACATTGCGCCACAACCTACATATATAATATATATATACCATTATAATATTAGAAAATTTTATGTGTTTTAGAGAATTGCAAGTTAAATGATCACTAAATAATTTCATATCATTACCTGAGGAAGGTTCTTAACTGGATCTGGGCAGCTATCTTTCAAAGAAACCGCCTCATTTTCATGTGGCTGCTGCGACCCTGACGCCTTATGCTCGTCAAACTCGCGTCGCAATGAGGATAGTGATGCAGTGAGCATGTGCACCATGTTTTTCAAGTTATCAATCTCCTCATCTTTAGAAGGCTTTGAATCCGTAAAGTACTTTTTTTGTGATACCCCAAAGCCTACACCCCTAACGCCACCCGAATGCTCCTTCTTTTTAAGAGCTTTAGCCAATATATCATTCCGGGTCCTCTCGTTTCCACTATGGCTACCCTCCTGTGATAAGCACTCCTATAATAATACATTTAAAAAATAAAAAAATTAGTGAACTTTGCTCTTTTGAAAATATTTCAAAAAAAACATACAATACATGATATAACTAAAATTGCAAATAACTCACAATTTCATCCGCTACTCTTTTAACATTGACATTATCAATGTTATGCTGGCTGTCAGAATGTGCAATCCTCCACACGAGTGCTCGTGTCACGTCTGTGCAATCTGACCCAACTTTTTTTCTTTTTTCCATCTATACTATGATTAAATATATATATATATATATATATATATATATATATATATTAACAAGGAATTTTTATTAGAAAACTTGTAAGGATTCACTGTTAAACGAGCTACGTACCTCAATTTGCTCCAGTTGAGCATATCCAAGACGTGATTTTCTATAAGGATATTCAGGTTCCTCTGCTCTTTCCTGATTTTTCCTACTTAGTTGTTGTTCATTACATAATCAAAGCATTAGTCAATGTATGTGGTTTCATAGAAACGCAATATGCAACAAATGAAACCGTAAATTAAAATAATTACCATCCAATCTTCACTTTGCCGAACATGTAAAAACGCTGTCCAATCTTCTTGAGATATATTATATTTTTGGGGTGGGCTGGAATTAATATTCCCATTATCATCCTCTACCCACACTCTGCTCAAGTAGCTCCTGAAGTTTCGAGCTAGCTTTCTAGCTTTGGCTTAAACAAATTTTTGTCTACTTTCTTCAATATCAAAGGCCAACTATAAAAAAAAAACACAAAGTATATATGAAATTATAATTTAGAGAAAATTGAGTATACAAAAAATACATTAACCAATTAGAAACATGATAATAACCAACTTACAGCTATTTCATTCCAAATTGCTGATTTTGTTGCTCCCGATACGTGTCGCCAATCACTGATGATAATCGGCACCCTCTCATGAGCTATGACTCCAATGTAACCAACAATGTTGATTTATTTGCGTCAATTGGTTGGCCATTCTTATTCCAGACGACTGGTAGCTTTAAGCCTTTACTTCTGGAATTTATGACTTTTTTCATTGCCGCGATACCTCTACGTATCTCATTTTCAACACGTTTGTTTGAAGCACCACCAGAATCCATCGACCTACAAAAGCGAAAAATACAGAATTTAGATTCGTATACCAAATATATAGTACCAAATAATGCCACCATTATTTTAGAAAAAAATCGGCAGAGTAACGACGTAAAAATTTCTACCAAGTTCTCGACTTAATCTTCCCCCAACCTTGGAACTAACAAAACTCAGATATTTCAACCACAACAAACCCAAACAATTATATATGCAGTAAAACAAATAACAATGCCCATTATTCTAGAAAAAATTCGACAGAATAATGACGCAAAAATTTCTACCAAGTTCTCGACTTAATCTTCCCCCAAAATTGCAACCCAACAAAACCAATCCATCAATTCGTTCACAAAACCAATCGAACTTCACAAAACCATGAATGCATTAAACGATGTCAATAAAATAATACAACAAAAATCCAATCATAATAACAACATATCATAGCATAAATCAAAAATCCAACAATCAAGACACCCCAATTAACATAACTTATATATAACAAAAACCCACATTATATAATTCACAAAACCAATTAATATAATCAACTATAACATAACAACAATCCACATTAAAACATAATCAACTATAACATAACATAACAAAAATCCACATTATATAATTCACAAAACCCTAATTAACATAACATATATATAACAACAATCAAGAGAGAGCGAGAGAGAAGAAGCTTACGGTGGTGGTGGTGGTAGTGGTGGAGGCGGCGGTGGTGGTCGTAGAGGCGGAGGAGAGAGCGGCTGTGGCGACAGCGGCGGTATACAATATCATATCGACCTACAAAAGCCAAAAATACAGCAACATCATAATTTTTCAATTCATACACTAACAAGAGACGCCCTGACTCATACACTAACAAGTGCTTATAAGAAGCAGCAAAAAAGTTTAGAACATAAGTCTATCATATAATTAATTATCACATAAGTTCAAATACCTTTCATCGTTTTCTTTTTGTCGTTGGCTTAGTAGTCTTTTGCTTCCCCTCAGTACGACCCTTTTGTTTAGTATGTCGACGAATAGATGGATTAATCCATATCCCCTCTTGATGATCTTGTCGCATATACAATTCATCATTACTGATATCCAAGTCACCATCACTATCAGTGGCTTGTGAATCACCTAAGATAGGATTTTCTCCATCATCATCACTATATGAACCATCATCCTCAATACAAGTATTTTTGTTTGCCGATATAACAATTGACCACCTCTTATCAATAGGATCGGTGACAAAAAACATTTGCTTAGCTTGTGATGCCAAAATGAAAGGTTCATCTTTGTATCCCACCCTTTCAAGGTCTACTTGAGTGAAGCCTATTTCACTATTATCGACACCATTTTTATTGTCAGCCCATCTACACCCAAATACAGGCACCCAAAACCAACTATAATCTAGCTCCCATATATGTTCAATCACCCAAAATATGATAAATGAGCATAGATAGAGTTATTGTCTCTCGCACTTGAGATATGCATTGCTTGAGCTACAAGACTCTCCCCACTATTCTGCATTGTACTCCGTTCATCTTGGTCTTTTGTATAGAATGTGCGACCATTTATACGATAACCTGAATGATAAAATACAAGTCTGCCCGGACCCATCGACAACCGTGCCAATTTATCTGAAACTGAAAGTGGATTCTCGTTCTGTTTCTCTTGAATATGCTTTCGGAACCAATCAGAGAAACTCTTATTTTGCTCTCTTGAAATCCAACTCTCATTTTTATTTGGATTTAATCTCCTAAGTTGCTCCTTGTGCTCTTCAACATATGGCTCAACCTCATCGGTGTTCTGGAGCACATATAGGTGTGCCTGATCCCTTTGTGTGCAAGGAACACTAACTAATTGCTTTCCAAGTACGCTTTCTCCTTCTGTTCTCCCTCCCACAACATGAGACTTTGGAAGCTCTGCAACGTTAGAATCTTTCAGATATTCTGTGCAAAATGTAATCGCTTCATCAACTATGTACCGTTCAACAATGCAACCTTCCGGTAGACTACGATTTTTCACGTAGCCTTTTAATACCTTCATATAATGCTCAGCCGGATACATAGATCTCATAAAAGTCCACATAGTTGTGTCTCTCTAACCAAGTGAATAGGTAGGTGAGTCATTATATCAAAAAACACTGGTGGAAAATACATCTCAAGCTCGCACAAAGTGATGGGAATTTGTTTCTGAAGTGCTGGCAATTGTTCAGGATCAAACACCTTGCTCCACATTGCTTTGAAGAAGAAACATAATGAGGTTATATTTTCTCTCACTATTTTTGGCAAAATGACCCGTAGAGCAATTGGTAGCAAATGATTCATGATCACATGACAATCGTGAGTCTTCATGTGCTTTAGCTTCAAGTCCTTCATTGATACAAGACTGCTAATGTTTGAAGAATACTGTTAGGAAATTTCATGTTAGATGTTTTGATGATGATAAGATAGGATTTTATGTTAGACCCCAAATACAATGTAAGTTTCTGCTTTGATAGATCTTTGTATAAGCGTTTGAAAGTATGTAATTTTTATTAGGCTTGTAATTTTTATCTTTATAGATTTTAGACTAAGTATTAGATACCGAATCACTAATAGAATTCTAGGTGAGTCTATTAGAGAAGAAGTTGAAGATCAGCGTCTGAAGTCAGCTGAAGATAAAGATTTGTTCTTAGCGCCCGTCAAACGCTAAAGGACTATTTCAGGATTTTTTGAATCAAGCGCTCAAATCATTCTAGCAATCCGATGTCAGATTCACCTGAATTAAATCCTCAAGTCATGAAGGACTTAAATACAATCATTCAACGGACATTTATTTCCAATGGGAAATAAATTCAAATGCATTAAGTGCCTGATAAGAGCATTAAATGTGATAAGCCACTATGACTTGTGGATAAGACACCTTTTTGACTAGACTGTCAGAACTTCAGAGTTTATAACTGCTCCCATCCAATCGGTGCCAGCAGATTTTCAGGAATGTCAGGTTTTAGGTAAAATCACGCGCTGCGTGAAAGGTACGCTCTCACATGTGTCCAACGGAAAGATCCCAAGAATTGCCTATGAATACCTTAAGCAAACCCTAAAAATATATGGTACATATATTACAAGAGTAATTTATGTACCTGCACAAGAGAAAGCTTAGAAACTCCATAGCTAAAAATCCTTCAAGCTTTTTATCTACATTCCAAACAGTCAAAATATCTCAAACTTCTTCCAAAGAAGAAACCTAAATTCCTATTGAGATATTTCAAGTTGTTTGATCTTCCCAAAAACAAACAAAAAAAACTTTGTGATAAACCTTCAATCTTTCATCTGAGTGAGAAAGAAGTTGAAAACCCCTTACAGGCAGTATTTCTGAGTGAGAGAAGCTTGTAGAAGATGATCTTCATTGGTGCTGAAATCTGTGTGATCAAGGAGCCCGAGATCTTTTTCATCCTTTACTATCTTGTAGAAGATTCTGTGTGATTCTTCGAAAATCATCCTAGTAAATTCCTCCAAGTGAAAAAGGAGAAGAAGGACGTAGCTGGGATTACATCACCCAGTGAACCTTACAATCTCTTGTGTTCTTTACTTTAATTATTGTCTTGATTTACAGTATTTTATATTCTTTGAAAAAGACCAGCTAATTGCAAAGCGATTAATTAACCAACTGAACGCTAAAAATCATTTCCGCTGTGCTAATCCTGATTAAGCGATCTAGGCATTACCCTACTTTGGTAAATTGCTAAAATCACTAAGTCTGAGTTATCTCTACTGAAGCGACTGACCCAAGCGCTCAGCCTCTAAGCGTTCAAATCTTTAAAAGTGATACAAAATTTTTGAAGTAAAAAAAAGACTTCAGGGTCTATTCAGGTTGAATTAGAAACCTAAGAGTTTCCGAGCGTAACTGCTTGTTCAGATCTATCCTTTTAAAACTTAATCGCTTTAAAATTTCTCTTTAAAACATCTCATTATGGCTTTTAACAAAATGCCTAAGTTGGTAGAATCAAACTATGATTCTTGGAAACTTAGAGCATTCGCTTATTTATGCTCTTGCGATAATGAAATGTGTGATATGATCACAGATGGCCCCATTCAGATTATGAAAGTTGTAACTCGAGCCCCTGAAGCAACCGAGGCCACTCCAGATGGTTATGTCGAGAAACCTAAGTTAGAATGGACGCCTGATGATCGAAAAAGGGTAAATCTAGATAATGTTCGACGAAGTGCACTTTACTCAGCGTTAGGAGACAATGATGCATTGTTCAACAAGATCAAGCAATGTAAGACTTCCAAAGAAATATGGGATAAGTTGGCTATAGTGTGTGAAGGATCGGCACAAATGAAGGAGAATAAACTCTCCATAGCCATGCAAAGATTCGAGCATTTCAAGATGTAGCCCAATGAGACGCTAGAACGATTGGACGCAAGATTTACTTTGCTCATTACCGAGTTAGCGTCACTAGATAAGGAATTGACCAACAAGGAAATGGTCAATAAGATTTTCAGAAGTCTTCCAAGTAAATACTTGATTAAGACTATTGCTATGAGAGAATATCAGACCTTGGAAACTCTTACTCCAGAACATGTATTTTCAGAGTTAAAGGCATTTGAATTCGAATTGGGTGAAGTCAGCGACACATCGACTTCAGCGACTGAATCAGGAGCTTTAATCGCTACTACCAAAAGTAGGGGTAAAGCGGTTAGCGAAGTGAAATCAACGGAATGAAATGAAGAAAAGGAAATGGCCTTATTGGGCAAGAAATTCAAGAAATTTCTAAGATATGAAAAGAGAAATCCTATTGGACAAACTTCATTTCAAACCCCTCCCCCTGCACCAGCACCTTAGTATTAAGCGCCAGTGTACTCTGCACCTCAACCAGTAGCTCCAATTCCTTACCAAGCGCCTACGACTCCTACTCTAAATCTCTCAACACCAGTCGGATCAAAGCGATTATCCACAGAACAGAAAATGAAAACTAATTTGTGTTATAATTGCAGGAAACCAGGGCACTACCAGGTAAATTGCCCTTATCCAAATGTGTCTAAGCCCACAAGGCAAGACTATGCGGATAAAAACCAATTCAGGAGCAACCTTCGTCAACAAGGTTTGCTAGCGGAATCTGAACCATTCCCCGCACCTGAAGAGGATTTGGAAGCATCATATGAAAGCAGTGATGATGAGCCTACAAGCGACTCAGTGTTGATCTGTCTCATGGCAAGAGAAGATGAAGCGTCTGACGAATCGCTACTAGAGGTAACCAATGAATTATCTCATCCTCTTTCTTATGATGAATTACTTGATCAAGTTAATGAATATTATAAAGATTGTCAAGAGGCCGCCAAAATATATCAAAACGATCTCGCATTATCTCATCACTCACAAGAGATAAAGTAACGCTCAAAGCAGAGTTGAAAGTTCAGCAACAATGCATTGAGAAGAATCAATCACTTGATAGTGAGATTATTCAATTAAAAAGCGATCTTGATATAATAGTCAAGAGAGAAGCTGATCTGATCGCTAGACTTGCCAAATCAGAGCAGCTCATCTCATCATTATCAAAAGGTTCTAGAAAGTTGGATAATGTGACTGAGGTAACTAGATTATTTGGTGAAAAGACCGGTTTAGGATGCAATAAATTCGGTAAACAACCTAATAAATCTAATGTTACGGCGAACAACAAAGGAAAGAGTGTTTTCTTTGTTGAGAAAGGTTCACAAAGTCAAACGCTGAATGAACCAAGCAACAATGGTACGAGGCTAAATGAGAAAGCCAAAGCTGCCTCAGGCAAGGGTAAGGATAAAACAAATGATTCACAAAAAAAGATTCATCCAAACGCTCAAAAGGCTAAGGATAAACCTAACCACTGTTAATCAAGCGCTAAACGTCCAACACCAAAAGTGCAACCCAAGCTAGCGCCAAGGAAATACCAGCGTCAATATCCAAGACAGTCAAGATCATATTATCGATACTATGATGATTATGATTATGACTATGATTATGACTACCATTATAATCGAGGATATTATTATACACCCAAAAAGCACACACAACACGATGTGAAACCCAAGAAGGCCAGTATTCCTACAATGAAGACTAGGCAAATATGAGTTCCTAAAGTTCTAGTTCAAACTAAAGTTACTAACAAAGAAGGACCCAAGGCAACATGGGTACCTAAGAAGAATTAAAATTATCCTTTAATGTAGGTACCTATAGCCAACACCGATACTTCAGTTTTGTACATTGATAGTGGATCGTCAAGACACATGACGGGTTCCAAAGATCTTGTAGTCAACTATCAAGCTTCCAACGGTCCTCAAGTTATATTCGGTGATAACTCCAAAGGTAAAACCAAAGATATAGGTATCATGCATAAGGGGAACATCATGATTAGTGATGTATATTATGTTGAGGGTCTTAAGTATAATTTGTTAAGCATTAGTCAATTTTGTGATAAAGGCTTTGAAGTAAAATTTTCAAGCGACTTCTGCTATGTTAACGACGCTAAGAGTAAGTCTGCTAAATTAAGAGGTAAAAGAACAAACAATGTATATTTAGTAGATTGGGATTATACAATTGATAACAACCCCACATGCTTTGTTGCTAAAAGTAAAAATGAATTGAGTTGGGTATGGCATAAAAAAAATGAATCACCTCAATTTTAAGGCAATCTCTCAATTAATATCGCTAAATCTAGTAGAGGGATTACCTAAGGGTTCCTTTCAGAAAAATCGCTTATGTGATGCATGCCAAATGGGTAAACAAGTTAAATCATCTTTTAAAAAGAAACCATGCCTATCTACTTCTAGAGTTCTTGAACTATTGCATCTAGATTTGTTTGGTCCCATTCAAATCATGAGTGTTAGTGGTAAAAAGTACTCACTAGTAATAGTTGATGATTTCTCTCGCTATACTTGGGTAGAATTCCTAGCGACCAAAGATGAAACTAGTATCAAGCTCACATCACTGATTCGTCAATTACAAACTTATAAAGATTTAAAGGTGGCAAGAATTAGAAGCGATAGAGGAACTGAATTTACTAACCAATTTGTTGAGAAGTTTTGTATAGACTTTGGAATACTTCATGAGTATTCTGCTCCGAGAACACCTCAACAGAATGGAGTTGCCGAGCGATGAAACAGAACGCTTAAAAAAGTCGCTAGGACGATGTTAGCAGAGTGGAGACAAAGGCTTTCAAAAAATTCACATAATCATGGCTAAAAAGGCTTTCAAGGTATAAAATACGATATGTTGATCAAAGACGAAGGATTTCATCTTAGATAGAGTGGAGACACTCAAACAAATCATGCTCCAAGCCAAGATATGACAAAACACGAATTTAAAACTCAACAAAGCTTTACTTGCTAACACCAAATCAAGTATGAAAATTAACAAATGAATACAAATTGCGCCAAATCGCCACATCATAATTAAATTGGGACGTCTAACCCACCCCCCAACCAATCTAGAACATTGTCCCCAATGAGCGGACATACACATGTAATAGTAAGGGAAAGAAAGACGTCCCTGATAGCTGAAGCTAACAGATGTCCAAGTAGTGAATGAGCAAGAAGGCGACGAAGCTGCCAATAAAACGTAGCCATCTGAAGATAAAAAAATAAAAAAAAAAGACAAAAGTATTCATCATAACAACTTAGTACACACTAGAGAGAACAAAAACACAAAAGCAAGGAAAAGAAACAACAGCTGAATTATCCAATTATGCAAACGTTCATAGGAATCAAAAAGAGAAAAGCAGGAAAACACCGAGAGGCAAAACACAGAAATACTGTCCCGAAAGACAACATTCTTGTGTTTAACTTCTCGGATACAGTCTAAGGATCCACCGCATCAGGATGAACGTCGGGGAGGTCAACATCAGAAGCAAATGGGGGAAAAGTGTCATCAGGAGCCTCAGAGGTGGTGGTCTGTGGATGTGGGGGAGAGTCCCAAACAGGAGGAAAAAAGGGAGCGCTCGGTCCAGTGTGGAGACGATCAAAACTGCGAACCTGATAATCCCATAGGCGCTTCTGGCGCCACTCAGCCTGGTCCATCTGTCTATGAATCCCTTGTAAAGCCTCCATCACCTCGTCAAAACCATCACGCACATTCATCTTCAAAGCCTGAATCTGTGTCTCGAGGTGTTCATACCTCGCATTCTGAGAACGGGGGGCAATCTGAGGGACAGCTGGAGCCTACATATCAGGAGGTGCATCATCAATATCGGCATCCGCATGAAGCGGTACATGCGGTACAGAAATGCTATCATCATCAAGATCCCCCATAGGCTTCGTTGTGGCCTCAGAAGAAAGAATGGGGACACCAGCCTTTCGAGCTAGAGCCGTGATCAAATGAGGATGAGCCAAGTTCTGCGTTGTGCTCTTAGCAATGGATTCCAACAGAGATTTTTGTAACAAACGGCCCACATCGATGCTGACGCCACTCATAATGGCATATAGGAGTGTCGCACGGATCTTCAACACCATATTGATAGATGTGGTGGGAAGTAAACGGGTTGTAATGAAGAGATACCATAGCTTAGCCTGGGGAAGGAGACAAGAATGCGGAAACTTGACCGGCTCATTCCGAGTCGTAATCCAAGTGGACCCGGGATAGCAAATGTGTTGCATAATATCACGACAGTCGGGATCAAATCGTAGAAAGGCTTCGTTCCCCACGTATGGAAGTTCAAAGAGTTCATTGATAGTTTTCTTGTCAAATTTAACCGACACACCCCGTACCTTAACCTTTTTATGCTTTTTAGTGAGAGATAAATCATGAGCATTAGCATAAAACTCACGGACCACGGAGAGTCAGCAGGCTGAGGGGTGGCCACAAATTTCATCCATCCTCGGGTGTTGATTTGATGGAGGACGTCTTGGTTTTTACGTGTGACATTGATGCCTCGCTCAAGCACTGAATTCTTGGATAAGAAAGTCTGACGATAACTTTCAGAAGCCTCAAAACTCACAAATTTGGTCTCATCATAAGGAGGAGTCTCGGGCTCCTCGAGCTCTTCTAGTGAAGGAGGAGCCTGAGAAGTAGAGGCATCAGCGGAGCAACGTTTTCTAGGGCGCATTGTACCGGTGACACTCAAATGGATGCTAGAAAGTTCAACCTCAATGAAAAACCCAACAATAATGACCCCCTAGCACACCAACAGACTATCAAATGACCCACAATGCCAGCAACAATCTAATTCAACACCCCAATATAATCTTCAACAAACAAGAATTATGAATAGATATTCCAATATATCAACAACCCCAATCAAGCACACTATACGCCGGCAAGGCACATGAATAGACGAAGTATACAATGGAGAGCGAAAGTCCTTACCAACCGAAAATAATCCCGGAGATGCATAAAAGTGTGAATGTCTTGCCAATTTGCCCCAATTGAACTCCGAAAAATTTTATGAACAGCCCCTGCTTTTCTGGAGAGTGCACAAACAGCCCCACATGTACAATATTTGCATATATCAATCTCCAAGCTCAGTAACTCGAACAAATCGGCTCGTAGAAGGTTGAAAACGAGCACAAATCGCACCACAATTTGAAGATTTGAAACAAAATTCGGCCAAAGCAAGAACCCTACCCAAAATCACGCAAGGAGATCCAAAATCCGAAATTGATCGGTGGAAAAGAGATGGAAAGGTCGAAAATGTGATGGGTAGGGATGATTTTGATGTTTTGAAGTGAAAGAGTTTCGGATTTGGGTGGGGGATATGCTCAAGGTCGCGTCAATGGTTGATAAAATGTGAAAGGGGAATGAAAAATTGAACCCAAACAGGCCTTATGCTACTGCTATTTTCGCACAGGACCGCGGTCCTACCTCAAAAAAAATGGTTACTGGATTCTTGGACCACGGTCGGGTGCTAAAATTGTGACCCCCTGGATTGTAAGACCGCGGTCAGGTGACCTGGTGTTGAACAATTGAATTTTTCCATGAAAGAACGCAACATCCCTGACGGCACGATTCCCTGAAATGATAAATTGAACTAATTCAGCTGACGAAAACAAAATCGAAAAGAAGAGAACGAAAATGAAAGAAAACATGTAAAAACGTGGGTTGCCTCCCACGAAGCGCTTGTTTATAGTCATTAGCTTGACTCCTTTTATACTCTTAACCAATACCATTAGGGTCAGTTTCATGATTCCCCTTCATGGGTGTTGTTGACCAGGTCATCTTGCCACCACTTTCCTCAAACGATCTTTGAACTCCTCTTATAGAATAAGCTTGAGAAACACCATTAGTTGAAGAAGACGGTTTAAAGGTATTGAAAACATTAAAGCTTACCGTTTATTCCCCAACCGTAAATGTGAGCCTACCACGCTTGACATCAATAACGGCTTCGGATGTAGCTAGGAAAGGTCGACCTAGTATGATAGGAATTTCCACGTCTTCCTCCATGTCTAAGACTATGAAATCCACCAGGAAGATGAACTTATCAACTTTTACTAGGACATCCTCTATAATCCCTCTTGGATACTTGATGGATTGGTCAGCTAATTCGAGTGAAATGCTGGTGGGCTTTGGCTCTCCAAATCCTAATTTCCTGCAAAGTGAGAATGGAAGTAAGTTAATGCTCGGTCCCAAATCGCATAGAACTTTAGGAAAATTGATAGAACCAATTTGACAAGGAATTGTGAAACTCCCTGGATCCTTAAGCTTAGGTGGGAGCTTATTTTGGATTATTGCTGAACATTCCTCGGTGACTGCAACGGTGGCATGTTCCTCAAGCTTGCGTTTGTTCGAGAGAATTTCTTTAAGAAACTTAGCATAGCTTGGCATTTGAAGGATAGCATCTGCAAAAGGAATGTTAATGCGCAATTGTTTAAACATTTCTATGAATTTAAGAAATTGAGCATCGAGTTTCCCCCTTTTTAGTGCAAGAGGAAAGGGTGGACGAGGCTGCACTGGTACATGAGCTGCACGGGACGCAGAGTCGAAGCCATCCGAAGCAGGCAGTTGAACCACGGTCTGATCATCATTGGACTGCGGTCAACTTCTGAAAAATTTGACACTCGATTGTTGGACCGCGGTTCCGGACCGCGGTCTGAGTCTGATTTCTGGGATTTTTCAGAACGTATTTCTTTACCACTTTGCAATGCGATGGCCTGAATCTGCTCTTTCGGGTTCTTTTCTGTATCGCTAGGTAGTGACCCCGGTGTTCTACCCGAAAGTTGACTAGCCAATTGTCCCAATTGAGTTTGTACGTTGCTCATGTTAATTTCAAGGTTGTGGCTCTTCTCATCATTTTTCTTTATATATTGGAGCATCAATTCCTCAAAACTCGGTCTCTTTTCTTGTGGTTGGGAGCCTCCTTGTTTGTGAAATGTGTTGGGTTGAAAACCCCCTTGGCGTTGAAATGGCGGTCTATCACCGTGTGTTTGAAATCCGGGGGGTTGCTTCACCACATTGTTGTTATTACTCCATGAGAAGTTCAGGTGATTTCTCCACCCCATGTTATACCTTTTCAGAAAATGGGTCGTTTTGTGTCCTATTCGAATTATGCACATAATTCGCATTTTCAACGCATTTCCACCACAATTTTCACACAACGTTTGCACTTGGTTTACCGACAAATTCATAGTATCCAATTTCTTGTGCAATAACTCTACTTGATTAGCTAGTGAAGTGGAAGCCTCCACTTCATAAACTCCACTTGCCTTCTTTGGAAGTATTACTCTCTCGGTAGGCCATTGGTAGTTATTTTCCGACATTCTATAGATCATATCCCAAGCCGCTTGTGGTGGTAAATTCATGAGTGAACCACCCGCAGCTGCATCAAGATGAGTGCGAAGGCCGGGTCCAAGGCCTTGATAAAAGATGGCCACTTAAGTCCAAACTGCAAAACCATGGTGAGGGCATTTTCGGAGAAGTTCGCTGAATCTTTCAAGTGCTTCATAAAGTGACTCCCCATCAATTTGTCAAAAACCTTGTATCTCAACCTTGATAGCGGCTGTTTTCCCCAGTGGAAAGTACTTACTCAAAAACTTCTCTACCAACTAGTCCTAAGTATGAATGGATGCAGTTGGCAATGAGTCAAGCCAAGCTCTTGCTCTATCCTTCAATGAGAAAGGAAATAATCTCATTCTAATAGCATCATCAGTCACTCCATTATGTCGAAATGTGCTCAAATAGCCAAGGAACTTGGTGATATGAGCATGTGGTGCCTCATCCGCTGCACCCCGATATTGTTCATTGGAAATGAGTTGGAGGATAGCCGGTGAAATTGTAAAATTGTTTGCTTCTACCGTGGGTAGTACAATAGCACCAGCGGCTCCATGAACAGTGGGTTGCATATAATCACGTAAAGGGCGAGGAGCTTGTTCTTGTCTTTGTGCTAAAGTGGCAGCAACCGCGGCTTGAATCAAAGCTTGAATTCCCGGGTCCTCTAGATTGATGGGATTGTTCCCCTCCATTGCCTCAAATTGATTCTCGTTTTGTTTTTGTGCTCGTATTTTTCTATTAAAATTTCGCTTGATCTCCGGATCAAAATCTTCAAGGTCTCCTTGAGATGTGCGGGTCATGCACTACTCAAAGAGATCAACCTAACAATAGAATCAAAAGAACCAAATTTAAAACGTAAAAACAGCAAACCAAAATGCAAAAACAGCAACTTAGTCTTAGAATAGATAAGTGAATTACAATATCAAATAACGCAATTGTCCGCGGCAACGGCGCCAAAAACTGACATGTATTTATCCTAGCAAGTATACTAGGTCGTGCAATGTAATAAAGTGGACTATTAGCCCGGGGTGTATCGTCTCCACAGGGACAATTGGATTTGATGCTCGTAATTGCTATATTACCTAACTCTAATCTAAATCAAATTATAAGATGATAGATGGTTGAACTATGAAAATAATTAAAGACAACTATATGATAAGCAAGGTATTATATCAAATGGAAAGAGATGATTGGGCTATGATCCTACTATGTTCTATCTTATGTTCATAAACTCTAAATTACCCGGATTTTTAGAACACTGTTGTTATGGCGAAACCCCTAATGTATTCATTACTCAATCTATTGAAATAACGATCCTATACTAGTTAACAACTTCCCATATCTCTATAGCGAAAATTGAATTAACTAACATGCATTAAGGTTCAAAGGGATTCCTTGCTTACGAAGATCCTACATTCACTCGGGTCATCTTATCACAAAAAGCCACACAACGCAATTGATTCTATCTCTAGTCAATTGTTACGTTATGATGTTTAATTTTATGATCTACCTTTATCTATCTCCTCTCGGTCTCAAGACAAAGCATTAAATCAAACACATGGTGATCAAGCATGTGCAAGCATTAAGCATAAAAATCAAACATGCAACAAGAATGTAATAAATCCGGAAACTAGGAATTCATTAAACACAAAATATCACAAAGTATTCACATAACGCAACCACAAAGATACTTAGCTCATACTTGCAACAAAAGATAATCCAATATTCCCAAAAGACATAGTTGATATACTAATCTAAGAGAAAGAGTTGAATTACTCCCTATTACAAAGTGTGATTCCAAGATTTTATGATGAAAAATGACTCTTCAAGCTTCCTTGGGACTTGGAGAACAAGAATCCTCCTTTTGGTAGGTGAAAAGTATGTCAAAAAGGGTAAAAACAGCGGACTAAAACTAGGGCACGGGAAAACAGACCGCGGTCTGAAACGTGGCAGACCGCGGTACACTGGCGTGCAGGACCGCGGTCCAGAAGGACATATTTCAGCCTTTCATTTGCTTTGTGTCTTTTCTTTGGACTTCTCACTCGATATTTGATCTATTTAACTTGAATCCCTGCGCACATGAAATGACAACAAATCAAAGCAACATGTGGGATTATCATTACTAAACTGCTACGAAAATACCTATATAAAAGGGGTAAATAATCGTAAAATGTGAACTTATCAACCATCCTGACCAAATAAAAAATAATTGGTCTCTCTATGTTTTTAATCGCTTCAAAGCAGCGATGGCCAAGACAGTTAATCCCAAGCCTTATGGGATTGTGTTAAGTAGAATTCTAAGCGCTTGCGGTTTTACAAATTCTGCTGGAAAGAAGATCTCAGCGCTCAAGTTCTATGGCAAGGAGATAATTAGCGAGCTGCTCAAACAAAAAAGGCATGGTGGTGCAGCGGTACCCAAAGAGGAGCTTGAGCGACTTCAAGCCAAAGGAGTTTTTCGTAGCGATGATGAAGACCAAGTGTCTTCCTCTTCATCATCGTCCTCGTCGGTAGACGCAGTGGTGGTTAAGCGACCAAAAAGAAAAATCGTTCTCAAAGTCGCTGAACCAGCCAAGTTAGCAAAAAGGCAAAAGCCTGAGCCCGCAAAGAAGAAGCAGAAGCCAGAGCCCCAGAAGAAACAAACATCTCCTTCTCCTTCTCCTTCTCCTTCTCCTAAATCTCCATCTCCTCCTCCAGCGTTTATCTTCTCAGTTCCTGAAGAAGAGGAAGCAGTAGTAGAAGAAGTACCGCTTGCCCGAAGGCGTACTCCTCTATCCACTCCAGCTGCATCGACGAGCGCTTAACCAGAGCCAGCGAGTGTTCCTCCTCCTACTGACGTTGTTCCCGAAATCAGCTCAGATTTTAAAGCCTATGATCAATCTGAAAGGCTTTCTCGTGTTCAGGGTAAGTACTTGTTCTAAGCAACGTCATTTATCCTTTCCTCATTAGATTTCTTTCCCTAACGCTAGGATAAAATCTTCTTTCAGCCGAGTGTGAAGAAAATATTCAGACTGTTCTTAACACTCTTGAGGATTTTCATATTCCCATTCGTGCTGATCCTATAACTTCTTTTCTCGATTTAGAATCAGAAGAAGAAGTCCTGGAGCCTGAGGAACCTGTCCCTAATATAGAAACGGATCAAGCGACTACATCAGTCGATGATATTCCTCAGGGTAAGCGTTTCAGTCTCTTCTTTGTAATTTCTACTTAGTAGAAATTTTTCTTGCTTTTCTCAAACGCTTATATGTATCAGCTCAAGATGAACCTCGAGATGCACCAGACGCTGATGCACCTCCACCTTCAGAGGTTCCCATTGAAGTAGATATTGATATGGCAACTGTTGTGGATATCGCTAAGGAAGTAGCTCAAGATCTTCCTGACGCTGAAACTTCACAAGTCAGTGAAGCGACTGAGCATCCTGAGAGGTCGATAGAAGTGGCCCCCATCCCAACAGAAGCAATTGCTCTTGTTCCTACTCCAACAGGACCTCCTCCTCGTGTCATCGATTTCTTTCCTCGCGGATATACTCCTGATATTGAATTCTATTATGCCTCTAGAGAACGAGACACCCAGACGCTTGCCGAACTCGAAATCTCTTTTCAAAACACTCTCCATCGGCCTGATCTTTCCAACTCTCAAAAGTTTGAATTCTTTGAGCAGTTTGCCGATTTAGGACTATACAACCTGGAGTGTCTTCAATTTGGCTTAGAGTACATCCGAAGACCAGTGTTCAACAGAATAGAATTTGACGAAAAGCGATTTAACTTCATCGGTCGCTCAGACGAGTCTTTCTATCCTCTTCGAGCCAACAAGATTGTCCTCAAGAATCCCCACATGGGCGATTGGAACAAAAATCCTGATGAGGAAGATCTAAACAAAATAGGATATTCGGCTCTCCCCAAATTCGTCCACTCTCCTCAGAATGCCCTCTCTCCTAATCCACTCAAGCTTTGGAAATGAAAAGGACCAGTAGTTGCTGAGCGTCCAAATCCTGTTAATTCGTGGATAGAAGATGAAGCCCAAGAATATCTTGCCAGATTATGGGTTGAGGATTACGATGAAGAAACTACACGCTTCGAGAAGTACCTTGCCGCTCGAAAAGAACAAAAGAAAGCTGACAAGCTTGGCAAAAGATGGATGATGGATACAGCCAGATGGGCTGAAGAGTTCGTTCTACATTTCTAAACTCTTGAAGAACTCGTCAGATATCCATTCCTCTTTGAATTTGGAATTGAATACAGACGCCGAGGACTTGCGACCTTTTTGCTTCAACAGCGTCAGCATATTGCCGGACATGTTAGCGCTCTATGGGGTTACAGGCAACCCATTGAGACATACATTCGTCAACAGTTACCCTTATTCAGCCAAGGTGGACGCTACATCTTGCATCCTCGTCAAGCATTTGTTCAGCGCATCTTTCCCGATTTGAACGAAGAAGCCTCCTCCAATAAACAATCGCTTCTTCCCGGACAAAGTCAAATTTGTGTCGATATTTCAACTGAGCACGCTGAGTTTGCTGACCTCCACAGAGATAGAAGAGCAGTGATAGAAAATGCACAAGCGTTGGACATCACTTTCAATCACTATTCAGGGCTGAACGACTTCCGAGGATACAATCTTCACCCTGTGCTCTTTTGTCAACAGAATATTCAAGTGGCCAAGATGATATCCCTGATCAGGCCAGTGGACCAAGAAGCAGCTCAAGCGCTGATGCCATTTATTTTGGACTTTTCCCAATCTTATACTTCAGGAATTCTTTTATCGGAAGGCGTGCAACTTGCTCTAAGCACTGAAGAGTGAGAAGACGCTATCTTCTTTATTCCGCAAAGTAGCCTGATAAGTCCAAGGCATGTGATGGAAGCGCTCGGCCCACTCTGTGTCATTGCTATTGAAGAGTCTTCTCCTTCCGTCCAAATAGTTGAAACAGTCGAATCTCCTACTGTGGATGATGCTCAAATTCCCGAAGCTTCTTTGCCAGACCCTTCTAGCGCCCCAGTAGTTGAGCTCCCGTCAGCGCTTGCAGATCCTTCCATGGATCAAACGATTGAAGAAGTGCACGCTAAAATTGCTCAAAAGCCTGAAGAGCCATTTATCAGAGATAAATCCAAGGGCAAAGCTACAGTTTCTAGCTCTTACGGACTCATTCTGTCTCCTGAGCGTCCTTCTTTTGATTCAGATTCTGAGAGTGATTTAGATGCTAGCGATTTTAGACAGGCAGTACGAAACTCGCTCACTAACATTGAAGGTTCCTGCTCCAAGATATTTGAGGCTGCTGATAGACAAATCCGAATAATATCTGATACGCGAAGTCGTGATATTGCAAACGCTTCCAATAAAAGCACTATCACAATCATGAACAGCATATCACCACTTGTCACTGAACTCTCATCCGAATTCAACCGTCACTTAGCTCAGAGCGCTTCGGTTGATGCTGAAAGACATACTTCGATCGATGCCGCTGCTCAGAGCATCACTCACCAAGTCGCTCTCCTAGTTGACGAAGTTCGACTCTTGCGAAGAGAAGTCGCTGAGTTGAAAACCTCTCTTGATGATGCCAAGAAGGGGGAAAAGGAAAAAGAAAAGCATCACGCGTCCAAAGCAATATCAAAGACAGATAATAAAAATTGGCGATCAATGTTTGACGAACTAGTGAGCATCAAGAAGATGTTAACTAAAAAGAGAAAGACAAGGTATTATCTAGGAAAATATCCGCTTCCAGAATTGGATGTCGATTTCTTGGAAAGTATGGGATTTCAACCTTTTGCCGGACCGCTTAGACGACCAATCAATTGGAAACCATCAAAAGATCCAAGAAAAGATATCTATCACGATTTAATTCGTGAGCTTAGAATTTCGCCAAGAGAATGGACAGAAAGGTTGTTAGAACTTAATGAAAGCGCTAGACTTCATAGGCATGATTACGATGAGGTTCAACATACGACAATGATCGACATTGATCGTCTCCTGTTGGACTTAGCGCTAGAAGTTCTCTAAGGCGAAGAAAGAGCAAAGCGACAGAAAAAGTGAATGAATTTTTTTTATATATATATTTCTGTTGTCGCTTTCATTACATTACTTTCAGTATAAATCATGTATGATTATCTTTCTATATAAATGAATGATTTATCGCTGAAACAACTTGTTGAGGCTAATCTAACTTTAGCTAACTTTACTAACTTTTAAACGCTAACTTATATTTATTTGGGCTTTTCTTTTAAGTAACTCTTAAATTATAAAAGAGTTATACGAGTTAAAAGTCTTGACATCATCAAAAAGGGGGAAATAGTTAGGAAATTTCATGTTAGATGTTTTGATGATGACAAGATAGAATTTTATGTTAGACCCCAAATACAATGTAAGTTTCTTCTTTGATAGATCTTTGTATAAGCGTTTGAAAGTATGTAATTTTTATTAGGCTTGTAATTTTTATATTTATAGATTTTAGACTAAGTATTAGATACCGAATCGCTAATAGAATTCAAGGTGAGTCTATTAGATAAAGATTTGTTCTTAGCGCCCGTCAAACACTAAAGGACTATTTCAGGATTTTTTGAATCAAGCGCTCAAATCATTCTAGCGATCCGATGTCAGATTCACCTGAATTAAATCCTCAAGTCATGAAGGACTTAAATACAATCATTCAACGGACATTTATTTCCAAAGGAAAATAAATTCAAATGCATTAAATGCCTGATAAGAGCATTAAATGTGATAAGCCACTATGACTTGTGAACAAGCCACCTTTTTTACTAGACTGTCAGAACTTCAGAGTTTATAACTACTCACATCCAATCGGTGCCAGCAGATTTTCAGAAATGTCAGGTTTTAGGTAAAATCACGCGTTGCGTGAAAGGTACGCTCTCACATGTGTCCAACGGACATATTCCATGAATTGCCTATAAATACCTTCAGCAAACCCTAAAAATATATGGTACATAATATTACAAGAGAAATTTACGTACCTGCACAAGAGAAAGCTTAGAAACTCCATAGTTAAAAATCCTTCAAGCTTTTTATCTACATTCCAGACAGTCAAAATATCTCAAACCTCTTCCAAAGAAGAAACCTAAATTCCTATTGAGATATTTCAAGTTGTTCGATCTTCCCAAAAACAAACAAAAAAAACTTTGTGATAAACCTTCAACCTTTCATCTGAGTGAGAAAGAAGTTGAAAACCCCTTACAGGTAGTATTTCTGAGTGAGAGAAGCTTGTAGAAGATGATCTTCATTGGTGTTGAAATCTGTGTGATCAAGGAGCCTGAGATCTTTTTCATCATTTACTATCTTGTAGAAGATTCTATGTGATTCTTCGAAAATCATCCTAGTAAATTCCTCCAAGTGAAAAAGGAGAAGAAGGACGTAGCTGAGATTACATCACCCAGTGAACCTTACAATCTGTTGTGTTCTTTACTTTAATTATTGTCTTGATTTACAGTATTTTATATTCTTTGAAAAAGACAAGCTAATTACAAAACGATTAATTAACCAACTGAACGCTAAAAATCATTTCCGCTGTGCTAACCCTGATTAAGCGATCTAGGCATTACCCTACTTTGGTAAATTGCTAAAATCACTAAGTCTAAGTTATATCTACTGAAGCGACTGACCCAAGCGCTCAGCCTCTAAGCGTTCAAATCTTTAAAAGTGATACGAAATTTTTGAAGTACAAAAAAAACTTCAGGGTCTATTAACCCCCCCCCCTTCTAGACCCTTTCGTATGCCATTTGGGACCACCAAATACCCTTCTGGAACTTTCACTCCATTAAGAAACTCACAAAGTGTAATTTTTTCTTTCCTGGATAGAGTGTGAGCTACTGGAGGCAAATAAGTACGTTTCCCCTTATTTGTTGGTGCCAATTTTTCTCTTATCTTCATTTCAACCAAGTCTAACCTTGTCTTTACGCCATCTTTTATCTTTCCGGGCACATTTAGAAGTGTACCAATGACACTATCAAATACATTTTTCTCAATATGCATAATATCAAGAAAATGTCTAACATGTAAAGACGTCCAATACGGCAACTCAAAGAAAATTGACCTTTTTTTCCACCCAGTTTATGCAATGCCACCTGCAAAAGTCTTTCCAAATTTGACCTCCAGGTCTTTTATATTCTCAAACACTTCTTCAGCAGTCAAGCACTTAGGAGCTCGACCTTCTTCTATATTCCCATTGAAAGCTTTTTTCCACCGACGATATCGATGGTTCCGATTTAGCCATCTGCAATGCCCTTGGAATGCATATTTCTGAGAGTGTGTCAATCAATATTGATCTGTACTATTGACACATATGGAGCATCCACATTGGCCATGTACACCATATCCCTCGAGGTTTGCTTTTGCTGGAAAATCATTGATTGTTCCAAATAATATTACTCTGAGATTCAAATTTTCTTCTCTGAACCCGTCATATACTTGAACACCAGTCTCCCACAACACCTTCAAATCCTCAATTAAAGGAGCCAAGTATACATCTATATCATTTCCAGGTTGTTTCGACCCAGAAATGAGTATAGGCATCATTATATGTTCTCGCTTCATGCATCGCGATGGGGAAGGTTGTAGTAGATCATCAAAATCACCGGCCACGTACTATGTGAGCTACTTTGCAAGCCATGAGGGGTCACGCCATCTGTAGCTAATACAAGGCCCAGGTTTCTTGATTCTTCACCAAATTCAGGGAAATCATCATCGATCTTTTTCCATTGAGGAGAATCTGAGGGGTGTCGAATCTTGTCATCTTCAGTCCTTTCTTCAAGCCTTCTATCAGCATGGCATGTCAAGTCCTTGGCTAACTCTTTACTATTGTACATGCGCTTAAATCATGGTATTATGGGCAAATACCACATGGTTTTGACAGGAGCAGATCCATTTTTCTTGTACCGCGAGACGCCACATTTCGGACAGACCTTCAATGATGCATAGTCAATTCTAAACAATATGCAATCATTGAGACGGACATGTATCCTCTCATATCCCATACCAATTGAGGTTAACATCTTCTTAGCCTTATAAGTACGATTAGGCAACACATTATCCTCGGGTAGCATGTTTTTTAATAGATCAAGTAAGTCTGTGAAACTCTTATCACTCCACCCATTGTTGGCTTTTAACTTATAGAGGTTTAGGACTGCTTTCAATCTTGTGAATTTACTACCACTATACAGTGGTGTCTTTGAATCACTTGTCAAATTGTCAAACATCTTGGGACAATTTCGCAAATCCTCCTCAATCACATTTGTCATCTCCTCCAAACGATCAAGCTCATAATCATCCATGTCCAAATCCCATGAACGATGTGATGTACCACCCAAATCATCTGAGGTGGCAATGCTCTCACCGTGTCTTGTCCAACGTGTGTAGCTTTTATCAATTCCATTACACACCAAATGATCTTCCAATTCACGTGGACTAATTCTCTTTCCAAAACAACAACTTAAACACGGGCAACTAATTCTAGTCCGATCTGGTGCATGCTCAATCGCAAAATTGATGAATTCCTTCACCCCTTTCTCATATTGCTCAGACATACGATCCGCTAATATCCAATTTCGATCCATCTTGATTCTGATTTTTCAACCACAACAAAACACTATAAAGTTTCTAAATTATTTGAACCACATGCCCATTATTCTAGAAAAAATTCGGCAGAGTAACATTGTAAAAATTTCTACCAAGTTCTCGACTTAATCTTTCCCCAACCTTGGAACTAATAAAACTCAGATATTTCAACCACAACAAACCCAAACAAATATATAAGCAGTAAAACAAATAACAATGCCCATTATTCTAGAAAATTTTTGACAGAGTAATAACGCAAATTGCAACCCAACAAAACCAATCCATCAATTCGTTCACAAAACCAATCGAACTTCACAAAACTATGAATGCATTAAACGATGTCAACAAAATAATACAACGAAAATCCAATCATAATACCAACATATCATAGTATAAATCAAAAATCCAACAATCAAGAAACCGCAATTAACATAACATATATATAACAAATACCCACATTATATAATTCACAAAACCAATTAATATAATCAACTATAACATAACAACAATCCACATTATAACATAATCAACTATAACATAACATAACAAAAATCCACATTATATAATTCACAAAACCCCCAATTAACATAACATATATATAACAACAATCAAGAAATTAACATATAACCCACATTATATAATTCAAAAAACCCAATTAACATAACATATATATAACAACAATCAAGATATTAACTTATAACCCACATTATATAATTCGCAAAACCCCAATTAACATAACATATATATAACAACAATCAAAATATTAACATATAACCCTAATTATCATAACATATATAAAATATACATAACATATATAAACATATGATATATATATATATATAAGTATATACCTATAAGGTGAGAGAGAGTCGAGAGAGAGAGACGAGCGACGTTCGGGTGGTGGTGGCGGCGGCGGCGGTATAAGATGGTGGTGGTGGCGGTATATGGTGGGTGTGGTGGTGGTGGCGCCGATATATGTGGTGTGTGTGTGTGTGTGTATATATATATATATAGCTAGAGATATATATAGAGTAGTAGAGAGAGAGAGAGAGACTAACGGTGGTGGCAGCGGCGAAGGTGGTGGTTGTGGTTGCGGCGGTGACCGGGGTTGGCGACGGTGGGGGTGGCAGCGGTGGTGGTGGAGGAGTTGAGCGAGAGAGAGAGAGTAGAGAGAGATGAGTGAGAGAGAGAGAGAGAGATCGGCCGAAATGAGGGGAAATGGGTTTTTCATTTTTTTTTAATTTGAAATAGCGGTTTTTCAGAAAGCCGCTATAATAGGTCCCACGGGAAATCCTATTACAGCTGTTCACCAAAAAACCGCTCTAATAGACCCCTCCGTTCAGCGATTTTCTAAAAACCGCTGAAATAGGTGTGCTGTAATAGTGTTTCTTTGTAGTAGTGAATGTGTTTTTGTTGAAAAGATTCTGGTGAGACTTGGTTTTTTTAGTAACTTTATTTCACTTATTATGCTCTGCATTTCCTCGGTTGCATAATCTTTCTTGTTAACGGGCAATCAATTTGGTTATATTATTCCTGAAAGGGGCCTCCGTCAAGGAGATCGCCTATCACCCTATCTTATTTTGATTGTCGCAGTGGTCTTAAATGCTATGGTTAGAAATGCTAAAACTGATGGATCAATACAAGGAGTCTCGGTTGCTCGACATGTACCTCGGGTTTCTCATCTGCTTTTCGCAGACGATACGATTACTTACTCCTAGGCAACCGAGCAGGCTATGAACCGAATAAAGGAAATTCTGATGCAATATGAAAGGATTTCGGGACAGCGAGTTAACTTTGAGAAATCAGCCATTGTTTTTAGTAAGAACACGCCTGAACATCTTAAGGCACCACTGGCTCGGCTTCTTGAAGTTCGAATTGCAGAGAAACATTAGATATATCAAGGATTACCATCGATTGTGGGGCGATCAAAGAAAGATTTGTTCGCTTCAATACGAGATAGAATCACTTCCAAAGGTGGAACGCGAAATTCTTGTCCCAAGTTAGGAAAGAGATTCTACTCAAAGCCGTTTTGCGAGCAATCCCGACATACGCTGTGACCTGTTTCAAGCTTCCTGGCTCTCTTTTAAAGGAAATTAAATCAGTTCTATCTCAATTTGGTGGAATAATCAGGAAACAAAAAAGATACATTGGGTGGTGTGGGAAAAGCTATGTCATAATAAAGCTGAAGGGAGTTTGGTTTTTTGGGAACTTAAAGCATTCAATTTAGCCATGTTAGCTAAATTAACAGGGATGGCGTATCCTTCAATATCCACATTGTTTAGTTAACCAAATTTATAGGGCTAAGTATTTCTACTAGTCTTCCTTATTCAAGGCCGAGTTAGCGTCAAAACCGTCGTGGAAGCGAGGGGGCTGGTTTTTGAGGGGGTGGAGGATTGGTTCGGGAAGTCATTGTAGGATTTGGACAAGTAGGTGGATCCCCCGTGCACCGGATTTTCAGGTTCAGACGGTCCCTAACACACTGGATAGGGAAACTCGGGTCCAGACCTTAATAGATCCACTAACGGGTTGGTGGAATGTGACTTTAATCCGAGACTTGTTCGAGCAAGTTGATACGGACAACATTCTTTCCATCCCTTCAGGATCGTTGAACAACCCAAACCAGATAATTTGGCATTACACGAAGAATGGTATATTCTCGGTTAGGAGTGCGTATCGTCTGGCTCGGGAGTCTGCTCGGCATTTTGCTCCAGTGACTTCAGCAACTTTCCATCAACCTCCGAGGGGTAACTGGAATTTCATCTGGAAAGCTAAAGTCCCACCTAAGGTATGCCTTATGGTATGGAGAATGTGTAAGAATGTGATCCCGATAGGTATGAATTTGACTAAACGGAAGATGGAAGTCCCATCTTCCTGTTCGATATGTGAAGTGGATGGGGAGGATGTGTTCCATATCTTGCTTCATTGTTCTTTCACGAGACAAGTATGGGCTGTTGCTCATCTCCCCAGACAACCTTTTGATAAGAATAGGGAGTCGATTGAGTGTTGGATAAGGGGTTTACATCGATTACCATCTGAAGAAGAATACTCTTTAGCGTTAACTATCATGTGGTGGTTGTGGTATAACAGAAATAAGAAAATGATGGAAAATATGGATTGAGCAGCGAGAGCTTGGTATTGGCTGCTTCTTCGTTTCTCGCAACTTTCTCAATGGCGAACTCCAATAGGGTGGTTATCACTAAACCACCCCCATCAGTTGTAATATGGAAACCACCGAAACCGGGAACTATAAAAATCAATTTCGACGGAACGATGGACAGGATCAGGAATATGGCAGGGATTGGAGTTATTGGTAGGGATTCACACGGGTCCTGCATGGCTTGATTTTGTCAGCATTTGGCTTTCTCGTCCGATCTGGAACATATCGAAGCCTTAGCTGCTATGGAAGCTCTCAGGCTGGCTAATAGGGAAGGGTGGCAGTCAGTGATTATTGAGTGTCCAAATTGCAATCAAAGGATGAGGACTTCTCTTCTATTGGAGCCATTATTGATGATATTCGTTTTCTTTCGCTCTCTTTCAGTTCGTGTTCTTTTCCTTTACGAAACGTTTAGGTAATGTTGTTGCTCACCATATTGGAGCCTGTTCCTGATATCCCTCCGCTTGCTGAATGTTCCCTCTTGTCGGTCCGCTTTGCGTTAATATAATACACCATTTTCTCCTGAAAAAAAAGGGACTATATTAATACTTCATTAGGTGTCATAATTACTTTTTTTTCTATATCTAATACTGTTTTATCAATTGTGAGGAGCTTAGACAAATTGGGTTGGTGTGACTATTCGCTCCCACTCCCTACCCACGTATCCCTATTCCCTAATCGGCTTATCCTATGCAAATACAAAATCTGCCATATATATTATTCTCATTCCTTTATATCAGCACGCATTTCTCTTTTAATCAAATGGAGCAAAGGTCTTAAATTTCGGTTTTGGGGTAGGTATTGGTGTAGTAAATTTACAAAAATTTTGATAAAAATTTCGGGGATATTCAAAATTTCGGTTTCGATTTTAAAGAAATCATGGAAATTTATAAAAATATTTTGAAATTTACAATAAAATTTTGGGTAACTTTAATTATCATACTTGTGCATCTTTTAAATCAATAAAATTCTATTTATAATATATGGATAATGAATTTGTTAAATAATATCACTAAAAACCGTTGCGAAAAATATGAAATAAATATAATTTGATAGTAAGATAATAACCAAATTTCATGAGAATTTTATTAAAATAAAATGTACCAAGATTTAAGTAAAAATTACTACTCAATACCACATCGAGTTTCTAGGAGGATCGAAAACGCTACAACTAGTATCTGTCCTACATCTATTTTCATATTGCAAGTGAAAATTATTAATTACAAGTTGACAATATTCCGCTCATGACATGGAATGTTGGTAGTACATCATATAATGATGATGATGATATCCTTCTGGTGTTGAATCTTGAAGAACCCCAATGGAGTAGTATAATTTCTTCAATCATATTCATTTTCAGTTTTTTACTTGACTGCTTCTTGTGGTTGGGGGGTAAGTGGTAGGTGTGGTACTTACCAAGTATAAATGTAATTTTCTAAATATATAATATTTAAAAATATAAAAAAATTAAAAATATAAAAATAAATTCGGCCAAAATTTCGGTTTCGGTGAATGTTTTGGAAAATATCGGGTTTGGCCGAAATTTCAATGGATATTTGACAAAAATACTTTAAATTTCGAAAAATTTCGGCTTTCGACAAAAATTTCTGAAAATTCGGATTTCAATCGAAATTTCGGAAGATATTCTGCAAAATTGGATTCAAGTTTCGATTTCGTTTCGGGACCCCCGAAACCCAAAATTTCGATCGAAATTTAGGTGTTTCCACCGAAATTTAAGACCATGTGAATAAGGAGCCTGTTTCTGATATCCCTCCGCTTGCTGAATGTTCCCTCTTGTCAGATATTTCCGCTTTGCGTTAATATAATACATGTTCCATGGGAAAGTCATAGACCTGATGAATTGAGAATTTGCCTGCTCATCAACATGTTCCATTCCTCATCAACATGACCCTTTCTTTTGCCTTTATTATTAATGTGTGAATGTGCATTTATGATATTAAAAATTAATTGGAGTATTTCTCCCCTTTTGGAACAATTGGGTGTACAGCCTCCTCCAAACGCACCCTCTTTTAACAAATAGCCCTCTTATAAAAGGTATTTTCTTTCTTAATTTTTTTATTTAATTTTATTATACAAAGACTAAATTACCTTTTTTAAAAATAAATCAAATTCATAAAGAAACCCAAAATAATAGTTCATTCTCTCAAATCTCTCTCCCCTCTCTTACCTAAATAAACAAAAAAAATCTCAAAAACCCCCCAAATCCCAAATCAAGCTAGAGTTTCTCAATCAATTCTTGCGACCTCTGCTGTTAATTGTTATCCACCTCATCTGTCGCGCGGCTGCCCCAAGTCCTTCCTCTGCCTACAATTTACCATCTAAAGTATGCTTATTAATTTGCAAAAATTAAGAATTTATGTCCGCCATGAAGGATAACTATATCCAGCAATAATCAATGTTGTTGTGTTGAAACCTAGATATTTATGCATAATTACTTGTGAGAAGATGTTTGCTACTTTCATGGTTACACCTGGAATTTATGCATAATCCTTATATGTGTGTGTTTTTTTAATTGAATTATGCTCTCCAGGTGTTTGATGAATTGTGTGAAAGTGTAATTTTAACAAAATACCTAAGTTGTGTATTTATTGGTGAGAAGGAGGCTTTACACCCCTCTAAGCTTAGTATAAGTAATGCACTCTAAACTCTCCCTACACTTGGTGACATGGCACATACTAAATATGTTTAGATTAACTAAGCCACAAAAAATATACATTATGCGCTAATGTTACATAATTTGATGTTCAACACCAATAGATAAAACTTTTTCGGGATACTTACATAAGATCCCTTGTGATAAGCGAAACCTGCTCCAAACTATCTTGTGTTACTTTTTTGCGTAATGCCCCTTTGTGTTCTATTTTATTCTGCATACTCTCCCTTTTTTGATTTTTTTTTGTGTCTTTTTTCATCATAAATATTCTAGATCCAACCCAAATTAAATTATTTATCTATTAGAAACATGTAGGGGGCAAAAATGCATTTGGACTGACATTTATGATAAAAAAAAAAACCCAAAATAAACTAAAAAAAGGGAGAGTATGCATAATAAAATAGAATACAAGAGGGTGCTACGCAAAAAACGTAACACAGGGTAGTTTGACGCAGGTTTCGCTTATCACATGTGGATCTTATGCAATTATCCCAATTTTTTCTCGTCTCCACTATCCTTGTACATATGAACTATACATTTGTGAATGATTGCAATGGTGGAGATGAGCTGAATTACTTCAGAATCACCTATAACATAATTAATCATCTAATATATTTTACGCTAATGTTCATTTCATTTGTTCCATCATAAACTCCTAATTTGTTCTACTTATTTGTGATTTCTTCTACAGTATGGAGCCAAGGATAGGTTTTGCCCTCGTATCCCTACAAATCTGTTGAAGAATGTAAGTATTTTTAGTCGTATTTTATATCCAAATTTTGGAGTCTTATTGCAGCGCCATTCATTAGCATCAATACGATAGTTATTTCAATATGAGAGATCTCTTTTCGTATCAAGAATTTCTTTTGAAGTAATCATTTTGTTATATCATATTGATACAAGAATTTAATATTTCACTTGTTGCCTTAATAGTCCACATGTTTGGACCATCTCGTACATAATATAATGATTACTTCAAAAGCAAAAGTTGAGAATTATATAGACATAAGTAGTTTATTATCAAAATTGGGGATTATTGATTGACATAAATAGTTTATATGTAATAATAAAATAGTTATTTTGTAATATTTGAAATCAAATTGAGCACTACTTAATAAGCACGAAAGAATAAAACAACATAGTAAGCTAAACTTGCAGTCATGCATTAACCTCAAGCGGTGGAATAGGTGCAGCTAGCCCATCCACAAAGTTTGGCTCGTTGGTTGAGCCTGTTTTTCTTTATTTTTAGCATTATGATATTAATTGTTACCTTTTCTATTCAGCTTTCTTAGTGAAAGAACTTATTATACTATTTGATAAAGTAGATGTTTTGCTATTTTGTGATATTTTGGTGGACTTTATTGGAATTAACACTACTATTTCATTATACTATATTGAATCGCCCTGCTTCTCTTTTCTTTCCAGACCCATGTTATCTTGTCGATTGTGAAGATAACGAGGAAGATATGACCAAGAAGTTGAACCAAGTAGAGATGGAACAAAAGCAAGATCAACCAAAGATGGTGTTGAAAAAAATCAAAATATCATAAGACCCCATTCACCCAGCCTGCTCCAACGAAATAGAAGTTTGTGTTATTATATTTTTGTGCTTGTTTTGTTGATCTAAAATGTTCTACTTTAGATAGATGAAAATTGTCATGTTTTCAATCTTATTTGTGTAAGAACTAAGTACTTTGCTTTTATTTACATCTTAAGTATCGTTTTTTTGTGTAAGAACAAAAGCAGGATCGACCAAAGTTATGTCGGAACAAAAGCAGGAATGACCAAAGAGGATGCCGAAGAAATCAAGATATTAGAAGACCCCATACACCCAGCCTGCTCCAACGAAATAGAAGTTTGTGGTTCTATATTCTTGTGCTTGTTTTGTTGCTCTTAAACTGTTAGAGATGAAAACTGTAATTTCTCTATCTTATTTGTGTAAGACTTGAGCATTTTCCTTATTCACATCTTAATTATTATAGTAGTGACTTTTTATTTCATATGCGGTTAGTTAACCTAATGGATGAAATTTGATTAAAGCAGTTTATGGCTGTTTTATTTTATAGTTTAGTGGAAGTTCCTCAATGTTTCTCTTCTTTCAATCTATTATTGACTTTGGTTAAAAGTTTTGTGTATTGTGGCTTGAATTTGTTTAAAGCAGTTTACTGCTTCATTATTTTATAGTTTAGTGAAAATTTCTCAATATTGACTTTGTTTATCCTGTTAGACTATTTTCTTAATTTTCTTAGACAAAAATGAAAGTTGAAACTATACTGTCTCAACCGATCGGGCAGACTAGTGTACTGGTCTTCACAGTACGTCGAGACAGAAGTGAAAGATGAACACTTCTATGTCGGCTGGCCGGGCCAACTGGTATACTGTCTACCCTGTCGGCCGAGACAGAAGTGAAAGATGAACACTTCTGTCTCGACTGACCGGGCCGATCGGTATATCGGTGTACCCAATCGGCCAAGACAGAAGCAAAAGATTTCATTCTGTGAAGACCAATACCGATCTACCCAGTCGGTCTAGACAGAAGTGCAAGATGAACCAGTCGGCCCAATCAGTCGAGATAGAAGTGAGATGATCCCATACTATCTCAACTGACCGGGCAAACTGGTATACCGATCGGCCCAGTCGGTCGAGAAAGATTATTTTGGTTAATTAATACGTTTTTATTAATGACATTTATTATGATAAATAACAAATCAAGTTTCTTATAAAGCAATGATATAACTGATGATTTTTCAAGTTGTAATTTTTTTTAGGATTTGGGGTTTAGTGATCACAATAATTTAAAATAACAATAATATTGATGATTATTCGCACTCGGCTAGAGTCAGGCTTCTACATTGAAAGAATCAATTGGTCGTCCAATGTTAGTAGATCGATTATATGTTGTTCAAGAGGTCCTTATATTTTTAATTTAATATGTATACCTCACTATTTGTATTTTATAAGAAACTTGTCTTGTTCTGTATCATAATAAATCAGTTGTAACCACGTGCGTAGGCACGACTAGTAATTATATAGAGATTAATAATAAGTGTATGTATATATATATATATCATTACATAACTTAATTATTTATAATTCATAAAATTGAAAGATTTTACTCAGTTTTGATAATTATCATTAAAAAATCTTTTATATGAGTATGATATCATATTAATTCTATATGGTTTTGTCCACATATGTAATTACTTTGATGGTCTCAAATGTTGTATTATATATATATATAATTAATGAATAATACTAATTAGGCCGAACAATCTTTCGTGATCGATCGATCAAATCATCCACAAATCTGCCTGTTCAATATTTTAAACATTTTGAAGATGGTACTTGGATTGACCAGTCAATCACTTTTCCCGTTTGGAATTTTAATTTATCATTTTTGATCTCTGGACCGACCGACTGGTCAGACTTGTATACCATTCTTCTCGGTAGAAATTCTATTGTATGAGCTTTTGGTCTTTGGACCGGACGACTAGTCAGAACAGTCTTCCAGTAGCCCCGTCCGAATCTTTTTCGTATGAGCTTTTGATTTCTGGACCAAAAGACTAGTGAGAACGGTCTTCCAGTCTGCCGGGTCAGAATTTAATTCTATGAGCTTTTGGTCTCTAAACCAACCGACCGGTCACAATGGTCTTCCAGTATGCCTCGTCGAAATTTTATTCTATGAACTTGTGGTCTCTGGAACGGCAGAATGGTCAGAATGGCCTTCCAGTCTGCCCGGTCAGAATTTTATTTTAGGAACTTTTCATCTTTGGACCGACCGACTGGTCAGAATGGTCTTCTAGTCTACCCAGTCAGAACTTTATTCAATGAACTTTTGGTCTCTGGACCGGCCGATGGGTCAGACCGGTCTACCATTTTGTCTAGACATTCCAGACTAATTGGCCCAATCTTTCCAGTTTTTTCAACTAATTATGCATTCAATTGTTTTCCTTCTCCATCTCCCAACTCCCAGTTAGCTAATTCCTGTTAATCTCATCCACAATACACAAAAACATAATCAAAGTCACAAATCATACCGATTGGGACCCCCAAATGCCTCACATATTTTATAAAAAATGATCAATATTTACAATAAATATACAAAAATCATATCAAAATGGGGGATTTAGAAGATTGTTGCTCGTTGTGATTTAATGCTTTTGCATTTTTGGTGCTCTCCTACAGAAGGTTGTGGTCCCCAGTGGCATACGGAAGGGTCTAGAAGGGGGATTGAATAGACCCTGAAGTCTTTTTCGATTTCAAAAAGTTCGTATCACTTAAAAGTTTTGAACGCTTAGTGAGCAAAGCGCTAGAGAAAAGATAACTAAGACTTAGTGATTTTAGCAATTATCAATGTAGGGTAACACTTAGATCGCGTAATCAGGGTTAACACAGCTAGCAGAATATTGTAATGCTTAGCGTTCAATTTATACAATTAGCCACTTAACTGTTTTTAAAGCCTTTTTAAGATATATATTAGATGATGAATAAAGTTATAAAACAGTAATGTAAATAACACAAGATATGGGTGGTGTAATCCCAGCTATGTCCTTCTCCTTTTCACTCAGAGGATCGGAAATTCACTAGATGATAATCAAAATCTTGACATAGAGGATTTCTACAAATAATGAATGGATATGAAGATGATCTTGAGCTCCTTGATCACACAGACTTCAGTTCCACTTTAGATCTTCTTCAACAAGCTTCTCTCACTCAGAAATACTGCTTGCAAATATCAACATCTTTCTCACACAGATGAAAGAGGTTGAGGGTTTTGTCCCAAAAGGTTTGTTTGATTTTTGAAAGTTCAAACAGCTTGAGATATCTCAATAATAGTGAAGGGTTCTTTTTTGAAAAGGTTTGAGATATCTGTGACTGTCTTTGGAATGTTTGAAAAGCTGCTTGAAGGATTTTTGGCTATGGAGTTTGTAAGCTTTTCTTGTAAATATTTCGGCAGAGTTTTTGACCTATATCTTGTGTATATGTGTATGTACTTAGGGTTTGCTGAAGGGTACTATTTATAGAGATTTCTTGGGATTTGTCCGTTGGGCACATGTAGGCGAGTGTCTCTCACGTAGTGAGTGAGTAGTCTCTTTTCTGACATTCTGAAATTCTGCTGCACCGATTTGATGTGGCAGGCTTTGAACTCTGACAGTCTTAGCCAATGGTGGCTTGTCCGTATGCAATTCGTCCTTATCACATTTAATACTCTTATCAGGCTTTTAATGCATTTGAATTTATTTTTCGTTGGAAATAAATGCTCGTTGATGATTGCATTTAAGTCCTTCATGACTTTGGAATTTATTTCAGGTGAATCTGATCGCTTGATGGATTTAAGAGCTGAGTCATAACTTCTGAAATGTCCTTAGCGTTTGGCAGACGCTTAAGACAAATTTTCATCTTCACTTGATTTCAGATGCTGATCTTCAACTTCATCTTTAACAGACTCACCTAGAATTCTATCAGCGATTCGGTAACCAATACTTAATCTAAAATCTACAAAGGTAGAAAAACTACTAGCCTAATCTAAAGATTACAACTCGATAACTTTGTTGAACGCTTAGACATATTCTATTAAAGATGAACTTACATAATCTTTTCGGGTCTAGCATAAAGCCTATTTTGCTATCATCAAAACATCTAACATGAAATTTCCTAACAGAAGGTAATCACCGTCATTTCATCATTCCTTAACAACCATTCATATGAGTCATCCTCTTTTTTCTTCCATTCATCATCATATTGATAATATAAGGAAATCTCAGACATTTTCCTATAAAAACAAGAAAAATAAGTTATTTACATTGAAAAATTAAAAGAAAAATATATAAGAATTTTCTTAGAGAATTCGCTAATTGGGAAGATTGGGGGCAGTCGGTTAGGGCAAACTGGGTAGATTGGTATACCGGTCTGTCGATCCAGTGACAAAAATAAAATTCCGACTGGGCAGATTGGTATACCGGTCTGACCGGTCTGTCGGTCCAGTGACAAAAATAAAATTTCGATCGGGCAGACCAAGCAGATCGCTCACCGGTCTGCCCAGTACTGTTCATCGTCTTCCTTGTGAAAAAACCCGATTTTCAGATTTTAAAAGCCAAAAAACCATAAATCTTGTTATTATTTTAAATTACACTGTTAAATATGAATATATAGTGTTTAAACAACAACTTTTATGTAAAAATATAAGATTTGAGATAAAATTACCAATTTTGGAGCTTAATTTCTCAAACTTTTGGGGTCTCTCTTTCTTCAATGTTTCTTCTCCATGTGCATTAGAAGAAGTCCAATATACATCAATGAGGGATGATGGTCGAACTTTGATTGTCAATTATCAATGAGAAGGGAAGAAAACAGAATAGGGCTTGATGAACTGAGTTTATTTTTTATTTTTTTTATTGGGGTTTTGGTAGGGATGTGTATTACCCATTTCTTTTGGGTAGAATATTTGTTTTCACAAATATTTAATTTAATATTATTTTTATGATAAGGGTATTTTAGATAATCCATATTTTCAATAAGTGAGGAGGGCTATGCAACTTAGATGTTCTTTTCCATTGGTTTTTTCTATCTATGTTGATTAAACTGCTCATATATATATATAGTGCAGAAAAATATATATAATTAGAGTTTGGTGTCATTCTTTTAGAGTGTGTCTCCGTAAATAAAATTGAACACAAATTAAAATAAATTAAATGAGATACTTTTGGTGTAGTACTCTTTTGAATAATAACTGTTATTTCCTTCTGTTTTTTTGTGTAAATAAATACTATACTTCCATATAAAACAAATTGTGTTGTGCAAATTTTGCTTGAATTGAGTGAAGCATTGCGTGCATTATATCTCAGCAAAATCAACGGAAGTTATATCTATATTTTCATCTATAAGTTCAGAAATTCACATTGTGTATTCTATTTTTTGAAAATTTACTTTGTCGATAATCGAGAATGTTCAGTACTAGTCTAAAGTTGGTTGAAATTTCTTGTTCTACTCGCCAATTTCTTAGATTAATGGTCTTTATGCATCTAATATCGAAACAATTAATCGGTCCTGGATTACTCACACTGAGCAACTTTTGTCAAAATAACGATTGGTATTACGGGATTGAAACTTTCTTTTTCTTTGATGAGGTTACTGATAAACTCACGGAGCCGCTTAAATTCGCCCTCGTTGGTAAGTTTACCCATGGTTATCCTACTTTACAATTTTTGAAGAAGAAATTTAAAGATCTCAAATTAAAGGGGATGTGTACTATTCGTGTGTTGAATATAAAATATGCCATGATAGAGTTGTTGAATGAAGAAGAATATTCACGCTTGTGGTTGCGTGGAATCTATTCGTGTGTCGAATCTAAATCTTTGTCGTGAAGAACTTTGCAATAAATTGATGTTTCATGCATCCAAATAGAGTTCCAAACAATTTAACCAAGTAATTAGCTCATTAGACAAATACTTTATTGAAGAAACTCTAATTGTAATAACGGAAGAAAGTTTGGGTTCTCGCATTAAGTGTATAATTATACAACTTTAATTTTCACTATCATCTAATTTTCCAATTGTTGGGCGCAGCGGAAGTTTTGGGCCCGAGATTTAACTTATTAAGATTCGGCAAGTCCCACCAACAAGTTGATGACAAAATAATACCCCGAAAAATATAACTATAATGCACACAAGATTTACGTGGTTCGGCAAAATCCGCCTACGTCCACGAGAGTTTCCGTTCTTCCACTATGAGAGAAATTTACCGGTACAAAATACACACTTGAGTTTATAGACAAACTCAAGAAAACCACTCTTGTACAACCACTCTCAAAGTTATATAGAACACTACTCTCAACCCCCCTTTGTATTGCCCCGAAAGAAAAACCCCACAAGTGTTTCCCGTGTAGTACAATTTGTATCTACCACAAATTGTTTTCCCTAGTATACACTACACTTTTCCTAGTATATACTACACTACACACACTTTGCTCTCTATGTTTTCTCTCGGTTTGGGATGATTCAAATGAATGAAATTGCAACCTATTTATAGGCAATTTCCAAAGGCACAAGATTGAATCCAAACCATCTATTTATTTCCTTCAATCTTGTCCATCCATCATTCAACAAAAAACGGCCACCTACCATGCAACTAGCCATTTTTTCTTCTTCAACAAAAACGGCCACCTACCATGCAACTAGCCATTTTTCTTTATTTATTATTATTATTGTGGAAATATACCTAACAATCTCCACCTCCACAATAATAATTCCCCGCAAACCAAATTACGGAATTCCATTGGCCATTAATCAATTCTGCTGCACATGCCGAATCAGTAAGGTCCTAACTCCACCTGATTCAAAACCGGCCAATGCACACATGCAGCCCAGTCAACACCACTAGTCGACTGCCGAGAGGGATGACCTCGACCCATCCTCTCGCCCAGCAGGGTTTCCTTCACACCCGTCTGTACCCTGGAAGTTTATCGGCGCGCTCCACTCCCAGTTATCCTTTGAGGTCACCAGACGATACAAGTTTTCATACTTCTCTCCTTTCATTAGGACCTCCCCGCCAAGTGTGACTTTCAGGACTCCACCTCCAGCTGAATACTCACAGCCCTCGGAGTCCAATTGGCTCATGGAAATTAAATTCCTTCGCATCTTTGGGACATATGCCACACCACCCAAAATACGATCTACTCCATCAAACATTTTGATTTTCACCACTCCCGTACCCATGACTCTACAAGTAGAACCATCACCCAAGGACAAAGTACCTGCCCTCTTTTCTTGGAGCAAATCAAAATAATCCTTTCTGGAGCATACATGCATTACACATCCAGAATCTAAAATCCATCCATCCCGAGACGAAGTATCCATACGAGTAGAGACTGTGAAGACATCTCCATCGTATGCCACTACAGCATCACCACCACCACCATTATTAACATTGTCCATCCCTCTATTAGGACAATTCCTTTTATAATGGCCTTCCTCCTGACAATGGTAGCACCTCCTGCCCTTCCCCCTAGCCTTTGAATCTGACCTGCTGCTCGCAGATTCACCACTAGATATCCTCCCGTACCGATTCATGCCCCGAGTAACCAGCGCTGACTCATGTCCCACCTCTTGGTTTGCCTTCCTTTATTTTTCGTGAGACAAAAGTGACGCACTCACATACTCCAAGTCTAGTGTATCTTTCCCGTATAGCAACGTCGTCACTAGACTATCATATGAATCCGGGAGCGAGGTAAGAAGTAAAAGGGCTTTATCTTCTTCCTCGACTTTAACCCCAACTTTACGAAGTTGGTCCACCAGTCCGTTAAACTGGTTCATGTGATCCATCAGACTATCACCCTCCAGCATCTTCAGCCTATAGAGTTGCCGCTTCAGATGCAATTTTGTAGACAAAGACTTCCCGAGATACAAGTTCTCTAACTTTGCCCACAACTTTGGTGCCGAATCTTCAGAATCATCATCCACAACATTATTGATAATGTTGTCCGCAATACAAAGTCGAATTGTGCTAACACAGCGCAATTCCAAATCTTTCCACCGTGCACTTTCCATATCCTTCGGTTTCGCCTCCTCTCCCTTCAACACCAATGCCAAGCCATGTTGAATTAGAAGGTCTTTCACCCTTCTTTGCCAAAGAGTGAAATTCCCTTTGCCATCAAATTGTTGCACCGAAAATGTATTTGGCCTCGACGTGCCCTCCATCTTAATAAATAAATCTCGATTTATCAACCCTTAACCAAATGGCTCTGATACCACTTGTTGGGCGCAGCGGAAGTTTTGGGCCCGAGATTTAACTTATTAAGATTCGGCAAGTCCCACCAACAAGTTGATGACAAAATAATACCCCGAAAAATATAACTATAATGCACACAAGATTTACGTGGTTCGGCAAAATCCGCCTACGTCCACGAGAGTTTCCGTTCTTCCACTATGAGAGAAATTTACCGGTACAAAATACACACTTGAGTTTATAGACAAACTCAAGAAAACCACTCTTGTACAACCACTCTCAAAGTTATATAGAACACTACTCTCAACCCCCCTTTGTATTGCCCCGAAAGAAAAACCCCACAAGTGTTTCCCGTGTAGTACAATTTGTATCTACCACAAATTGCTTTCCCTAGTATACACTACACTTTTCCTAGTATATACTACACTACACACACTTTGCTCTCTATGTTTTCTCTCGGTTTGGGATGATTCAAATGAATGAAATTGCAACCTATTTATAGGCAATTTCCAAAGGCACAAGATTGAATCCAAACCATCTATTTATTTCCTTCAATCTTGTCCATCCATCATTCAACAAAAAACGGCCACCTACCATGCAACTAGCCATTTTTTCTTCTTCAACAAAAACGGCCACCTACCATGCAACTAGCCATTTTTCTTTATTTATTATTATTATTGTGGAAATATACCTAACACCAATTTCATACTTTTGCGACTAATTTATGGTAAAGAAACAATGTCCGATTTTGTAAAGTGTGAGAATTCAAAGGAACTTGTAAAAGCAGTATCAAATTTATTAATTGCTTTTTAACTTTTACCAATATATTACAGCTTATTCCTCAGTTGTCAATTAATTTAATGCTTGCAGATGGTGGTAATTAAACAGAATTAGAATGACTATATAACTCATTTAATATGACAATTCATCTTTTGGATTTCATTCTATCCAGGCATTCTTATTCACCCATGTCTAGCTAGATTTTCACAATATTATTTTCCCTTTCTGTTTTGATATTTAAAACCTACCGGAAATATCATTAATGCAATAATAAGATTATGAATTCGATATATATAAAGAACGACTTTATCAACCTCATGTTTGCACTGATTTTCATTCTCATATATAATTCTTCAACCAAGCCTTTATTCATCAATTACACCTCACAAAATCAGAAAAACCTGAAATGGCTAATCCATCATCGGTCGACTATTGGTCAGTTGTTATAGCCCTGGAAACTCCAAAAATAACAGAATCTAAGTCAAGTCGCGGTGCTTCTAAACAGAGAGCAAGGGTTAACCGATCTACTAAACATACGATTCGTTATAGTGAAGTCTCCCCATTCGTCGTTACCATACCTATTGGAGAGGTGTTTTCTTTACCCTATACTTTTTCGATTTCACAAAATGGTCAAATAAAATTCATGAATTTCTAATAGTTTCATAATGTTAATCACGTTTTGTTATATGTGAGTACACAGATGTTAAATTCTTCCTTATCATGGCATTGTTTATACATAGACACGACAAAAGAAAAAAAAGAGGATTACGTTGACGGATTTGTCTTTAATTTAGAGTTGTTTTATGAAATACGTGCAGTGAAGTAGCTTTAACAATATTTGAAAAGTTCTCTTCTTAGAAATTTCCTTGACGTCGTATAATGTTTCTTTCTCGACCTATGTGCTCGTTATGTGCATTTGGTGTGATAGGGATCAGTTCAGGTATATCTCTTTTCTTGAAGGTTTGAAAAGTGTTTTTGGGGGGTGGGGGCGTTTTTCTCATTTCTACTTAGTATATGTATCTGCGCGAATCTTTTTTCATATTTGTATTGAGTTTTTCGCTTACCTGTGTTTTGCTTCTATGTGTGTGAATTTATTACTTTTACAAATGAATGAGAAAAACAGTTCCTTTTTGGATAAATCTGCATTTATTTGACTATAATTAGATTTCGGCCTGGAGGATTATGTATGTGAATTGTTTTCACTTATTGTCGGTGATGGGGGATCGAAATAGTGCCAAGACCAAAGTGAGGAATCTCGGGAAATGTGTACGAAATGTTGGGTCCGACTTAACCCACGACAAACCAAAGCTTTTATTTGAAAGCAGTAATTAAAATTTCTGAGTAGTGGTTAGATAATGAATCATTAACATTAATCAATAAGCATTTATAGAGTTTATAATGAGCCATGGGCTTAAGTCTTTTATGCTGGCCTACATAACAAATTATAATTAAAAAAGGGGTATGATATATTAATTCCATATTAGAATAAAATTTATTTTACAATTTATCAAATTATCTTTATTGTTGTTTGGACACATCAGTCTGTGTGCTTGAATAATGTATGATTATGTATATATGTAATATAATTTTGGAAATACAGATTATATTTTAGCATCTCATACAATATTGTAGTGAGGAATATTCCGCCAGAATATGGTAATAGATAGGAAAGTGTAAAACCTGTTGAGTTGAGATAAAAAGTGTTATAAAAAATAGTTTAGATAAAAAAGTGTAAAAACATGCAAAGTTCGGGTAGGTTATTGTTTTTACCCCTATATTTTCAGAATGAATATAAAATCTATTAAAATATACTTACAGTATATATTACTAATTAGTTACTAATGTGTTCATGCGTGTTGCTGCTCGATTATAAATTAAACTCACATAAAAGATGCGTATGTATGTATGTATATGAGATTTAGGTTCTTATGATTCCATATTATACATATATATATATATATATATATATATATATATATTTAAGTTGATGAATTTGAATTTTCCAAAAAAGAAAAAAGAAAAAAAAGTTAACATGCATAATACTAAAATATGGAATTGTTATTGCATGTAAGTTTTCTAATGTTAATATATGTTACATTAAAATAATAGATATATTTTTATATAAGTCTAAATATTTTGTAATAGGGGTAATTATGTCTATCTAGTGAGATTTTGTATCTACAATTATATCTATATAATTCTTGCAAAATTAATATTACTATGATATTTAAAATATATAAAGTAATCAAATACAAAATGCACTCAGTGGGTTGGTAGAGTAATGTGTGCGGACAACAACGCGCTAGAACAATCAAATATCAAATAATGAAGAAATTTCATAGACACGAGAAATTCATAATCAAAATTCAAATAACATAATATCTTTGTCAGATAGCATGGGATGTCAGCTAAAGGATATCCATGGTCCAAGACAATTTTTAATTGCTCCCTATTTAAGATGATTCCAAAAGTGCTTGGTTGGTCGTCTTTTCCTTTAAACAAAAACCATTTGAACAAAACTCAATAAGATAGTTATTATCCTAACATAATTTACGTACATATAAGAGATTGTGTGAGTGGTATGGAACATGGAGAACATTTTGACAATTTAAGAGTACGTGTAGGGGTATGTAAAGTAGATGTACCAACACGTTTAATAGGCAATAAAGAACCATTTTCGACAAAAATCTTATTAGTGTCAGTGTAGGGTGCAAGGTGAGAAAGTTTACCATTGTCCGAGTTATGTGAGCAGAGCACCACTGTCCAGATACCAAACAGCATCAGAGGTCTCAGCAGCGGACAGAGCTGTGAAAGATTGTGGTAATTCCTCCAATATATGGGCATGGTTATACCACTGCCAACAGGAAAGTGCTTAATGTCCATGAACACCACATATCTGAAAAGAGAACCTAGAGGAGAGGGTCAGAATATACCAGGACCACCAGAATAAAAGAATTCAGAATAGCCAATTAAGACCATGAGAAGAAGAATCAATAGATGGACTAGAATACTATTGTTGTGTCTGAGCACGAGGTTGCGCAGACTACTATGAATGCTGATCAGTGAGGAATGGTTGAGGCCACCATGGCCAAGATCGCGATCATTACCACAGCCACCACCACGACTACAATGTTTGATCACCACTTGAATATGAATGAGAATCATGAGAATTGGCCACAAAGGCAGGGAATGTAGGCTGGTTTTTAAGGAGACGATGTTCAAATTGGAAGAGTTTAGCCTGGAGAACATCAAAATCAATACTAGGAGACTGCATAGATAGGGCAATGACAAAGGCCCCATAATCCTTCAGAATACCGTTAAGAGCTTGCATGAAGAGGTCAACCGAGGAAATAGGTTGATTGACTGCGGTGAGATTATCAGGCAATGATTTATTTAAGAAGATAGGAGTCGCATGAAAGATCATTTTTCTTCAAACTACTCAATTCACAACTATATTGTAATTGCTTAGTCATGGATTGATGCATCTAACGTCTTTCTAAGACTTTCTAGATATAGAAGGCGTAGGTAGGTCATGTACTTCTTGAAATCTATTGAGAGTATAGAGGATAGAGGATTCATGAAAAAGTGTCAATTGGCATCAATAATGAAATACGATGGGAAAAAGGCAGAGCTATCAACATAACCAAATAGGTCATATCTAATAAGCACCAAAAGTTAGGATTGCCACAACAAGTAATTATCCACATCTAGTTTGACAAAGAAAAGATGTTTAAGGTTGGGTAACAGAATTGATGGCACAGAGAACAGCAGGGAATGGGGTGGTGGCTGAGGGAGTTTGAGTGGCGGGGAACGAGGGAGTTTGAGTAGCGGGGAATTGTCTAAGTGGTTGTACGTTGGCGGACTAAGGTGAGTGGAGATTCACGACAATGACCAAAAGTGAAGGAGGAAGGTTGGCAGTGGTTAGGGTTGGATGGACGGTTGATAGTGTAAATTAGGTTTAGGGTTTGTTGAGTTAGAGTTGGTAGCGACTAGAGTTTTACAATTAGGGTTTGCATTTGTTGAGTCAAAGGTGGCGGCAGCTAGGGTTGATAGTTTAGTGTTTGGGTTTGTTGAGCCAAAGGTAATAGCGACTCGGGTTGACAAATTAGGGTTTGAGTGTAGGGTGAATGGGTGGCGGCTATGGTTGAAAGACTAGGGCTTCAGGTTGTAAGTGTAAGAGATTCAGAATCTAGAACTTTGAGCTCAACATTGTGAGGTGGCGGAAGTGGGCATGATAGTGGCAGCCTAGTGTAAAGGGCCCCTAGAAATTGAGGTGTGGGACAACGGCGGTGCTGAAAAGTGAGAGAGAGGGAGTATGTTGGTGGCTATAAGGTTAGCTATATTTTTGGGGAAGAAGTTAAGAGGAGGAGAAAGAAGATGATGGATCATGATAAGAACTCTATGAATTGTGTTGGCCGAAAGTGGCGGCCGCAATAGAAAGTTTGGGCAGGGAGGTTGAGATAGGATGAGAAGAATAAGTTGATAGAGTGGACAAAATGAGTGAAGTTTCAGTGGTATTCAAACATCCAGTATTGGTGGTGGTGGTGCCGGAGCAGGAGACGGGTGGCGCACGGTGATGGAAGGTGGAGAAACATCACCGTTTCCTGATACCATGTTAGAGTTCTAGAGAGAAAATGGTATAGAATTTGTATTGGCTAATATTTGTGATAATTATATAATTATGATTAAAGGATATAAAAAACGCAATGTGCTATACAAAAATTGGACCTGACTATGTACTACATTATACACTAACACTCCCGTTGATCGCCATCACAAAATAATTGGAAATTCTTTCTAGTGCCGACAAAGTCTCTAGTAAATAGAAAACAAGATAATACTCATCTCAATGTAATAAAATAGTCAATGCCAACAATTCAATCTTTCTCATAACTTATCGAAAAAATAACTTTTATATTCTTAATTCAAGTTGTTATAAAATTATTCGCAGCCTTTCAAAAAGTAAATATTATTTGCTTTCTTTTGTTTCGAGAAAAAATAAAATAAAAGAACTCAGAACAATGAGCGAATGTTTGTCAAATAAAAATAACAACAATAACACAATTAGAAAAAATGTTCAAAAACTACTTATGTCTAAATTTTCTAAGCTCAAGATGCGACTTGGTTAATTTTGTTCAACCCTATTAAAAGTATTGAAAAAAGGACATGAACTTTATGTATAGAAATCAAATTTACTTTTTTTTTAGAAAGTATTTCTTGTGCTCCGTTTCGTATGCATCAAGTCGTATTAGAATCTAACTAGGAAACTAGTAAGTAATTAATTGTAACCCAAACCTAAATGACTAAATAAATTGAATACACATTGCATGAATAGGAAACCTTAAGATCTTAATTAGCCAACAATTTGAAATTACTGCAAATATGAAAATTACAAGACTAGACATAATTGAGAATACTCAAAGAATCTCAAAAAAAAAAAAAAGACTTGTATACATAAATATACACACATAATATATATATATATATATGTACACACGTATTGTCATGCCCTCCCCGTAACGAAGTGCTAGGGTGAGACGAAGTCCTCAAAAGTTAAATTAATTCAAATTAATAATTCAAAATCTTAGCGAAAACGCGAAGATTCAAGGACTCACATTCATTCAAACTGCAGAATATCTTAATCCCCCATACAAGAAATTACAAACCATATCAAAGTTGTCGCGTAGGCTATTCAATTCAATTCTTAAAAGAACTTGTGAATGAAATCATAAATGACATAAGACAAACTTGTCACGACTAGAGTCATTAACAAACTAAATTATGAACTCACACTAAAACTTCAATTGAACTCTCTGACCTCCAAAAGCTAATTATCTGAGAATAGAACATTACAAGGGTATGTGCAAACTCAATAAGTAGTTCTCAATATATATTTTTTATTGATCATGCACAATTTCAACGATAATATAACAATACATACCAATTTCCAAATTTGAAGTGATGAACCAATTTCATGGACAAGAGTAATCCACAATAGAATTTGAAATAATATAATATTTTCGTCGATTAGCTCACACAAAGACTACGGCCATGATTGTTGATGACATTATAAAATTATGATTCTATTCACCCCAAAGATTATTGTGTCATGTACAATGTATTTATAGACTACAAGTAATACTCATATTCTATGTAATAAAGAAACCTATCTAGGAGAGGAAAATAGATTAAATAGGATTCTATTGCTAATTCTAATTGGATATGTATAGTTATACCCCGAAAGCTCAAGGAGGTCGATGAGACACATTGGTTCTGTCATGAAGAAGATTAAACTACAGGATGACCAATGATTTAGCAAACTGTGGTCAATTTGATCATCATTGGCGACAATGAATATGAAGATCACTACGAGCAACCTTTTCTCCAATGAAATGGTAATCAGTTTCCACATGCTTGGTACATGGATGGAAGATTTGAATACTACGATAAAGATAAGCGACATGCACATTTTCACACGAGTCACAAAGAAGTGATTGGAGCCAAGTATGCTCGGCAACGGTGTCAATTATAGAATCATATCCAACTTTGTAGAGGGTCGAGCTACAATTCTTTGTTTATGAAGGCTCCTTGATATCAAATTACGACCACAGAAGATGTCAAATACTCTAATAGAGTGGCCATCGTCGGGCTGCAACCTTAGTTTATGTCGAAGTATGCTTGTAAGTATCATGAATAGGAGCTCCAAAATAGAAGCTCATGATCAATATTAAGCAATAATTACAAGATTGGGACCCGTTTGTCCACACTCCAATGAGTATCAGTTTGGCATGCATGGATTGGCAAACCTTGTTGATGGCAAAAGCTATGTCCGGACATGGAAGAGTAATATATTGTAGAAATGACCAATGCTTTACATAAGAAAATGTTATAAAAAAATTGACTACCTAATGTACTCCAAATAATGATTAAAGAAATCCAACATTGTTCATGTAAACATTTAAGATCCCAATTATCTAGCAATTACTATTAATACAAACATGAAAATTACAAGACTGGACTCAATGAAGAATACTAAAAGATTAATGAAAATACAAATACACATACACACACTTATTATATGCTTATATATATATATATCTATAAGTATATTTATAAAAAAAAAAATTCACACACTCCCAAGTCGATCGTGATCGGCCGCGCCATCATGGTACACAACAACAATGTGAAGCCTTCAAATGTTAAATTAATACAAATACATATTTCAAAATCTTAGTGAAAGCGTGAAGATACAATCATTCTCATTCATCTAATGTTGCAGAGTCTCTAAAATCCCACATAAAGAAATTACATACCAGATAAAAATCGCAATGTACTGTTGAATATGATTCTCAAAAGATCTTGTCATTTAATCATTAATGACATTAAAAAAGACTTGTCAAGACTAAAGTCCTTCGAATTAAATCCTAATTCGAATTGAAACTTCAATCGAGTTATGTTAGCTCAAACTAAATATCTGAGAAGAAGCAAGGAGTGAAATGGAAGCTTAGTAAGTAGTCCCCAATTTTTATGTTGGATCAATCACATTTATGACAGCACATTAATACATTCCATTCAAGTCTTGTCAGACTATCAAGCGAAGAAAGAAGAGCGGAATTACGAATTATCAATGTGGGCGATTCTCTTCTTCTGCTTGCCACCAGGATCACACAGTTGCACTCTCTACCTATGACAATTTAAAATTTAAAAGTAAGGGAATTTTGGCGATAGAGATTAGAGATAGATACAGAAAGAGACATATGGAACATATCTCTTGAAAACAATGATGAACAAAGAGAGATAGAAAGGGCACATCTGTGGTTATTGTAAATGTTGCCTTTCGAGAGCTGCACACAAAAAATGAAAATAAAGTCTCTATGCAGACAAAATGAAAATGATAAATATATCATATAAATGAAGGCCCCACAAGAGAGATGCAGGAAATCAAAATCCGACTAGGTGCAGACACCTCATTCTATTCAAAGGAATGAAACATAAGGAAACAATTCGCGTTCGCAAAGTGACATGTAGAAAGATTAATCTATTGTCATATGAAATGCAGTTTCGTGGAACTCATGTAAAATCAAAATCTAAAAATAAAGAAATCAGAGAATGACATGCATTCAATTAGCTAAGATTCTTCTACTAGTTTACGAGATTATTGTTAGTAGACGAGATGATACAAGATTATTGTTAGTAGATGAGATGATAACATCGCTGAATTAGCTTGGCTAAGCAAAGTTGTTGGCTCTAACATGTAGTATCAAATTTTATAGCAATTGTTATCCACTTAACACCAAATTCTGTAGCAGAGGCGAACATGAGGTCAATTAGTCTTTCGCATAATTTGCCACCTATAATACAACGAAATGAAGAAGTTAATAAGTAGTGCACAAGTAGATCCATGCCCCTCATAATGATCACAAGCCAATGAGATAATAGAGTAATGTGTGTGGCCGCCGAGGTGCCGGAACTATCAAACATCAATTAATGAAGTAAATTTATGGACACGAGTAATTCATAATCAAATTTCAAATAACATAATATGTTTGTCCGTTAGCATGAGATGTCGGGTAAATGATATTCATAGTCCAAAACAAATTTCAGTTGTACTCTCACTGATAGACATGACAAAATATTTGGAATTACATTGTAGTGCCGAAAATGTTACAGAAAAGGCTCCCAACCCAACACATGAGAGGTAATCGAAAAACATAGTAATATTCATCTCAATGTAATAAAATACTCAATGCCAAAAGTTCAATCCTTCTCATGCACTATCCAAGCAAATAAATTTTATATGCTTAACCTAAGTTCTTATAAAAAGTAAATATCATTTGTTTTTCTTTGCTTCCAGAAAAAATAAAAGAATTCAGAACAATAAGCAAAGATTTGTCAAATTATTAACAATATCATAATATATAATAACATTACTGAAAATACAATTACAAATATGGATAAAAAAATGCTCATGTTTAATTTTTCCGTATCTCACGATTCAAGTTTTTTAATTACATAAACCCCATAAAAGAAATAAAAAGGGACGTATGTATGGAAATCAAATTTACATCTTCATTAGGCAGTATTTTTTGTGTTCTATTTTTGTATGTATGAAGCTGCATTAGACTTTAACTACGAAACCACAGACTAATTAATTGTAACCCAAACCTAAATGACTAAAGAAATTCAATATATATTGCTAAAATAGGAAACCTTTAAGATCTAATGAACTAGAATTTAAAATTATTGTAACTATGAGATTTAAAAGACTTGACTCAATTGAGAATTTTCAAAGAATCTTACTAAAAGACCTACATATTATATATATGTATGTTTGTGTGTGTATACATATCTTGTCATTCCCCAAAATGGGGCAAGCCATCACAAAGCACCAGGACAATGTGAAGCCCTCATAAGTTAAATCAATACAAGTAAATATAAAGTCCTAGCAGAAGCGCGGAATTCAAGGAATCTCATTCATTCAAATGTTTAGAACATCTTAACTCCCCTAAGAAAAGACGTTATAAAGCATATAAAAAATCGTTTTGTAGACTATTCACTACAATTCTCAATAGGTCATGGGAATATAACATAAATGAAACTAAACAAACATGTCAAGATTAAAGTCATTAATAAGCTAAATTACGAACTCGAACCAAAACTTTGATTGAACTACCGTACCTTCAAATGCTAACTATCTGAGAATAAAACATTAGAGAAGGGCAATGTGCAAACTCAATAAGTAGTTCTCAATATTTGTTTGATCAATCACCATTTAAAGGATAATACAAGAAAACATAGCATTTATCAAATTTGAATGAAAATAGTTCATGGACAAGAGTAATCCACAACAAAATTTCAAATAACATAATAATATTTTTGTCAGTTAGCTCACCCAAACTCTAAGATCATTTTTATTGTTGACATTATGAAATTATGATTTTATTTATCCGATGCACAATGTATTTATAGACTATAAGGATAGCTCTTATTCTATGTATGTAAAAACTATCTAGGAAAGGAAGATACATTATAAGAGGATTCTATTACTAATTCTAATTGGATATAGATGGTTACAGCCCCACAAGTTCAAGGGCGTCGAGTAGACACATTTGAGCATTCCCTAAAGAAGATAAAAATGTGTGATGGCCACCATGTAGTAAAATATAGGCAATTTGATCATCAGTTGCAAAAAGTTTAACATAAAGGTCACCATTAGCTATAGAAATGTTTTTCCGAAAAAAAATAGTAATCAATTTATGCATGCTTGGTATGGGAATGGAAGAATGAAATATTACTAAAGTGATCAGTGGCATCCCATTTATCATAACAAATCGTGGGTGAGTAGTCTTGCTTGATGTGGAGTTCACAAAGGAGAGACGGGTGCCAAGTCTGATAGGTAGCAAGATCGGCGAGGGCTTTGCATTGGATTCTACAGAGGATCAAGCTACAATTCATTGTTTTCAAATGCTACATGAGATCAAATCAGGATGAAAGAAGATGTCAAAACTGCCAATAGAGCATCGGTTGTTGAGGCTACCACCCCAGCTTGAGTCAGAGTATGCTTGTGAGTGCTTTGCAGGGAAGCGTCAAAATAGACTTTTGTCATTAGTAGTGAACAATAAACAGCTGAGGATCTTTTTGGCCACACTCCAATGAGTGTCAGTTGGGGATGCATGTATTGACAAACCTTTTTGATGATAAAGGCTATGTTTAGGCGTGTAAGATTAAGATATTTTGGAGCTGCGACAGTTTATCAAAATTTAGACTAGATCTTGGAATGGAATCCTATCGGATTTTGACAATTTGTTGCTCGTACAAAGAGTCGCATGAATGCCTTTGGAGGACTAGAGGCTGGACCTATTGATAAGAACTAAAATGTAGCTCTGTTGTGATAAGATCAAGTCATCGGTGGTAGCTAGGAACCGATTCTATGTCAAGGAAGTTAATTTTTATTTTTGGTCATAAGTGAGGCCCTTTTAGCTTTTGGTCCCAAAAAAAGCTCCTCATTACATTGCATCTCATAAGTCATAAGTCCGATTTTTAGCAATTTAAGGGCACAAAGGTGGCACCGTTAATTATTTTGTAGAAATAACCATTTGTTTTGCACGTGGCTGTTAGAGGACCCAAATCACAAGCTTTTGTAAATTATGACACCAAAAATGCAAATTGGACAAATTTATGAATTTTAAAGGCAATTAAAAGAAATATAGAAAGTTAATCACAACACCCTAAAATAAATTTATATATCCAAAACTAACTAAAATTTGGTGGAATGGATTGTCTTGAATGAAAATATATATTGACGTTCGAAAATAAACTATTTGATGTTTGTGAAATATTTGCATATTTGGTCCCATCAGACCTGAATTCAAGCTAAGCTAACCTTCCAAAAGTTTCTTTCCTTTTTCACGATAAAACTTCAAAGGATCTTGAACGAATATTGCAATTTTTTGGTCCACGAGTTAATGGTCACGTGTAAAGCACGTAGTCGTTTCCGTAAAATAACTAATTGTGCCCCCTTTGTGTCCTTAAATTGCCAAAAAAAAAGAAGGCCTTACTAGATGCAATGTGGTGAGGTGCATTTCTTTTAGACCAAACGGAAAATGGCCTGACTTATGGGACCAAACATGCAAATTACCCCAAGGATGTAATTAATGCCTCCGAGATCACGTAAGGCAAACTTTTTGCCCAAATAATTAACAAACTCTGCAAATTGATTGGCTATGTTTCTAATCACAAGAATATCATTCAACATAGATAAGCATATGAATGATGACATCACTACGAAGAGCAAATACACAGAGAAGAGTCATTCTGAGAGGCCTGAAAACCATGATAAATAAGAAATTGTTAAGATAGTGAAACCAATCTTGAGGAGCTTGGTTGAGTCCGTAAAAAGATTTATTTAGTTGGGACACATGTTCTAGTTTATGTGGAAGGATTTGAGAACACCACGGTCTGTAATTTTTAGGTATAAGTTTTAGAGAGAGGTAGTTATGAATTTGGGTATGGGGATTTGGATGAGTCGAATTCGGCAGTGGCGGCGGCGGCAGTAAGAAGGAGGTGGCGATATAGGCCATAATCGAAGAGACTGGCTTTGATGTCATGTTGACACTAAGGAAATATGATATTATCCATCCAAAAGATTATTTTGTTCATGTTTAATATATGGGAAAATGGCATTTTTGGTCCCATATGTTTGGCCTTTTTCAATTTTGATCTCATTCATTATGGGATTCTCACATTATGTCCTATAACTTTGAAATGTTCTTACATTTGGTCCCAATCGAATTTTTCATACAAAATTTAACGGTCAACTCTGTTAGTCAACATTTTGACCCTTTTTTTGGAGAGAATTCGTGTGTGAATGTACTCACACACCGATTATATTCAATATCACGATATTTCTATTAAATATCACGTGTCACTCACACACAATGACTCATAAAAAAGCTGGTCAAAATGTTGACTAACGGAATTGATCGTTAAATTACAGATGGAAAATTCGTTTGGGACCAAATGTGAGAATTTTCAAAGTTATGGGACACAATGTGAGAATTCCCTAACGAATGAGACCAAAATTGAAAAGTGTCAAATATATGGAACCAAAAATACAATTTTTCCTCAATATATTATAGAGTAAAAGGAAGACTCATGTTCTATATAAATAAGGAAACCTATATATATAGGAAATGAAAATAAATTACATTGAGATTTTATTATTAATTCTAATCGGAAATGGATAAGGGATCGGTTAAAGGATATCCAGTCATACTCCTGCTCGCTCCCAAGGCATTCAAAACAACTTTATAGTGCCAGCAAAATTTCCAAAAAGTGAAATTGCTATGCATGGTCAAAACTATTACTAAAATATTCAGGCTATGTTTGGTTATGTTTTGGGATGGTATTTTGGTGAGAATTATTGGTGAAAATTTTATGGGGATACGTGCAATTTTGATGAGATTATGTTTGGTTATGTTTTGGGAGTTGTTTTTTGAGTGATTTTTTGGTGAGATAGTGTTTGGTTTTGTTTTCAGAAGGAACATAAATTACTGTAGCTGTCAAATCATGTAAGTTTTTGTCTGTCAATAATTAAAAGTTATAATATAATATTGAGATTGTAATAATTATTATATAGATAAATATATATGTATATATGTAGTAGTATATATAATATTGAGATTGTAATAATTATTATAGAGATAAATATATATGTATATATGTAAGTAATAGTAGTGTATATATATATATAAGTAATAGTAGTTGATATATATACTTAAAAGAAAAGTTTATATATATACATATATATATATATATTTAATTACAAAATTATATTTAATTTTCGAAAATTAAAAAAAAAATTGAAGACAACATTTCAAATGTCGTCTTCAATTTTTTCATTTTTATTTTTTTATTTATGATATGTCGTCTTCTAATTATATAAATAAATAAATAAATATATATATATATATATAGAAAAAATTATATTTAATTACAAAATTATATTTAATTTACTAAAATTATAAAAAAAAAGAAAAAGAAAATTGAAGACGTTCAATTTTCTTTTTTTTTATTATTTATGAACAGTGAAGACGACATGGCACATGTCGTCTTCACTGTTCATTTTTATTTATTTTTTTAATTATGAAGAAGACATTTTATATGTCGTCTTCTAATTATATATATAAAAAATAATATATATATATATATAGAAAAAATTATATTTAATTACAAAATTATATTTAATTTACGAAAATTAAAAAAGAAAAAGAAAATCGAAGACAACATTTCAAATGTCGTCTTCAATTTTCTTTTTTTTTTATTCATGCACAGTGAAGACGACATTTTATATTTATGTTTAAAAAAAAATATATATATATATATATATATAGTGTGTGAGAGAGAGAGAAAGTGAGAGAAAGAGAGGAGAGAGAAGGTGTCAGAAAGAGTGAGAGAGTGAGAGAAAAAGAGGAGAGAGAGAGAGTGTGTCAGAGAAACAGGGAGCACAATCATTATTATTTTTTTGGACCAAAAATTGACAACTTTTTTGGTGAAAAATTGTGTGATCCAAACATAACTTGGCCAAAAATTCGGACGAAAATGGGCTTGAAAACATAACCAAACATAGCCTCAGTCTTTGAAAAAGTGAATATCTTTTATTTTTCTTTTATGACTGTAAAAATGAAATATTATGGGACAATGAGCGCAAACTTGTCAAATTATTAATACAGCATATTCAGCCATTAATTTCTGATAGGTGATCAATTATGTTATTTTGAAACAACCTAGCTAACTACAGCTGTTAGATTAGATAAAACCCCGTATTATGATGATTCGTATTTATAGATACAAGGAATATAAAAACCCTAATCTAGATATATGGAAACAAGATATACATGTAAAGATATACAAACATGGGAAAACTATTATTTAACACTTCCTCGCAGTCGAAGCGGCAGTATCACGAATGCTGAGACTGGGTCGAGGATAATCCCTTGGTGAAGATGTCTGCAAATTGATGAGCAGAAGGGACATGCAACATACGAATATCTCCAAGAGCAACACGCTCTCGTACAAAATGAATGTCTATTTCAATATGTTTGGTGCATTGGTGCTGCACGGGATTAGTAGACAAGTATATAGAACAAAGATTATCACAGTAAACAAGAGTGGCCCGAGACAGAGGACAATGTAACTGAAAAAGAAGATTACGAAGCCACGAGGTTTCGGCGACAGCATTAGCAATACCCCAATATTCGCCCTTGGCACTAGAACAGGAAACAACATTTTGACGTTTTGACGACCAAGAAATAAGATTATCACCTAAAAACACACAGTAACCAGAAGTAGAACGACGAGTATCCAGGCAACTCGCCCAATCCGCATCAGAGTAGGCAATGAGTTGAGAGGTAGTGGAAGGGCGAAGATGAAGGCCGTGTGTGAAGGTGCCTTTGATATAACGAAGAATGCGTTTAAGAGCGTGCATATGAGGTTCACGGGGATCGTGCATAAAGAGACAGATTTGCTGTATGGCATAGGAAATGTCAGGGCGAGTAATGGTGAGATACTGTAGCGCCCCAACGAGGCTACGGTAAAGAGTGGCATCGGGTACCGAGGGGCCTTTGGATGAAAGCTTGGCACGAGTGTCCACGGGAGTTAGGCAGGGATTCCACGATTCCATGTTAGCACGCACTAGAATTTCCTGAGCAAACTTAGACTGAGTAAGGGTAAGGCAGTTAGATGAACGGGAGACAGAAATGCCGAGAAAATAGGATAAGGAACCTAGACCAGACATAGCAAATTCCGAGGATAAAAGACGAGTAAGACCCGTGAGAAGAGAAGAGTAAGAGGCAGTCAATATAATGTCATCCACATAAAGAAGGAGATAGGCAGCATGAGTGCCACGATGAAAAATAAAGAGAGAAGTATCGGCCTTACCACTAACAAACCCTAAGGAGGTAAGATAAGAGGCAAAACGATGATACCAAGTGCGAGGAGCTTGCTTAAGACCATAGAGAGCCTTGTGAAGGCGGCAGACATGATGAGGAAAAGCGGGATTGACGAAACCCGGTGGTTGCTTCATGTAAACAACTTCATTAACGTGGCCGTGAAGAAATGCATTTTTAACATCGAGCTGATGGATAGGCCAAGAATGAGAAATGGCGAGAGGGAAAACGGTACGAATGGTGGCGGGTTTAACAAGAGGATTGAAAGTCTCATCATAGTCAAGGCCTGGCTGCTGAGTATAGCCCTGGTCAACAAGACGAGCTTTGTAGAATTCGAGGGATCCATCAGCGCGAAATTTGTGACGAAAAATCCATTTGGAGCCGACAAGGTTAGTATTAGGTGGACTGGGCATGAGAGACCAAGTGGAGTTAGAGTGAAGAGCCGAGAGTTCAGCTTCCATAGCATGTTTCTAATTAGGATCACAAAGTGCCTGAGTATGAGATCGAGGCAAAGGGGAGAGAGAAGAAGACACATGGAGGTTAAGGATTTGGCGAGGACGAATAATACCGGATTTGGAGTGCGTAACCATTGGATGAGGAGAGGGAGCGGGTGGGCCGGTAGGGGTAGGATTGAGGGTTTCGGTAGGAGTAGATGGAGGTGGCGAGGAAGGAAAAGCAATCGGGAGTGAGAGAGGCTCGTCGTCGGGAGAGAGGAATGAGTAATCGTGAAATATCATGGAGGATTGGTGGGAAGGAAAAGGAAAGACATTCTCGTCGAAGACAACATGTCGGGAAAAAAAAATTTGTTAGTGGAAAGGTCAAGACAACGGTAGCCACGATGATTGGCTGGAAAGCCTAAGAAAATACATTTGGTAGAGCACGAAGCTAACTTATGAGGAGTAGTGGCAGAGAGATTAGGATAACAGAGACAACCGAAAACACGTAGGTGATTGTAGGTGGGAAAAGTATTGTATAAAAGCTCGAATGGGGTACGATAGGAGAGAGTGGTGGTGGGAAGAAGATTGAGAAGGTGTGTGGCCATATGGAGAGCTTCAACCCAAAAAATGGGTGGTAGTTGGGCTTGAAACATAAGAGTGTGAATGATGTTATTGATGGTTTGAAGGGTCTGTTCGGCTTTACCATTTTGTTGCGACATATGAGGACACGAGAAGCGAAAAGTAATTCCTAAGGAACTAAGTAAATTATGAAAATTATGATTATCAAATTCGCGACCATGATCACATTGAAAGGTTTGATTTTTAACATATGCACGGAACTTAGTAAAAACACCAAAAACCTCAGATTTAGAGCGAAGAGGAAAAACCCATAAAAAATGCGAGAAATCGTCTAAGGAAATAACATAATAACGAAAACCGTTTGCACTAGGTAACGGGGATGTCCATATGTCACAATGAATAATATCAAAAAGGCTAAATGAATGAGTAGATGAACTAAAAAAAGGAAGACGACGATGTTTGCCAATTTGACAGGCATTACATAATTGAGAAAAAGTATCTTGACATTTAATAAAAGTCCTAGAAGCTAAAAATTTAAAAACAGTTGAACCAGGGTGGCCGAGACGATGGTGCCAAAGTGTGGGAGAAGTGACGGTGAGGGCGACAGCGGAGTGAGTAGGACCGATAGTGGAAGGGAGGACTGGGTAGAGATCGCCTTGACTATTAATGCGGAAGAGGTGGGTACCCATTTAAAGGTCCTTCACAGAGAAACCATAAGGATCAAATTCAACAGAAATATTATTTTCACGAGTGAATTGACGAATGGAGACAAGATTTTTTACGATACTAGGAGACACTAAAACATTAGATAAAGCGAGATTGGAATATGAATAAGGAAAAAAAGAACTACCCACATGAGAAGCTTTGAGTGTAGCACTATTACCAACAATTATTGATTTAGACGAATCACAATGTACGACAAAATGTAAAGTACCTGGGTGAGAAGTCATATGTGTGCTGGCACAGGAGTCCATATACCAATTGTCGTCAGGTGGCGAGACTGTCATAATGGAGAAGAGATGAGAGAGATCCGTGGGTTGAGAGAAATTGTGCTGAATCGTGGGTGGAGAAGGATGCTGCTGGACCGTGGCTGGCGGGCCTGGATAGAAAGCTGGAGGTGAAGGACCATTAGGCAGTGCTGGCGGGCCCATATGGATGTGGAAAGTAGTGGGCCGCATAGGCCTGATGTGAGGAAAAAGGCGCTGGGATGTAGGAAACATGCATAGGCATGTTAGGCTGAGTAGCAGGGGACCCAGCGAAAGGAGCTGATGATTGTCCATGTCCTGGCGCGTGGGTGGAATTCCAGCTGGGCCGAGTATTAAATGCTGAAAATTGATGTGGAGGCCCATAACTATTATTTTGCTACTGAAAATTGGACCGATTATTCCAATTGGTATTGCCATAGTTTCCATTCCCGCGGCCCGTACCTCGTCCAAAAAATTTACCTCGGTCCCTTCCTTGACCATGGTTATTATCACTACGGGAGTTGGATTGAGAATATAGGAGAATGGGTGAGTCGGTGGAGGGAGAGGAAGCCGGTTTTAGCGAATCCCGAGACTCGTGTAAGATGAGCATGTTTCGAGCTTTGGAGAAGGAAGGGAAGGGGGTTTGATTGGTGATAACATCGATAATGCTATTATAAGAATCCGGTAAGTTATTAAGAATTTGGAGCACTAATTCCTGATCTTTAATTGGGGAATCGACGTCATAAAGATGGTCGGCAATTCGTTTCATATCACGACAGAATTCAAAAATAGACAACGTTTCTTTCTTATAGTTACGAAATTTTTCTTGAAGATGAAGGGAACGAGAAGCTTTGTTGTTATTAAAAAAAGACTCAAGATTATCCTAAATATTTTTGGCAGTAAAACCATCGCCACTAATATTATCAAGAAGACTGGCATCAACAGAGTTATACATCCATGTTTTTATTTTTGAATCTAAAGAATTCCAATCCTCATCACCATTGTTTTGGGGAAGAGATTTACCATTAATATGACCTAAAACTCGATAACTACAACAAATATCGGAGAAAATTGTTTTCCATAACTTAAAACGAGGATCTTCCTCACAAAACTTAAAATTAAAAAGATGAAAAACATTGGTTATTGCGAATGCCGGGTGGGATGACGAAGGATTTTTGGTAGTATCTCCCATAGTGATAATAAACACAATCGGTCAAAGGGGACAAAGTAAAAGACAAAAGACAAAGTACTTACCTTAGGAATAGAAGCACGACAGTAACAAAACAAAAAAAAAAAACTTTGGTTGTTGAATGAATTTGCACCGCGGGGCTGGTGGCTTGGGTGGGCTATGGTGGATCGAGTGCTGGGGATGGAGAAGTTTATTCCCTAGTTTTGGCTGATATCATGTTAGATTAGATAAAACTTCGTAGGGAACTTTGTATTATGATGATTCGTATTTATAGATATATGGAATATAAAAACCCTAATCTAGATATATGAAAACAAGATATACATGGAAAGATATACAAACATGGGAAAACTATTATTTAACAACAGCAACACTACATGGTATGTTTGTTTTTATTTCTTCGTGCGCCTAAATAGGTGCCAATAAATTGAGAAAAAAATTCTTAACCCTTTCCATTTTTGTTCTGAACTATTATAAGGTTTACATTAATTTATTTCTTTCAGTGAAATGAACGTGAACGTGCATTTAGTGGAAAAAATGCAGCGTGTAATTATTAGAAATCGATATATATAGACTAATACAACTTTAGTTGTTAGCGTTTTGTCGTGAGTGTTACTTTGAGTTGTTAGATCATAAATTCAGACACTCTATTATAGAATAATTTTATAGAGAGCACAAAATTATCAATTTAAGGCATATATATATATATATATATATATATATATATAGCTATTCTACAAAGATACATGCACGTATTTGTACATACGATACTACAGTTACTTTTTTTTGAAAGAACGATTACAACATCATAATACATCGGTTACAAGAGCATCTATTACAAGTAAGCATCATAAGCAAATACAATCATAAACTACAAACTATTACAAACAAACTACTATAATTACAAGTAGAGAGAAAACCCACATGCATCCAGTGGGAGTCGAACCCATAACCTCTTGGTTAGGGGGCTTCAACCTTAACCAACTAGGCTAGGCATCATTGGCCAATACTACAGTTACTTGTTCTTCATATTTTTACATGTTTTTCTATTTGTCGTGCACTATTTGAGTTGAATCGGATAAGTTCATTGGGTCTTAAGTTGATATATAAATGTGTACACATAGTCCTGTGTTGTTACTCTTTAGTACTCTAGGTTTTGAGTTATGAACTTAATACGTCCTATTTAATCAAATGCTATTTATAATTACGGAACGAATGATGGAATGACTTGTACCTTTCCAATTCGTTACGCATGATCATACTTCTAATACAATCTTCATGTATAATTCCTGTTACTAATACAATTTATTATATGGAGGAGATATTTCTCAACTCTACTAATTATTAGCTTCCATACATAGAAAACTTGTTTTGTCAGTACAAGATAAATGTTAATCAGTTGTTTTGGTTTTTCTACATACTTATATTTGTCCTTAGTCATTGCTCATTCACATTTTATGCTTTTAGGACCTTGTAGAAAATATACGAGTTTTCCTTGAAGATCACAAGTATGCCATACCAAGCTGTGACGACTCTTACGTGAAGGGACATATTCTTAGTGCAGCAGGCGACGTATCTAGCCCCAAGATAGAGAAACAAGGTTCATCAACTATATCTGAGGTACAAAATTGCAATGTGTAAGAGAAGGATGTGAATTCAAGCTCTATCAATGATGTTAATTGTTTTATTTTATGATTCGCTGTTTAAATTAAATAGTTAATTTCAGCTAATCGTATCCCCACAATGTTCGATATTTAGGTGAATATAATTCATTGTTAAGAGGTTGAGTCATGATGAAATTGCATTCATGTGTAATATTATTTATTTACCTTACTTCTTTAGGTGCCAAAAATGGGGGGAAAAAACTTATCGTACCCAAAAACATTTTTAGTGTTGTAACAATCTTTTGCGTTATTTTAAAAAAAACAGTAGTTCACACTTAGAACTTGATATGCCCTATTTTGGGCATTACAGTTAAATTACACAAATACCCTCAAAAATACACAAAAGGGTCATCCGGGTCCAAGATCCGCCTGTTTTGTCTGGGTCGGGTCGTTCGAGATTAAAGCCTTGTAATACCTTTTGCCTTTGTTTCTAATTAAGGCACGTATGTAGAATTTAGGTATTAAGATCAGATAAAGGTACTTATTTTCAACCCTTTCAAGAGATCCATCCCTATTTAAGCATATAAACAATACTTTCACACATTTGTAATTTAAGGTTGTTTTGCTTCTGCAGGGTATTCATGCTATTGTGTCCCTTTCGGGTTGTTACATAATTCATAAAGATGAACCTGTACAGCTTGAGAGCTTGACCCTATCTTTTGATGAACATAATAATCACGTTGTTACTGGTTCTGTGGTTGGTTCTTTGATTGCCGATTGTGTTGTTCAGGTGATTTTTCAGTTCTAGTTATTAATTTATATTAATGTCTGTTTCTTTAATATTTTTGAATCGTTTTCTATTTTTCTCATCGTTATATAGTGCTTAAAACCCATATGTGGACCTTTTATCCCCAAGTATAAAAATAACCCAGATCATATGTTTTTAAGCAAGAAAAACATCACATCTAAGAATGTAGGCCTACAATGGAAATTCGAAATTCCGATTTCAAAAGAATACATGCACGTAATTTATCATGTTTCTCAGTTTTCCTTCTTAAATTACTTTATACTTTCCTAGTTCGTGTTTGAACTCCTTTATATGATCAATTGTTTATCTTGTTAAAGATGAGGTATAAGATGTTTATTTCACTTATTATAAAGCTAGATCTTGATACTAAATACACTTTACCCCCTGAACTATACTTCTTGTACCAAACACCCCCCCTAAACTATGGCAAAATACACTTACCCCCGTCAATTGCATGGAATTGTCTTTATTACCCTTGACCATTATTCTTTTTTTTAATTTTCATTTTCTCCACCATTTTCTTCTTTTTCACGATTTTTTTCTTACGTAGATGAGTTAAAATTTGCCTAATGTACTATAACTATTTTTTAAAATAATAATTTACAGTATTTTTAGCAATAATAATAAATTCATTTGGTGACATCATATTATTTTAATGTATGATGAAATTCTATTAATACATCGTTACAAAATCAAATTAATTATAATAGATATCTTTTATGTATATTTTCTTACTACATATATGTGTATTTTTAATAGCCAAATTTACTAGAATATATATATATATATATATATATATATTAAAATTAATGCTAACATATATATATATAATATATTTAAATTAACCACAAAACATACACATCCTTACACCCTCTGACTTGAAAGACACACGCACATACATACATATATATATATATATTATAAAAATATACATAAAACATACTAAAATCTATTTGAATTAATTTAATTTTTTCACAATGCATTTGTTGAATTTTTCCAAACATTGATATAATGTGTTTTAATCACCAAATTATTTTAACATGATCGTGTGTAGTAATAAAGTGGACAATTGAGTCCGGGATGCCGAACCCACAGAGATTTGTGTTGTAGTGAAAACAGTAAATTAACTCTAGAAATTGTAAACTTAAAGAAAAATAACTCATAAACTATTTAAAAAATTAATTAAAAGATATAAAAAACCAAGGAATAAAAACAACTAAGACACATGCATTGACACAAATTAATCAATTCTCATTATATTAGTATTCTCGTATTTCAGATAAATATGGCTAAGGTGGAAAATTCTTTAATATTATTATCACGTGGATCCCTCAATCATGATAACTTACACTAGATTAGTTGTAGCAATCTCTATTGTATGCATTAAGAACTAGAATTGTTCCCAAATTTATTCAGATTTATCCCTCCAAATAAACTCGACTAGTAGCATCCGGAGTATGTAGCTATCCTTAACACCAACTAACTTAGAAGATATTATGAATCCCTCTTGCACCTTAATTCACTTTCTATCGAACAGATAAATTAAGCATTAGATCTTAAATATGTTGGCCAGACACACTAAGGATTGTAACAATGAGAGAAATACTTTTATAACTCAAAAATTATAATTCGGCCTAAGCATGGCCTTAGTCTACAAATTTAGCTACTCATAATGATATGAAAAACAACTAAAATATTCATGAAAGTGATAAATAATAACAAAAACTCATTATGACTATGTAGATCTTCTTCTTCCTTCAATCTTTCTCTACTTCTATGGAGAATTACAAAAGATAAAACCTAGTTTAACTCTCTATGAAAAAGACGAAATATTATTGGAGAGGAACTCGAAAAAACGCTGCTCTCTAAACGCTATTGCATCACTTGTATTTATAGGCGTGGTTTGATAAGAGTCCGTGTAAGTGTAGAATTTGGAAATTTCCAAAGCTGTTTCGCCGACTTCAACATTCGAACGTTAACCTCCCTGGCGTCCGTGCGTAACAGCTCTCCATGTTCGGGCGTAAACTCTCTCAACGTTTGAACACTAGTTTCTTCGAGTTTCTGCTCTGAAATTTCATCTTTCTGCTGCTTTTATCCTTTTTGTTTCCAATGTTATGATTTATACCTGGATACTCAAAATAGATATAATACACTCATATGTGGTATAAAATCATACTTAATTCTATGAAAATCATACAACTAAAGAACTATAAAACACATAATTCTCGACTTTATCAACTCCCCAAACTTATACATTGATTGTCCTCGAGCAATGATAGACATCAACACAGTCAAAATTAAACAAAAACAAAACAAACAAAGATAAACTTTCTTCCGTGGAGTGGATGATTACATTTAGCATGTGTAACAAGCTTTTAAACCTTTAGATTTCCCAAAAAGAACGAGTTATAGTCTCGTGAGGGTTTGCAGACGATATACCCACAAAATCTAACAAACCTTCAATCCCAACCAAATCAATACATCTCAACATAATTAACAAGAATAAATGGGACCACAACATCATTTTAAGCTCACAAGTATATATACATATCAAATACTTTTGCTCATGTGACACCAATACTCAAAAAGACTCCCTGGAGTGTAGTAAAAATAAATCTAAGGTCTTATAGTTGAGAGGAATCCTTACCAAATTTTGGACATTATTCCCATATCTATCAACTTTTGATCAAACACAAAACACAAGAATCATTGACAATCTCGTAGCCATTTAAATTTCATTACTTCATACATTCAAACTTTCAATTCATATGAAACTTTCCATTTAACTTCATTAAGGCTAGATCATGTGCAATGTTTTATTCCCTTAAGCTTGCTATGGCACCCAAGTAACAAGCTTTAGATCAATGACTCCCAAACTAGATAGTTTTAGGACATTAAGTGTAGAGACACTCCTAAGGATTTATCACTAGAGTGTCAAAGGCCACGAAACAAAAATAAATCTTTCTTTCAATTAAACTTCCTTTTGCTTGAGCTTAGCTCAAATTAGCGTAACTGTACAGCATATAGGCATGAAACTTTTCACCTCTAGTACATAATAGCCTGATCACTTTTTGTTATACCAAAATTCAACCTTTTTCATTCATTGTTTAGTATACAAAATTAACTAATCATCCTATAATCCTTATGAGAAATCTAAGCCAATATTTTCGGAAAAAATTCCTTAAGTGTCAAGTTGGTTATCCTCTCAACTCCTCTCCCCTCAATTTATTGTGCATTGTGAATCATCTAAGAAATTCAAGGGAATATAGCAGATACTCCCAACCTATGAGGTGATGTGCACTTTGCCCCCCAACCTATTAAAAATTGCACTTATTACCCTAACCTATCATATATGTGCACTTAACCCCCTCGGTCAGCTTCGAGCAGCACACAAGGGGCAAAGTGCTACAAACTGCATAGGTGAGAGGGCAAAGCGCACATCACCTCAGTCAGCTTCTGGCAGATTCGGTTAAAAATAGAAAATTCCAGAAAAAAAAATCAACTAAATTTCTGAAAAAATTCATAAAAAATAGAAAAGTAATAAGAGAAAATTAGAAATTTGAAAAAAATAAATTACAACAATAAAAAAGGAAATTTTTAGGTTTTTACTAATTCTTTTATTTTTTAAAATTTTTAATTTCATACATTTTTTATTTTCATGTTTCCGGATTTTTGAATTGTCTTTTTAATTTTTAAACAATTATGAATATTTGAATTTATACTTCTTTTCGTTGTTTTTTTATTTATTTTCATGTTTTATTTTTATTTTTCTTATTTTCATATTTGAAAATTATTTATTTCAAACCTAGAAATAATATTTCAAGAAAAATCCAAATAAATCCCAATATGCATGATTTAAATTGAACGATGAGTGGATAATAATTTTCCCGAAGCTGACCGAGGGGGGTTAAGTTAATATTAAGAATATTTGAATTTAAAAAAATAAAAATGAAATAGCAGATACCCCCTAACCTATGGGGTGATGTGCGTTTTGCCCCCTCACCTGTGCGGTTTGTAGCACTTTGCCTCCTATGTACTGCCCGAAATTGACCGAGGGGGTTAAGTGCACATATATAATAGGTTAGGGCGTTAAGTGCAACTTTAAATAGGTTGGGGGGCAGAGCGCACATCACCTCATAGGTTAGGGGGTATCTGCTATTTTCTCGAAATTCAATCCTAATCTAGGGTCTTCACGAGCAATTCCAAAGATATATATGTTCCATTAAATTCAAATTATTTCAAGAAATCATGTCATTTTTTTCTAAGTTAATCAATTCCAATGCATCAATTGGAAGGACTAAAAAACTTTTCATACTTGATTTTTCAACAAAGAAGCATTTAAACATGATATCATACAAATTTTCCCCCAAATTCAAGCTAAAAATTAGGATTGCATTTTCAAAGTTCAAAATAAGTACTCTTTTACCCCCAAAACTCAAACCCAACATTGTCCCCAATGTTGTTATAACAAGCGTACACAATTGTAAAAAGAATACTTACAACAAAGGATGTTGAAAAACATTCTTAAACTTCCAATGCATCTTCACATAGCTTCAATTCCTCTCGAGTAAAATCATATCTCTAAACATGGGGTCCAAATGTGCATCATATCTAACACTTCAACTCTTCAAACCATCAAACATAAGAATTATACTTGCCAAAAGTGCATGCATTACAAGCAAACATCATAAAAAAAAACTAACGAAAACTAAATAAAAAAACCAAAAAAAAAAACGAGAAAGGGTAGGATACAAAGCAATCAAGATCGCACCCTGTCGGGACGGATGCGGGATCCTCATCATCATTGGTGGTATCATTATCACTCTCATCAACAACGGGCAAACAGTGGAAAGCGGGAATGGGTGGATAAAGGAAATAAGGCCTCCCCGACGAACGATCCATGGAAAGGGCCAGATCCCTTTGGTATTGAGCCATCATCCTCATGTTTGTCATAATAGTGGATTGCGTCGCCCTAATTCCCTTTTGTTCTTTCCTCGTCGCTTTAAGATTATGTGCGATAGTAGAAAGAGAAATGGGTGTGGAGGTCTTCTTCGAACACTCACCCCTCTCGCTGCTGAATCTAGGCATCGGGGCCTTATCTTGCTTCTCCTCCCTAAAGGCGATATCCACTCCCGGTCTTTCGAATCCCCCATCACTTTCCCTCCTCACTCCTTTCTTAAGACATAGTGTACTAATCAAAGATGAGAATATAAGTGGAATCTTCTTGGTGAGGCATGGATTAGCCATCTCGCTCCCCATCCTCCTTACTTGAACCAATAAAGTATTGAAGATGATTTGAGCCCAATCGACCCTCTTCAAAGTCATAATGCAATAAATAAGAAAGGCACTCTCCTTTTTAACGGAAGACCGGTTACTAGTAGGCACAATACAATACCTAATGAACTCGAACCAAAAGAACCCTTCCGACTTCAAATCCCTAGGTAGTATCTCTCTTTTGTTGTCACAAAACGTTGCTTCTTCAATTGCAATTTCTTTCAAGACCATCTTCCAATCCAAGGTATTAGACTACTCTTGCTCCACCAATGTCTCGTAGGCACACTTAGAAGGCACGGGAAGGTTCATATACTCATTCATCTTCGCCTTCGAAAAATCCACCTCCTTATCTCTCACCATCACCTTGTATACTTCGTTTTGCAAATTTTCTCTGGACTCCGTGCTTGCACTACTAGCATAGAACTCTTTCACCCAAGCACGTATTATTATCCTAGGAGTAGTAGCAAAGTATGACAAGAATAAATGTTTCCTTGTGGCGAGCACGAACATCTTCTACACTCCCTCGTGAAGCTCAAATACATCAAGTCTCTTGCAAAATTGTTTAATAGTACCCTCTTTCTTTGGGGTGTTTGCCTCTTATTTAACACCCTTGCCTTTGTTCACTCTCGAACTTTCCCCTCGATACAAATTTTCGGATCTTAACTAGCCATTTAATAAACACTACGCCAACTTTTCCCCCAAACTTATTCACTACACCCTCTCCTCAGTTCAATTCAATCACCAAACTACGATAGCCAATACCAATACCAAAATACACAACTTCACCAGAAAAAGCCCCACACGGCTTAGCACAAGTATTGAATCAAGAAAGGATTAAGCCAATCGCTTACAGTGCTGTAACGCAGAAACAGTCCTCATGTCCAGAGACTAATGTTCGAACGTTCGATGGTCTCATGTTCGGGCATGGGTCATGCAGCATACTGTTCATTTCTTCTTCTCCTCTTCTTTTGTCGTGCTGAATACTAAACCCCTTGAGTACAATTGCCATGAAATCGATTTCTGTGAAAAATTATGTAATGGATTTGTATTAGGTATGAATATTTATGGATTGTGATGGATGGGTTTACATAGAGAAATTCCTTTTGTGAAAATAATTTTATATGGAATAGGTATTGATAATGATGGAAAGTTTTGATATTATGGATGGGTTATGATTCAGAGTTTGATTTTGGAAGGTAAGCTATATTTGGCGCGAGTATCTTGGGAAAGAGGGTGTTTTGAATGGTATGGGCTTTTAAATCAGTAAGTGACGCTTTCTCCGCTTTTCCCTTCTTTTCTGATGGGCTCAACGTTCGAACGTGAAAATGTGGCACGTTCGAGCATGCTGTTATCGTAAGCAAAATCTCTCGTAGAACCCCACGTTTGAACATTCTGCTCCTAACATTCGAACGTCCCATGCCACATGTTTGAACGTTTGGATCTTCACGTTCGGGGGTGCTGTCTGAAAATCACTCTGCATTCTACCTCTTTTCCTGCACAGAAACCAAAAACACAAGATCAAAACAAACACACTGAAACTAAACAAAGCTAAAAATAAACTAAAACAGAAATAACAAAAAAAAAAAAAAACAACTTGGGTTGCCTTCCGAGAAGCGCTTCTTTAAAGTCATTAGCTTGACTTTGCAGAGTCGGCCTAAGTCACCGGATCATGTAGTGGACTAGGATTCTTGTCCAATCACCCATCAATTGGTTCATCACGTTGCAATTTCATGGGTGTAGTGACAGCCACTTGTTCCATCGTATCGAGGTTTCCAACCTCGTTAGCACTTGTATCTCCCTTATTTCTTTGACTTCTTGGGTCGTCAGATGAACGTTCCTGCAAAACTTCATCCTCAAAAGGATCAAAAGCATCTAGTATAGAACAAGTATTCTTAGGAAATTCATGCTTAAAACTTCAATAAGCATTTAGAGTTACCTTCTTATCCCTTATATTTAATGTAAGCTTACCATACGCCAGGTCTAGCGTGGCTTTACCTGTGGCTAGGAATGGTCTTCCTAGGATCAGTGGGACATCAGAATCTTCCTCCATTTCAAGAACCACAAAGTCGACTAGAAAGTAGAACTTGTCGACTT